>JANEHK010000091.1:679733-702859 GCA_025960845.1 Tachycineta bicolor | reverse complement strand
TTTTTTTTTTTTTTTTTTTTTTTTTTTTTTTTTTTTTTCCCCTGCTCAAAGTCCGTGTCTTGGCAGAGGATGTGTCAGGAACCACAGGTACAAAGAGGATTAGTGTGGAGAGATGAAGGCTGGTGAAATATAGGACGACGCCCGAAAAGGGAGGCACCTTCCCCGTTCGGAGGTGCAGGGCTGGGTGTCTGCGCAGCCCCCTCGGAGCAGGTCCCTACTGTGACTCCCATCCAGGGCTTGTGCTCCGAGACTCCGGCAACCACGCTGAGTATCCAAACTGAATGCAAGCAGTTTAAGGTCAAAACCTCCCTTCTAGCTTAGTCTTGGGAGAAAGCGCCTGATGTGGAGGCTTGCAGATCTCTGAACATTTTTTTCCCCGTCAGTTATTTTTCATTTCTTTCACTGTAAACTTATTAATTTACAGATCTCCCAAGCAATGCAGCATTTTCCTGGTCCAAATTGCAAGCTCAGGATCACTTGAGGCCAACATCAAAATTAAAATCATATCCCTTATTAGAAATAGGAGAACAGGAATGCTTCAGAAGCAGATAAGTGATCAGATATCTTTGAAATAAGTGCCAGAACTTCACGGATTCCAGGAAGAGAAGTTTTGAATATTGTGGACTGAAATAAAACAGTTTTTCTTTCACAATCTTTCATTAAAATAGATTTCATTGCCATGGTTCTGGATAATTGAGGCAAGACACGTGTGAGGTATGTGTAAATTTCATGTTAAAAAGATGTGGCCCACTTCCATCTGGGTTTTGATTTTCAATTGTGTAAATGTTGGCAGGGTGCTTAAAAACGTGGATGTTTGCAGGCATTGATAAGTCTAATGACACCTGCATTTGAACATCCCATATAAAGATCAACACATTCTTTTTTTCACTAATGAAGCAGACTAGTGATTTCCTTCCTTAAATGACAAAGACTGAGATTTAATGGTCACAAGTGTGGAAATTAAATGCACTGTGTTTGTAACTGCTCACAACTAATGCCTTCCCAGCCTACATAACAACCTAATTTTTTTTTTTTTTTTTTTTTTCCTTAGGACTGATTTTTTGAACATGCCTTCTGTTGCCAGCTGACCATTTCTCCCAAGTCTCCAAATTTCCCAATTTTCTCAAAAACTTTCTTTCCACTAACTCAGAACACAGCATGTTTCTGTGCTGTTCAAAGCCGACTTCGGGGATTGCCTAACTCAGATAGAGAATTGCACAGAATTTGTGTCCTTCTTGCCTTGGGATGTGCAATGACATTTTTCCAGATGATGCTGTGCTGGGACAGAAAGGAGTCTGCTGCAGCCCTTGTTGTGCCAGACTGCTGTGGCCTCTGTGTGTTTCTCTCCCTCGCTAGGCGGAAGGAGGAGGTTTCTTCCACATTTACCACATCTCGCTGTGGGAATGGGGTTGCCCTAGACTTGCCACTTGTGCTGCTCACACATTTTGGCAGAAGAATTATTACCTGATGCAGACAGCTCGTATCAGTGGCCAAAGTGTAGAGCAGAGTAAAAATGACCCAGTGTCCAGCCTGAGTCGGTGCTAAACTGGTCACCTGTGTGTATAAACCACAAAAGGGAAAAATAAGCCAAGGAAGAACATAGGTTTCTAGAGCAGAGACAGTTCTCAGGAAATGGCATCACACATTGAAAAACATTAAGAACATCAACAAGAAGAAAAAACAGCTGAGCCAATTGTGCCTGAAACAAAGACCAATGTGTTTATCTTTATGTGTTTATTTTAAAGCTTAAGTTTGGAACTTGATTTTCAACAAACTGCCTCTCAGGAACCTTGTTGTACAGCTTATCCCATTTGATATGGTTGTCTGTGGGAGCAGCTGATGGCATCAGGGACTGAAGACTTTGGGACAAAGATTGTGTCACAACGTCATCGGGGTCAGACAAGAAGATGCTTTCCTGACATATTTGGGATTGCAGTGTGTTGTCCCTGCAGCAGGCTGCAGCAGGTAGGCTACAGGGCCAGGAGCTGCCTGGGCTCCTGCTCCAGTCCTGGCACACCATAATGAAAGGAGAACTGGGAACAAACCCTTGATGCTGGGTTAAAGCCAATAAAATCCTTGTTGCTTATTCATCAAAACAAGTGATTCCATAATCCTTGGTGCTGTGCTGCATTTTACCCTGACAAGGTTGCTGGAGAGCAGGTGAAATTCAAGAAGACGCAATATCTGGAGTGTTTCTTATGTCCTATGCCACCTAAATTATCTGCACTGTAGCCAAGATAGAGGAAAAATGTGTGAGCTCGCACCTACACCTGCTGTGCAAGGCATGCTCTGAAGAGGGGGGTGCAGTGATGAGGATTCACCCTCGTCCCACAGGATCTCTGTTCGCCGAGGAGGATGAGACAGTCCAGAGCCATGGCCACCAAACTTTGAAGGCCACCACAGCCTTCCTGTGATCTTCAGGGACACCTGTCCTTGGGGATTTTTTTTGCCATGTATTGTATACTCCTTACCAAATGCACCTGAGCTCAGGCTTTATTTATCTGTTCCTGCATGGGTTACTTTTGTTTTGTTAAACAGAAATAAACCCCTGCTCAGATGGCAGTTACACTTGTAGATTATTAGTACAGTGCAAAGGACACATCTCTGAAGATTGTGAGCAGTTCCAGGCAGGTTTCAAGCAGTAGCAAGTGCGTACATACACAGATGGCACACGCATACTTAAGGCCATAAATGTTCATGCTGAGAATGTCAGCAGTGCCCGTGGTCAGGCTTGGTCTCACCTGCCGTTCGAAAGCCCAGCCATATCTTGTCAACACTTATTTTACTTCTCTAGGAGGTGTTCAAAAGCCATGTGGATGTGGGAGATGGTTTAGTGGTGGGCTGAGAGATCGGGTTGTGATTCCCACTGAATTTCCCCAGGGAGATAACACCTGTCTGTGATTCCAGAGATGCTGATTCCCCCATACTGTATCATCCACTCAAACTCACCAGCCCCTGGCAGAGGCAACCACTGCTCTCACACAATTTAGCACCCTGCAATGCAGCAACTTTCTGCTTTCAAGCAATCCAAGGGTTGTTGCATTCCTCTAAGAGGCAAAAATACCTTGAGTTGTTTATGGAAAACAAAGAGCTTTCTTCTTCCTTTTTTTTTTTTTTTTTTTTTTTTTTTTTTTTTTTTTTTTTAATTAGCATAGGCATTCTTGCTTTGATGGGGTTAGCCCCATATTTCATTGTTTTTAATGGGTTTGCCCCATCTTTGAATTTGGATATTCCCCAAACTCTAACAATTACTTGAATGAGTGGCTCCCACAGTGGGACTAGTGCAAACGAGGACTCCAAAAAAAGCATCCTTTTCAAAGCCCTGTGTGCAATGTGGGGACACTTGCACACAGTGAAGAGGATGAATTCTTGTTTATTTATGATTTTTTTTTTTCTGCATGCATTTTTTTTGCGTGTATTTTTCCAGACCCAGTGGAGGAGTCGTAGAAAAATAGAGAAAACTTGAGAAATTACCAGGTGCCATCTAGCCAGATGGTCCCCAATAATGAGCGATAGGTTTAGCATATGCTAGAAGATGCAGGGAAATGTATTTGTGAGAAGACCAAGTTGCTTTGTGGAGCTGTCTCTGATGAAGAAGCCAGGAACTTGGGTTACTATTAATTCACCTTTCTGCATCCTTCTTCAGGATGAAATTCTCTCATTATTATCTGTGTGGCATACTTAAGGCATTACTGTCCAGCAGCCTCTGGAACTTCTAATATATCTGTGTCTCTGGAAGAATCATTCTTTTTGCTGCAAGAAGGGGTTTTACTCTTTGATGATCTCCCAGTCCCCTCAACAGCTGTGGAAAAACCATGCAGAAGAGATCTTCCCCATCTTCCCTGTCCTAGGCCCTTCTTTCTCAGTATGCCTCAGCTTTTAAATAGTAACCTTTAACTAATTATCTATCTCTGTTAATAAAAATGAAACACCTTATTACAGATTTGGCTTCCCAGAACTGTGTCATTGAACATTCCAAGCTCTGGCAGCATAAAATCAGTTCAACCCTTCCTTGCTTCCATAATTCTGAAAACGAAGTCATATTATGCAATATGGAGCAATGTCCTCGTTAATTTATTTTTTCTTGTGGTTGCTGAAGCTGATGGGAGCAGGGAGACTTTGGCACACCTGCTCTGATGTTCAGCGTTTCTTTTGCATGTGGAAAACTAGCATTTTGCTACTAGGGAAGTTCTAATACTGCAGAAATTCAGGTTTCAACATCCACCAAAGAAAAGTTGGCTGTCCTTGCTTGAGGATTTTCAAACCTTTCCCTGGTTAGTCTCTGAGTTTCTTTTGTTTGAGTAAAAGTGGTGCTTCTAAGGAATGTAATCTGAATTGATAACATGCTTCCTAACAAAGAATTAAGGTGCCAGATAGGAGAAAAATAGAAAATTGCGGAGATGGCTGCTTCTTGTGTGTAATGCATTTGAATTTGCAGAAAAGTGCTCCTGCATTTAACCAGGAGTATTTGCAATTAGATTTGTGCTAATGGGCTAGGTAATCACAGGACAGTAAACAACGCCTCTGCCATCTTTCAATGGTTCCTCCCACTCAGGGTTGTGAGCAAGGTGACTGAGGAGGGACAGCCGATTCACGCAAGATGTCTTTCTGAACTGTTTGCTGTGCTGCATCTAAGAACATCCGTTGTTTCCCTGCACCAGCATCCAGCAGAGGAAATGATCAGATATTCCCTCATTTGAACAGGAATAAAGATATTATAGGAGAACACTTATAGGGACATTATAGGGAGAAAGGACCAGCGCTCCCTTGCTCTGAGGATACATACCACGCTTTCCACATTGTTTCCATAAATGCCTCCAGCTTTGCTCCAACGTTAATGGACCAGCAGGAGCCCATTACTCTATGATAACAGTCTTTTGCTCACTTAATGAGAGCAATATGGCAGCTGCTCTCAGATTTTTGACATTGGCGCTGCACAATGATGGCATCGCTGAAGGACAGTTTTAGTGGCATTTTAGCATTTCTTCCAGAGAAGCTTTGCCACGGACAGCTGGTGGCACAAAACAGTCCCTGCCATGGCGGCCACCTCATCACAGGTGCCCTGCACCAGCAGAAGGAGAGTTTAAGCTTCCCATCCTTGCTGAGTGTGAGATTCACTGCTCACTTCACCTCTGCCATCAAGCAGACTGTGCTCGCAGGGCCCTGAGAAAGGGACAAGAAGTGTCATAGGAAATCAGTAATGAGAAAACATGGGGAAATTAATAATGGTGCATTCTGAGCAGGGTTTGAATAGCACACTGTAATTGAGGCCTGGGGCCACTCTCTGCACAATGAGGAAGAAACAAAATAAGGAATAGCTGCGCATTAGGCTCCAGATTAAGCCAGTCTAAATTCCACCTAAATCTCTGTGCCAAGTGCTTCCTACTGGCAAGCGCTGGGCCTTCGTGGATGCCGAGTCAATAGGAAGCCCTAGGTGGAATTTAGTGCAGGGATAAATCTGTCTGACACCTAGCAACACCTACCTTGAGCAATCCATCGGTGATGCAGGACTTCTCTGGAAAGTAGCTTGTGATCTTGCAGTGCGAGAAAGGGGCCAAGAGACGGCGGCGTGGGTAACTTTTGTTCTGGCACATCCAGTTTGTTAGCACACAAATGCTGTGTGCCTGGTTTTGCAACATTACTTTTTTTTTTTTTTTTTTTTTTAACGGTAGGCAGAATACCATCCATTTGTGGAGAAATTATACAGCTGAACTTAAAAAAATAAGTATTTGTTTCTGAACTTTTTTTAAAGTCTCCTTGAGTAAATTAAATTAGGTAGGCTTTTGTAGCATAGATTTGGGACTTAAGAGAACCAATGCAGCAAAGGCTATGAATAAAATGTGCAAGTAATTAAGATAGAGTATTTACACCAGTTAATAATTTTGGATGACAGCATGAATGAAGACATACACATTGTGAGATGAATCCATGATTTTTATCCTCAGAAGAATGATTGCCAAGGTGTGTTTCTATCAATAAAACCTACTTTGTTTAATAATTAATTGTTTTACACAATAGGCAGTACTAATTCAGTGGAGGACACCTAGCTTATCCACTGAATTAGGAGTGTAGATCTGCCTCCAGAGGGAGGGAGAGAGGAAGAGTGAGCCCAGAAATCTGTGTGAAGCACTGAATCACCTCTGTGAGGGTGAGTTTTTGGTGGGCTGAGGCTGGGGAAGAAGAGTTTCTGCTGGGAAGAAGTTTCTTCTGGGATATTTCCCAGAAGGGATCTGGTCAGTGCTGCAGAACTTACCACAACACTGGCAGCTGTGGTCTTCAGTGCCAATTGTGATTTTTAAAGTTAAACTAGATTTTGCTGTGACTAAAAGCTTCTCAGGCAGACAAGTGACACCTTCTTTACACCCAAATCCATGTATGTGTAGCTATGGCTGCACACTTCATCATCTAAAATGGGGCTGGTCCTGCTCTGCATTATATTGCAATTTTGATGACCAAAAAGGATATGTGAGTCCTGCAGTTCCTCCTTTGAATGCTCACATTTTGTCACAGAATAATGAGATCCTAAATCTCTCACTCTGCTTTGGTCATGAACCAGGGAGATATTATGAGATGACTGGACTGTAAAGGAAAGGAAGATACATCTTTAATTTTATGGAGTTTAAGTTCACTTAGTGAGGTACTAACAAGACCCATCATCTGGATGTGAGAGCTATGAAAATTCAACAAATCATATTTCTTTCTTGTAGGGTGGATAATCAGCTGGCTGCCACCTTTTAAATGGGCATGAGGCGCTGATAGGTAGAGATCCCCTTGGAAGCTACTGCATGTGGTGTATTTGATATTACAGACAGAAGAGAGAGATTCCTTTAATCTGAGACCCAAGTTGCCGAAACCTCATCACTTGACATCTGTTCCTTGCAAAATTTTATCATTATGTACCTATACCTTGCAATATCTGCAACTTCTCTGTGAGCTCTTTTTCTCCAGGCTACTTGTGTCTCTGAGTCTCCTATGCATTGCCTTTCCTTTGCAGATGTTACTGGTGGTGTTTTGTTGTTTTGACTTTCCCAGGTTGTCCCTGTCTGCATTTTCTTTAGTATCATCCTCTCTCCCTGCCATTCCCCACCCTGTCCATCGTCCCGCACCACCCACTCCACCCCCGCCCCGGCCCCCCCTCCCCGCCCCGTTTTCTTCAAATTTCTCTTCTTTAGGTAGCTAAACTTAGAATCACAGGATCATGGAATGGCTTGGGTTGGACAGGACCTTAAAGATCATCTTGTTCCAACCACCCTGCCATGGGCAAGAACACCTTCCACTTGACCTGATTGCTCAGAGCTCCATCCTGCCTGGCCATATTTATCTGTCCAAAAAAACCCCTCAACATTTCCATTCGGAAAAAGCACTTCCATATCTCAGAGTTGTCATAATTTGGGTGAAAGGAGCCTCCTCAACTGCCTGGTGAAGCCTTGGGACAGGCAGAGTCCCACATACCCCAGTGAGTACCCTGCCAAGTAATGCTCCCTGAATTCACTCGCGTTTCCTTTTGAGAAGGGACTGACTTGACTTTCAGCCATAAGAGCTTAGGAAAAGAGTGGTGATGTCTCCATCTGTGCCCAAGTTTTTGGAAGTCAGTTGAAGTTTTACGGGATGTTGTGTTTCAAGTGTCCAGAAAGCTGCACATGACGTTTCTCAGGAGCAGCCTGGAGTGCTGATACATGGTCAACTGTCTTCTTGGTTATGGTAGAAAAAAAATGCAGTTAGACTGCAGAACAAAGCATTTGCATCAGGGTACAATAGCTCCCTCCCATCCCAGTGCTTGGGTCTGCTTTACACAGACTCAAAAGCTATGGGCTGCTTGAATTCATAGTCCCGTAGCCTAAGAGAGGACATGACAAAGAGATGTCTCCAGGCAGTGATTCTGAACTTTTCCTGACTCAGTTTCCTTCTGTTGCTCTCTTATATCCTTCACATCATTTCACCCCACTCCTGGATGCTGGTATTGACAACCCTTGGCTGCTGCAGGTGTTTATCATAGCAGTTTTTTACTGCTCATGCTCCTCCTACTGCTCTCTGTGTGCTGCTCACCACTGACTGCTCACTACTCTCCTGAGCACTAAAATTTCACAGGAGGTTTTCTCAGTCACCTGTGATTCCTTTCTGCACAGTCCATGCAGGAATGGAAGACACCTACCTAGCTTTTGTGTCCTACAGTGTTATGGAGACACACAAAGCATGAGCCTGAACATTTAGTTCCACGTTCAGATGTTTAACGGTGGTCAAGACCACATTGTGTTGGAAGCACCTGGAGCAGTAGTTCAAAGTATCACACAGAAAATTTAAATACAGTAAATGAAATATTGAAATATTCATATTTAATATAAGGGCTCAGTTGGTAACACTTTCTGGAAATGGAGGACAATTTTTAGCTCCAGAATTATATTGTGCTAGGTGTGGTGTTGTGAGGAAAAGAAGCAATCTTTTATTTTTGTACAAAACTGATTGAATTGCACTGCCTGGAGCAATTTTAAGTGTAGGGTAAAACAGACAGTGATGAACATATTAGCTGTAATGTGAATAATTTTTTTTTCCTGAAATTCTGGCGAAAAGGAAAATTAACAGCCTGTCACGCAGCAGTTAAGCCACAGTGTTGAACCTGTGAGTCAGAGTCATCTCCATGTTAATACCCAATGGAGTAAGCACAGACTTATGACTTCATTCCAGAAATGAGCCACTTGTGGAGGGGCAGCAAATAGTCAGGTAGTTGCCAAATTCCTTCAGGGGTAATGAAAAACTAAAAAAAAAAGGGTGTAAATAAGGGTCTGCTTCCTTTTTCTTATCAATATCCTATCTCACAGCATTACTACTTTTTTTTTTTTTTTTTTTTTTTAAATCCACAAGAAATTAATTGAGCAAAAGACATGGGATAGTAATGCGATGTTGCTTTGTCTAGTGGCTCTTTGGCTGAGATAGTCTGAGTTCGGTGAAGCTGAACTGATTAGTAAGAGGTGGTGAGGCCTGGTGCCACTGACTTCAGTGGTGCTATTTTCTTTTTTTTTTTTTTGAGAAAAATCCAGTGATGAACTGGAGACTAGCAGTTGCTCTTCCGTTCATGCATTGTGCAGAATCCTGTGAAAACCTTTCCCCTGTTCTTTGACAGTTCTCCCTCCTTCACTTCATAGATTGTTTTCACAGATTCTCAAAAAGAGTGAAGCTTGTGGTGCTTTCCTTCCACACCTTTCCTGCAATCACACCTGCCAGAGTGACTGTGAGTTGGTAACACACCTGGGAGAAAAACATTACTTTGATGATGGTCCCCTACATTATTTCTTAATGTTTATCAGAGACTCAGTTCCTATAAAATAAATTACATCAGAGGTGTTAAGATTCAAGGAAACCCGAGTGGGCTTTGCAGTGCAATTTCTAGGTCTTGATTGGTAGATGGTGTTAGAGTTTGGTTCATGTGTGTGATCTTGATAAAAAGCAAAAAGCTGTGGAATTGAAGGTGAATGGTCATGAGGTCTGGAGGAAGAGAGGGCTGAGCCGGGCTCTATTCTTGATTCACTGGGTGGATTCCTGCAAAGTACCTGTGCCTGGCAGTTCCTCCCTCTGACGAGGAGCTCCTGGTCCCAGCCTTGCCAGGGGCTCTCTCTGGGTATCAGTTGTGTACCCCCAGAAGGACACAGGACAACGTTTTCTGATGGCTTGCTGTTGGAAACAGGCTGGGGCTGCAAGTCCTGCTCAGCAGCATCCAAAGCCACAGGCTGTGTCCTGGTTTACCTTGAAATGGCTGAGATGGAATTTCTAGCCCATTGCAGTATAGTTGACCAAAGCTTTTTGCTACAACTTTTTTTTTTTTTGCCTCCTTGTTTCTCTTAAAGCAATGAGCTCAAAGGCTTTGTTCTGGATATTTGGTGCCTCAGAGAAAGTGATCCACTCGCATCCCAATCTGTGAGTGCCCTGCAGTTAAATCTAAAGTATTTGTCACTGAGGTATTATTTTAACCCAGGCTAACAATTTGGGATAACTGGCACAGCATAAGACCATACTTTGTTTGTTTGACTTAATCTACCTTTTCAAGTCATCCATAAAAAAGCTGTTAGCAGAATGAAGGCCTGATGAAGAGGACACACCATACAATTGTGATAATATTTCAGGAACAGATAGTTCAGCCCTACTTAAATATACTTCCCTGGCAAAGCATGTATAGTCTTTTTTGAGAACTGATCCACATGCCAAGTTGCAGTTATTAAATATGAGTTTGGATTGTTCAAGAATGAAAGTAGTGCTTTTTCTTGGCATGTGAGTATATCAGAAACATCCATGATAAATGTAATCAGACATGAAACAGAGTGAGAGAAATGAACCTGCAGGGGAAAAAAAAAAAAAAAAAAAAAAGGCAAAAAACCCACAAAAAACAAAAACAAAACCAAAAACAAGCAAACAAACAACCCCTAAAAAAACAAATAAAAAACAAACAAAAAACCACGAGAAACCCAAACAAACAAACAAACAAAAATAACCCAAAACAAACCCCACCAAAAAAAAAAAAAAACAACAAAAAACAAAACAAAAACAAACAAACAAAAAACCAAACCAAACCCAACAAACAAACAAACCCCACCAAAACCACCAAAATAACAACAACAGAAACCGCCAAAAAAAACTTCCCTGACTTGAAGAAAAGACACAGCATGTTCCGGATTCAAAAAGTAGTTCCAAGTTGGTTAGCAATTAAAACCAGTAGAGATGCTAATTCCATGTGAAAGGTCTGTGCTATTTTGAGCTGTGCTATAAATAGGCTGGTGTAGGATGTGGTTAGCAAGGCCAGAACCCTATTAAAATGAGGGTATTTACTGGGCATCTAGAGTGGTGTTTCTTACTGAATCAAAGAGCCTCTTTTCTGCTCTAGGTGGTTCCACTTAGAGGTGTTAGCAAAGGAAACAAGGACATCACAAACCTTTTTTGCCCTTGAATAGGCAGAGACCTGCCTCAGCCTGGGGAGCCTTGAAAGCAGCCTCTGGACACCTGCCCTCTGCTTCATGTCTCTGTTTTTTTCCCAAGTCTTTGACAGCAACCCATGAGTGTAGATCAGCCCCATCAGCAAGAGGACAGGCAGCCCAGCAGGACCATCTCCAGACCCGCCACAGCAGCAAGAAAGGCAACTCAAACAATTTGCTGCTCTGGCATTTCAGCTGAACTTCTCACTTCCTTGGGTTTACTTGCTGTGCCTTTGTTTTCCAGTCTGGAAATACTGTTTTCAAGCCCTTTTGTGCCCATTTGTGCATTTAGCTGTATTTTGATCATGTGCAAATTGTAGCTCTGAGTGCAGTTTTGTGTCTTGGAAGCCCATGGTAGGTCACAGTAGCTACCAAGAAAGACTGCAGGAAGTCTTCTCTGATCCAATTTCTCCACCATTTTTTGTGATTTCTTTACCTCCCATGAAATGGGATTGCTGCAAAGGGCTGTGGGTAGAAGAGGGGTGGGATTTGCTGACTTGTGGTTCAGCTTGGTTGTGTCTGAGGGTTTTTCTCAGGCAGACACACGAATCAGTCGTGAGTCCATGGTTTTGACAGTGCAGCTCACACAGGCTTCACCCACAGGTTACACCTGCCAAAAGACAAATGCCTGGAGCTGTTTCTGCCTTCTTGTGGACACCTGCTCTTGGTGTGGCTGCTGGTGTGTAGGCAGCAGAGCTGTTAAGAACTGACCTCACCACCACGGGCAGCACATGTCCCTTGACCCCAGGATGTGGATACGGGACTCCTGGTTACAGAGTTGTTGCTGTGGCTTCTTCACCTGGCTTTCCTGCTCACAGTAAACACAGGCACAAGGGGTATGAGGCTGTTCTTGCCCTGGCACACAGCCAGGAGGCAGCTGGGGTTGCGCCTGTGAGCTGGAGAGCTGTTTAGACGTGGATGCTGTGTCACCACTAAATGCAGAGTCACTCTGGGTGGCCTCACCTTGTGGCTGCCCATGTCCTGGAGATCTGGAGAAGCTGCTTGAGATTTCCTTCAGAAAGCAAAAGCATGGCCTAAAGGAGCAGGAGTGCAGTGCTGAGGTGGGAAATGGGTCATTTTCCTCCCTTAGCCATAAACCTTCACAAATGCCAGCCAGACAGTTTTTAGTGTTACTGGATTCTGCTAGACATGAGTGTCCTGCTGTTTGGCATAGCAATGTTCCTGTCTGGTATCTAGTGAACCATCAGTAAAAAAACAAAGAGTAATAGTTTGGTGAAAGTGCAGAGTCGATAGTGCTGAGTAATGTATTTGCATACTGGCATATGCTCTATGAAAGTAAATAAGATTATGTCAAGCTCATCTGGAAGAGAGTTAATTTAACATCCTGGCTAAAGTTATGCAACCAGAGAGAGGCGGAGGTGCAGGGGGGTGGATGTAATAGACTGGCTGATGAAGGCTGGGGGACAAAATGTCCTAGTGGAAATTGTATGTAGCACAAAAGAATGTAACATAAGAACCCAGCAGAAGTGCACTGATTCCAGGCTGCTTATATGCACACACAACTGATTTTCTGTCAGCTTTAGGAAGGCATGGGATGATAAGAGAAGGGAAAAAAAGCTAACTATCTGCAAGAGAGATTTGATGTCTCCTTCTTATTGAGGTCTATCTTGCTTCTTGGTCGTGATTCAGGAAAGCCTCTGCAGGACACAGAGGGTGTGAGCAAGCCTCACAGTGCAGTTGGTGGATTATGGCCAGTCTGAATTTGAAGCTGCGCAGCTGAACAAACGCTCAGGTCCTGTTTTCAATAGCTGACAGCCTGCAAGAGATGATCTCCTCCCAAACACGTCATGGGCTGAGGAGCTGCAGAATTTCAGGGGTGTTTGGAGTTGGATACAACCCATCTGAGTTTTGATTTTTAACAATTTGTTTCAGGCACTTGTTTTGAGCAACTCCAGTTTTTTAGGCAGCTTTGCTCTGGACTCTCCACAGAAGCTTTCAGTAGTGTAGCTCATCTTTCTCTCTCTTTATTGTAGGTTTGTAGATAGCTTTGCTGTAGAAAAATGAATGTGTTTCTTGCAATAAGCAAAATTTGAAATGTAGACCAAACCCTTTGAATTTTTTGTGTCTAGTATTGCAGATCACAGCAGAAAAAGCTCTCTTTCTCTCTGCTGATAGTCACGTCTCTAAAATCAATCTAATCCTCAACACTAAGTTCTAGGAGTGAGTTATTAAAGCCTGTTTGAGAACAATCTTTTTTTTTTTTTTTTTTTTTTTTTTTTTTTTTTTTTCTTTTTTTTTTTTTCCCAAGAAAATGTAAGTGTGAGGTTGTCAGGTATATCAAGATTTGTGAACAGTTAGATGAGTGATACATGACCACAACACGGTGATGGGAGCATTTCTGTGCTGTTTGATTCAGTCCTGCATCAACGTGCACACACTTAGGGAAGAAATGTCTTCAAGCATGAGCACAGAGTGAGAATGGGAAGTTTTAGGACACAATTCATTTTTACAGTAAGGAATATGGATGAAAAACCTACCTCCAACAGCAATGGGCGCAAGAAACTTGATGCTAAGATTACTGATGTCACTAAATGCTTACACACGGTTAATATGAGAATGTCTTTTGTGTAAAATTGACATAGGGCTCAGAAGCTTCTCCATCTTTACCCAGGAGATCTGCAAAGACTCTGAGCATGCTTCTCAAGCTGCAGTGCAAGCAGTGGTTCCTGTGGCTGTGTAACCTTGTCTGGTTGAGGGGAAAAACTAGAGCTACACTACAAAATGAGGTCTGCACTTGCAAGGCAGGGATTTGCACCTTCTTGCTCTGGGTGAGGCAGATTTTTGGTTGGGCTCTTTGTCAGCAGGGGAGACAGATAACTCCAGACAGCGCTGTGCAGAAAATACTTAATGCTTTTCACTGACTCCTCAGGAGGAACCCAGGCTTCAAGGGTCATCATCTAAGGTCAGGTAGATGAAAAATAACAGTGGAGATTGTGGGATCCTTGCAAAACAGGAGGAGCCACAGGAGGAGTAAAGGCACTTCAATATCAAGGAATTTAGGTTCCACAAAGTAAAGTAGCCAAAAGCATTAATTCTTAGCATTTAAAGGGATGCTTCAAAGAAAGGGGCAGTGCATCCCAGGAGGGGTGGGATGGCACATCTGTTGTGTCGTGAAGACCAATTATGAATCTTTCTGGGAACAAGTTTTACCTTATTGGCATGAGTGATGTGTCAGCACCTCAGGCATCCCATGCCTCTCCTTGTATTAAACCATCTGAAAAATGAAGCTGGAAGCTTAAAGGACAAATAGATAAAGAACTGGAGAAAAAACTAGAGAAAATACGATTTGTCCAGGGGCATTTCACTGAACTTGAAAGAGAAGTCTCTTGAGTCTGGAATGGCCACAAATAGAGCTGAAACCAGCGCTAGGAAGGAGGGAATTTGTCCCTCAGCAGATGAGCACAATAAAGTAACATAAAGCAGCATCTCCTTGAGGAAGGTTTCCACTCAAAAATCAACTAGTTTTGACTGGACCAGCACTTGGGACTTGAAGAAAAGCATGGCCTTCATATTTCTTTGCCCATCATCTGTCCTGTTGTCCTCTGTCCTTTCTTTGTTCATATGACAGCCCAGAAATAATGAGAAACCAGCTCTGAATGAAAAACCTGCCAGGATTATTACAAGAATAAGAAATATGTTCTGCTGGGGCATTATATTTCTCCCTGCAATCTCTTTGCAAATTCTTGCTCATTTAGGAGAATGCCTTGGACAGAGGCTGAAGCTGGTCTTTGCTAAACTGTGTATCTGTTTTGATTCTGTCTAAACTAAAAGTCTCTAGCTAGATATTACCTGTGAAAGAAAATAGTCTCCAAGAGAACAGGAGTCCTTTATCAAACATAAAATACCTCTGGAACCTGTGCCAGTGTCTCACCACCCTCAGAGTAAAAAATTTATTCCGAATATCTGACAGATATCTGACTTCCAGTTTGTATCCATTACTTCTTGTCCTGTCACTACCTTTCAGTCCTGCTAATACAGAGGCAGTTTCCCCTTGTAATGTGTCCCCATGCACTACCTGTACAAGCCACCTGTGCATTATTCAGTAGGCTTTTATTACCATCCTGAAATCCCTCTGGGGTGAAAAAAAACACTTTCCTCTGTAAAGATTCCTTTGGGACAGAGGCAACAGATCCTTAACAGAGGCATAAGCATTAATTGCTTTAGGGTTCATGCGGCATCTGAGATGCTCATTAACCATGACAAATAAAATTGTCCAGCTTTTGGAGGAAGCAAAAACAGAGCTTAAATCTCCCCAGTCTTTCCATCATTTCCTGAAACAAGGACCAGCCTAGATGTCTTTTTTTTTTTTTTTTCCTTACTCCTGACACAGCACCATATATTCTTTCCTCAGCTGTTTTCTTTTCCTGAGCCAACACCCTTCCTTGGCTGTGCCTGACCATTTCCTAATTATTTCTCTTTCTCTTTCACCTCTTATTATTGTTATTATTATTATTTAAAATTTTGTTTCACTTTCTCATCCTATTTTTCCTATTTTCTCCTTTCACTGCTTTTTTCTTCCCATCCACCTTTGTATTAGTCCAGCCCACTCTATCTCCACAGGGAAAGCCATGAAATAAAATAGGCAGCGTGGTTGCAAGAACAGGTCTGTGCTCGACCTTTCTATTTTTTATGGACAGGATCTTTAAGTCTAGCTGTAACCCTTTTCAAATGTAGTTTTCAATGTCTTGGGTAATGTGTTGGCAAACCACAGGTCACTTATGAGGACTCTCTTAGGAATACCCTTAAGGACATTCTCACTGTCAGGAATGTGTTTAAGTCATGTTCCTAAATACAATTTGATGGAGAACCTGCTTTCCTCAGATGGGAAAGGATCCTTAAGCTTTACACTTGCACCTTGAGTGGCAGATTTGTAGAATCAGGCAAAGGTTTAAAGGCTGGAAAAGACTGCTGTGATAATCTTGAGAGATGTCTGGAATGCCAGAGGTCAAAGAACTCTTCCTTCTCTTTTAAACAGCCAGTGGAGACACAGTTAACTTTATTGTGGCTATTATCTTATCACCACCAAACAAAATGCTCCCAGACTGGTGCATGTCTGCAATTATCTGCCTGGCACATGAATAATATTTCTGCAATGTCATGCTTTTTGTCATCATGGCACTCATTTCCAGATTTTATTTCGGTTATTAATTGTGCTGTCATGTTTACTGCAGCCCTGTGCATCTGCTGGATTGAGAGGACTACAGATGACCAGGTCTCTTCCTCCAGAAAATGATCCTTCTGTTAAAAGTAGAGAAACAGAGCTTCAGGGCAGTGGAATGGTCAAGGAATGGGAGAGGCTCTGTACTCCCAGCAGCTGAACCAGTGCTATGACATCAGAGGCAGCGTGCCTTGGTTTGACTGAACCCATGAAGGTGTTAAAAAAAAAAAAAAAAAAAAAAAAAAGTGTTTTCTTTTGCCGTGGATTACATAGGTTTAGTTTTTTTGTTGCTCTGTCCTACCTCTCTAGTATTTCCTACAATACTTAGAGGTAGAATACCAGAACTGCTGCTAAAGCTGTTTGAAGACATGGCCCCAGTTACAGCAATAGGTACTTGAAGTCTGGGGTTTTTTAATGACTCTGCAAGGTGACAGACCCTGCTTCCAGATGTCCTGTTTCTTTTGACTCTTCTTTATCTAAATTCTCCTTCATTCTTTACACTCTTTGTTTTCCACAAACTGAGATTTCAGATTGGAAATCTTGCTTGCTGTGCATCAATTTTGATGAGTCAAGCAGATAATGACACTTCTGTGCTGCGAGAACTCATCTTCTTGGGCCAATTCCTAATTTTCCTACTAAAGTGAATGAAATAATCACCTTCAGTCTTCATGGAATGTCCCTTGGTGAGCTTTGCGTGAAGCCAGAGGGACAGTCACATTGCAAACACCACCCTCATCCCCATTGTCAGCATCTTTCCTGCTGCCCTCCAAGCACAGCTGAGGACCCCAGACATGCAGGAGAGGAAATCCTGGGTCCTGGAGGCAGAGAGGGAGTAGCTCTGTGCCATGTTCTGAATTACACATACCCAGAGCAAGTGCCAGAGGAACGTCTTTTAATCCTGCCAAAATTTGGGAGGAGTGATTTCCCTTTTGTTCCCCTTCTGTAGCAGGCCTCATTGTGCAAGATCACCTGAAAGGAAGCCAGAGGACTTTCCCCTTGGTTGTGTGGTAGGTTGTATGCCTCTTCAATGGGAAGATCTCAAGGAGAATTTTCAGTCTTGTGCATGGTGCTGCCCTGAGGCACCTGATCCTGAACTGCTGGAGCTGCATGGCACTGGGTGGCATTGCTGCAGACTGAGTCTGCTTTACTCCCCAGTTTCTTGGGCCAGCATCTCCATTTCGAACAAGTTTTCCAGGGGCAGCTCTAAAATGTTTTAGAAAATTGCTCTTTGTCATAGACATCTGCATTTCTGGGCTGTGGTGAGAGAAAACCCTCTGTGCAGCTTCTGTACCTGGGCCAGGCAGCACTGTGTGTATGCCAGATAGTGAAGTGGTGACAGGGAGCCTGAAATCCAGGCAGAAATACAGCAGATCCGGGTATATATCAATGCCCAAATAGCCAGCAGCACAGCAGAGAGATGGTCTGGCTTGCAGAATTGTCTCTGTGGAAGCTCTGTCAACAGACACATGGCACTCACACCCTTCACCTGAAAGGATGTCAGTATCTGGTGTTTTGGTGTGCCCAGTCATTTTCTGGGGTATTTAGCAGGCAACACAAACTTGCTGATGTGTGAACTTGCCCTCCTCATGCCAGTGAAGAGGTTTGGTGGTCTGCTTGCTCTTGGCTTTCACAGACATCCAGATATCATTGCACACTTGGCAGCCTCTGTGCTCCTGCCATGGAGCAGTGACACACAATCTTCTCTGCATGATTTATGTTGTGATGATTTATAATGTCTAGTGGTGAATGAGATTCAAAAGGATTGGAAGTTCATTGAATCACTTGAACCCTTTCGGGGCAAAATTATTCCTGGACCAGGAGCAGTTTTCTGAGCCCTCACAAAAGACTTGAGTGAGAGAAAAGAGGGAAATATGAAATATGCCATGAGTGCAGAGGCAGCATTCAAAACCTTCTGCTGAAGGCAGGGTCCTGCAGTGCTGTGTAGTGGTCAAACATCCAGAAATGTATCCTTCTTTCCTCAGAATCAATTCCAGCTGGGCAAAACAGGCAAGGGATTATAAGGATGCTTGGTGGTGCACTGAGGCCCTTACTCAGGCTGGAAGATCACCCTGTTACCGTCCAACCCATCTCTTGTTTAACTTGTGGGAATGTAGCAACAGCTTAAAATGAACTTAGTGGAGAAGACTAAGTCTGGCAAGTATTATATATCATTATGTACCAGGATAGAATTAGCCCTGACCAACAGTAAATATCTGCATGCCATATGAATGTAAAAATGGAAACCCAGAACTCTTTTGAGGAAGAAACCTCATTTCTTTTTACACATTTCAGTGTAATAAGTGAATGGACCTCATGAGGTCCATTCATTTATTACACTGAAATCTCTGCTCTTGGGCTAATTTGATCCTGCAACGAGTTTGGCCTCAGTTGAACTTTTAGGTTGTGCTTCAGTGAGATGTACAGATATACTTAACTTGCAAGGCACATGCATGTGTCATTCCCTGGAAATTGTTCAGCACATACACTTAATTAGACATATACACCTTTGGATTATTTGTTATGATGATTAAATCCCTACTAATGACTCTGATAATTAATGGGTAGCCTAAAAATTGCCGTTTCTCCATGTCTTAAAATAAAATAGCGATGTTTTGAAATTAATTTCTTGAGTAGGAGGTGGATGTCAAAACACATGTTTAGCTACATGTGGTGAGGTTGGCAAGACACATTTTCAGAAGCAGGAATCCAAAATTAGGTCTTAAAGACACAGTTAGAAAGCTAAATAAACAAGAAGGTTTCTCTAAGGCTGAGCACCCATGAGTTGCCAGGCAAGAGCACCAAATACAGATTTAAATGCTTGGATCATCACTGAAAGATAACACCAAGTTCCCTTGATTTCCCAGCATGGGGTCTTAGGCCTGAATATCTGCCTTCACACAGCCAAGTACCCTCTGAGTCTCTGAGAGATGACAACCCTCTCCTGGAAGTGTGGAGCCAGTGAAATGAGCAGGAGAGGCACAGGGACTCAGGCAGATTGGAAGTTGTTTGCATTTAGGGTGGGGAGACATATGTTTCTGCTTCCAATTTTAAAATCCTCACACATAGAGATTTTTTCTATGAGCGGTGTGGTTTATGACATCCTTAGAAATTCCCATTAAGTTTTCACACAGAGAGTTGGCTGTGGTTGGTGATGTTATCAGGAAGGAGGATGTTGTCTCATCCCTGCCCCAGCCTTTAGAGCAGTACCCACTGGTGCCTGGGAAGCCAGGTCCAGGAACAAGAGATGGAGATGGGGCTTTGCATTTATGCACCCTCTACTTTCCCACCAAAGCACAAACGCGCTGACACGTACGCGTATTCCCCTGCTCACACAGCAGCCTCCCTCCTGCTTGCCAAGGCCATCATCTCAGTTCCCCAGAGAAGGGTGGGATACTGATGCAAGTGGCTGCCTTAGATGGCTGCTCCCCTCCCTTGAACCAGAATCTGATGACATGTCTGCTGAAATGCGTCAGAGGGCTGGGGAGAGAAAGCGAGAGTGACAGAGAGGCAAGTCTGGGTGGAGGGACTTGGTTTTAATTAAAACAAGTAAAGCCATGTTTTCTAAGCCCCAGATTGCAGCTGAGCCTAGCAGTAGCTGCTGAGTAAAAGTGGATTTTTAGGTGGCTTGGCTGATTTCCAAGGGATCCTCTGCTGTGGGAAAGCTGAGATGCCAGGGCACATTTGGCTGGAAATTCGTGGGGTGCTCAGGCTGGAGAAGACTGCTGGAGGGGCCTGAGGTGGGACTAGGCTGTGAAACTAAGCTGACAGCCCCAAAACATTTCAGCTGCAGAACAGAAATGACGTTTTCCTACTTAGGAATATGGGGGGTTTTGACTCCCTTTGGTTAAAAGGGCAAGGACACAAGTCTGTTCTACACTCCTCACCAGCCGCTGGGAGGCCTTGGGAAGGTCCTTGTCCTTCCCATGTGGAAGTCATGTGGAAGTCAACATACTTTGACTTCCCCACATGTTTCTATCCCCACCCAGCTCATCACTAGTAGTGACTTCAAGATGCTAAAAGCAAAAAACCTTACCTTTGTGCATTTTTTATGTGGCATGGAACATCATTCTTGTTAGAGTCCCCAAGCACTACCATGGCAAGAGCTATGTTAGAGAAGCAGAGGAGATGTCACAGAGACTCCTACAGACTCCAGCATTTTTTCTCTTTCCCTTCACCCTGTCCCCAGCAGTGACATACTCCTCTTGCATGGGATAACCTGCTGCAAGAGAGAGCTGGGGTTAAGCTTACTGCTTAACCCCAGTATACAAAGCTTTCCCTGCTTAGATAAATGACAGTGTTGTGTCCAGGACCCTTTTTATTTAGCAGTGGGATTCGTGTTTGAGACAATGGTCCTCTTTGAAGCCCACCCATGTTGTCCTTGCTTTCTCTCTGCTGTCGTTCTGGAGTTGCTGGGGATGAACCTTGCTGTGCATTTGTCTTATGAGACATGACCTTCACTGTGCTGTATATCGCTCTGGAAGCCAGATCTAACTCCATGGAGAAATCCTCACAGTACTCCAGTTCATCCAAAAAATCTCTTCAGATACCTCTGGAAAAAACACAAACAAAACTGGGGAGCTTTCTGGCATTAGTGAAGATGCCTCAGGGGGAAACCACTTCAGAACTCTCTTTTTAGGGATGGTGTATGGAGGCCTCTGAGCCCCACAGAGTTATGGCAGTGCCTGATGAGGACCTGGATTTCTGTATTTGCTTAATGAGAAATAGCCAGACAAGTGTGGGACAGGAAATGCCACAATCTTGTTGCTGCTGTCGAACATGATAACAGGGCTGAAATTCTTAAAATAGGCATTGGGGTTAGATGTAGGAAATTAATGAGGCTAATTTCTTCAACATGTAGCATCTTTTGTTTTCTTCAGTCCTCTGTGTCTGCTTGGGTCAGAGATGCAGGAGCAGTGACTCTGTTTTGCAGCACAGCTGCTTATATATCCATTTACTGCATCCATGTGGAATCAGTCTGATTACCTGTGGTTTTCTCTCTGAACAAAGCCCTGGTAGAATATCCTGTGTCACACAGCCCAGTTCATCTGTACAAGAACTTGCTTGAGGGCATTTCCTGGAAATTTCTCTTTGGACAAATTGATCCACCATAGCTGGACACAGGCTGGCTTTCAGAGCTAGGAAAGAAGAAACTCTGCTGCTCTTGCTCTGAGCCTTGGTTTCCCACCTTCCAGAGGAGCAGAGCCCCACTTCCCGGCAGGAGGATGCCAGAGGGATGGATGTTAGGAGGTGCAAGGCAGGTGCAGGAGCCTTGGTGTCAGGGACAGGCTTGTGCTGCTCCTGAAGTCTCACCACCTGATGTGTGCGTGCCCTGAGCATGGTGGCATCCCCATCTTGACAACCATGGTAAAAAGCCCCCATGAGAAGAACAGACAAGGATTTGTTTCCTCTTGCATTGGTGCATGCCTGGAATCTGCCAGGAGGATTTTAATGCATTGTTTAGATAAGATGGAGAACCTTTCCTTGAGCCAAACCAAATCTGTTCTTTCAGTCAATAGGAGGGATTTCAGGGAAGTGAAATCTGTGGTACAGGTCCAGGGAACTTTCTCAGCTGGAGTCTTTACAATGAGGAAGAGCTCAAAGTTGCTTTTCCCTTGCAGGTAAAAGACCATGAGAAAATAGTTGCGGGACCAGTCAATATCCCCAGGTGCGTGTTCCCAGGTGGCCTGTGTGGGTGACCTTTTGTAGAGAGGCTGGTCTGGAAGAGAGTTAATTTAACACCCCAGTCAGGGTGGCCCTGGGCTTCCCAACTGTGCAAAAGCAGCTTTTTTTTCTATGATTGTGCAAAACATGTTCCGCACACAGACTCCCTGAGGGGGCTGTGCCTCTTGTTGCCTGCCTTGTCCTTGCCTTCCCAGTCCCTCCTTTCTTTTTGGCAGCTGGACAGCCAGGGAACTCCTTCATTAGCTCACCAATGGCTTGGAGGTAAACTCCCTGCTGCACAGAAAGCAGCACCAGCTCATTACCTACCACACACAGAGCCCTCACACATGCAGAGGTACATCTGTGACAGGTCCTGCGTGCACATGAGCAAGTTAGTTAACACCAGCCAGTCACTGCTAATTTCCTGGCTAGCTGTTGGTTTGTCTGCTGATGTTTTCTACACACACTGCTTTTTGTCTTAGAAACCCTCTGTATGCTGTACCTGGTCTAGATGCAAGTCTTACAGAATTTAGAAAACTTCTTTTGTTCTTTTATTTTTTCCTTCCTAGTGATTTTTTTCACTCACCAAGCAGCGGCCTGGAAGGTAGGTTTTGGAAGTACAGCTCTGCCAAGCTCTCAGGAAGAGTATTTAAAGGGTCTGCTTGCTGTTTTGTCTCTCTCTAGGTATGTGCACTGCCTGTTCTCAGAAATGACGTGCAGGTCTAGGTGGATCCTGGGTCCAATCCAATTCTTCCTTCCTTTGTTGCAGATGAACAGGTCATGGTACTTGCCAAAGTGACTGAATAAGGAATAATTGCTTGTCCTTGCTGAAGAATACTCATTAGGTCAACTAAGTGAGTATTTATGAGGGGAAAACCATTAGGACTATTAGGTGCCAAAACATAACGCCAAAATGCAAAAGCTGGTCCAGGGACTCTTCATCCTACAAAATGATGTAGTCCATCAGAGGAGGTAAAATCCCATTAACTGAGCTGCACTGTACTGGCAGTTCCATGTCTGCAAAACAAGGCTCAAGGAGAAACAGGGCTGAATATGATTTGCCCTTTGTACTCATCGCTAGGAGTAATGTAGCTAAAAGGCTTTCTGAAATTCACACTGTGTGGAATTACTTATCCTTTCATTTTTAGTGGGAGGAAAGGAAAGGAAAGGAAAGGAAAGGAAAGGAAAGGAAAGGAAAGGAAAGGAAAGGAAAGGAAAGGAAAGGAAAGGAAAGGAAAGGAAAGGAAGCTGCTGGACTGTAGTGCTCCCCTGCTAAGTGCTGTAAAAAAAAAAAAAAAAAAAAAAAAAAAAAAAAAAAAAAAAAAAAA
>JANEHK010000091.1:659227-679633 GCA_025960845.1 Tachycineta bicolor | reverse complement strand
TTTAAAAAAAAAAAAAAAAAAAAAAAAAAAAAAAAAAAAAAAAAAGCTTGATTGACCTATTCTTGTGCAAAACTTTATCCTCTGTCCCAAACTGTGTTGTTTGAGCTTTCTTAGAGTGACATGTTTGTGGGAAATTAGACATTGTTTGAGACTTTTAACACAGTGAGTACTGCAAACAGCATTTTAGAAACATAATTATTTCTTACATGGAGCAGAGGAGAACAGACACTGAAGTTCCCAGAGAGTTTCTTATTCCTGTCCTGACACTGCATTATCGTGGCAAGTGGTTTCTTAGGGATTGCTGTTGGGACTGGTGCTGCAAAATGGTCAGTGGGATCAAGGCTGGTGATGGCACTGAGTTGTGTGTTGTGATCAGCACTGCAGGGAGGGGATCCTTGACAGGTTGGAGAAGTGCAACCCTGCAAACCTTAAGAAACCTCAGCAAGGACAAGTGAAAGGCCCTGTGCATGGGCCAGGGCAGTCCCTGAGCAAATGTAATCCTGACTGATCAATTCAGGCTTGTGTGGCCTCTGAGGTTGTGATAGAAGCTCTTTTTCCACCTGTGCCTGGGGCACAGATGTGTGAAATTCGACCCAGTGAATAGGATGAGGGCAGTCATGCTTTGGATCGTACCTTGGAGTCAAAGTAAAAGCAGCTGATGTGTCCTCAAGTCACCTCAGTGCTGCTGGTTTATTGCTGAAGGCTCAGAGCTGAAGTCAAATGCTGAATGGTTGCCAAGGACAGCATGTCATTTTGAATATATGAAATTATGGAAGAACTGCATTGCAAGCCTGTTCCTGCAGCTTTTCCCCTCACAAAACATTGGAAGTCTCACAGCAGTGAAAACCTTTACCTCTGAGCTTGGTGGGTAGCATTCACAGCCTGTTGAGTCAGAATGAAAGACCAGAAATGCTGTCAATTTTCTTTGAAGATAAGTTAAAACAGAGGCTTCCAATGCAAAATGCTTTGTAAAACTTGTTTTCTTCTTCTGTTGTGAATAAAATAATTTGCTACTGCAGGGCTGTTCTTAAGTATGGCACAGCTATAGTGTTTCATAGAGAATGGTCTGTCTTTGAGGCAAGAAGGACTATTGTTTCTGAGACTTCCCTCCCCTCAGAAACAAAAGAAATTTCATTAGCTAGAACATTTTGACATCTTATTTGCAGTGCTGTATTTCAACTCTTGTTTCTGTGACCTTAATTTATGAATCACCTTTCCCATTTCCAAATCTTTAGGTAGTTTGTGAATTTGCAGAGCAGCTTGTACCATAAATGAAATGTAGGTTACTCTGTATACTAAAGTTATATTATCAAGAGAAGGAAGTAGAAGTGGTTTTAAAACATGGCAATCAATAATACATTAATTTGTGGAGTTCTGCAAGAATGTAAGTGATTGATTAATCTTGCAATAAAGACTCACTAGTGATTTATTGTCTCACCATAAAACAGGAACACGACAGAGTTTGGTGCCATTTTATCTTGGTATTGTAGTAAAACAAGGAAAAAGAAATGTTAAGAGATTTGAGGTGTCACGTGTGTCACCTCAGGATGGGACAAAATGTGAGCACTGTTCCTTTCTAGGTCAGATTCCAATTGCAAACATGCTAAAGGCTGGGAGGAAAGATAACGTCATGGAGTTAATGAGGGAGGGTATTTTCTTTTTCTCTTTCTTTTTTTCTTTCTTTTTTCTTTGTTTTTCTTTTTCCTTTTTCTTTCTTTTTCTTCAATCTATATATTTGCTTCCTTGAGCCAAACCAGTTACATAAAAAAGACAAGAGTATAAATTTCCTTACCAGAGGGAGAGTTGTATAAATTGAAACAAGGAAAGTGAGTTAAAATTGAGCAGCTCTTCTAGAGCCTAACTTTTTATGTAAACAGTATTGATGGCTTTTGATTCAGCTTATTCACTGTATTTTTAATCTGTGAGAAACTGCAGATTGATTCTAGTCCACACGCACAGCCTAGAGCCCAGTGATTTACCACTGAAGTGATAATGATTTTTTGTTGTTAAAAATAGTAAAAAAGATTGAAAAGTACAAACTTTTTCCCCCATCCCCTCCCAGTTTTTTTCATCTCCCCATGGTTGAAATAATTGTCCAGGTGAAAAAGCACAGCATTCTTCTCCTTATGTTATGCCATATCATATTTGATATATTCTGCACATTGTGCTTGTCCTTTGGAGAGAAATCTTGGCAATGCTGTTCCTATAATTTAAAGGCTCTGACCTCGCCTACCATATAAAACAGAGCAATAAAATCTGGGAACAAAATGTCTGAATAAATAACAAGCAGTACTGTCCCCTGAGAAATGAACGTCAGGCTGCAGCTGTCTGGGAATGCTACTGTTTGTGGAGTCCTACTCCTTCATCTGAAGGGAAAGACTTCCTGGGCTCTTCCAGAAAAGCAGACAGATGGAGAGGTTGCTGAAAACTCTTGTGTGTAGAAACAGTGAGTTTGCAAGAGGACGGGACTGCTCCAAGCACTGCCAGTCCTGTTGAGATGTGGGAGCAGCTGTGTTTAGTGCAGACTGCCCAGTCTCCTTCTCTCACTGTCGATGTGCATGCTCACACCCGATAGACTGGCCTCAGAGCGCTGATGATGATCAAGAGATGGGACAAGAGCTAGATAAATTTCATTATTCCTTGGATGCAGTGGAGATGAGAGCCCAGGCATGGCTCAGATCATAGCACCTATGCTGGGCATGAGCAAAGGTGGGTGACCTGACTCACCCTCCTCCAGCACAAGCAGAGCTTGTCTTTTCTCATCCAAGAAGGTCTCATTGCCACAGGTGGAAGTGTGGATGCCTTGCTGCTATTCTCCCTGGTGTTTCTGCACATCAAGGCACTGGCATGACCTCTGCTTGCTGGCTGCTCCTGGGCTGTGCTGTCTCTCCCTGTGACAACTGGAAGATCCTTTCTAATTTCACACAGGGAAAAAAATGAAAATGAGTCCTGGCATTTTCAGTATGAAAAGCAAAATATAACACTAACCTTTGGTAACCTCAGTCATCTGCCAGATATGGAAACACTCATTACAGTAAGCAGAAACATTCAATGATGTAGCTCAAAAGATGCTGTTAAAATTAGTCAATTGGAGTTGCAATAAAACGCTAACAAGAAGCCAGAAGTTAAAGAAAGCAAATTCAGCCCTGCCCCACCTTTCAGCTAGGGAAAACTGGTGCAAATTGGAAGGGGTGGCAGGAGAACAGTTCTCTCCTGCTCTGGTGTAGATCACAAGGCAACTCAAAACATAGGCAGACTCCAGCTTGTAAGTAATTTTATAACAATAAGCACACAGCTGCCCAGAAGTAAGAGATGAACTTGGTCATACCTGGGCAACTAGTGCCATGCCTCTAACCAGAAATGGCTCAGTGTAAGGATAAGCAACACTCAAACACATTGGGCTCCTGTTCTATTAAGATACTTTGCAGGAAAAGCACAAGTCTGGTTCTGTTGCTCTTTCAAAAAAAAATAACAGTTGGGTTATAGCTGTGCAGGTCTAAGATGTAAATGAGGTAAGATTGTGGTGAGAGATAATCCATTCTATTGGACTAAATTAACTGAAAGAATGAGTTACACAAGCAAAAAGAAGAGTCAGATACTGCCTGTGACACAGGGTTTCTGTAAGGGGAGAAATAATAAGACGTTTATCTCCTGTGGTCCCTTCCAGCCTTGCCCACTGTGTGATTCTGTGATTCCTCCAAGACAAAGAAATGTAATTATGGAAAATCCACTCACTGCCAAATTAATAAGATCAGCTCCAAGGCAGCATTTTGATGCAGCAAATTCAGCTCTTTTGGTTTCCCAGTATCAGTTGAAAAGTGCTGAGGCTGCATGGCACGTGTTTATCCAGCACAAATCTTCCTGCTGCTCAGATCTCTCAGGAAAGGCTGGGGAGCTAAAGCTGTAGGTAAATCTTTAAGACAAGGTGTTTCCCAGTGAACCTGGTGTCACAAACATTCAAGCTGGGGTTGTATTTTCTGTTTTCTGGGTGCCTTGGGCCCATGAATAGAGGTGTGATTAGGCACAGTAAAGGCTGGACCAGGCTTGACTCTGTGCTAGTGGTTACTTTGTACTGATGGCTGTGGAATCATGGACTGGCCTTCTGGGCAACTTGCAGATACTTCCTGCTACCAGGGAGTTAAATTTAAAATAAAGAAATTCTTTGGGGAAATTGCTACCAGATATTTTTTTTTTTCCCTCCTCCAAGTTGACAAAACTCACCTGTTTCATGACTTTGCCATATGCTCTTTGTCTTAATCTTGATATAAGTTGCATACATGTGAATGAACTTTGTTGTGAAACTCCTTTTATGAAAACACTTTAATATCCAAGTAAAAAGAGATTTTTTTTGTTAAGGGATGAGGATTGTAACTAAGCTAAGAAACTTGAGGGCAAATCATCCAGTGTGCAGGCAGAAGAAACATTCTAATCTTCACTCAAGGTGCTGTGGTGTAGACGTAGCTTTGCTCAAGGCAGTCTGTGTTTATAGTGAGAAGTTTGGAATTTCTTCTTCATTGAGCAAACATCTCTAAGTATCTTGTTACTCTGGGTTTCACCCTGCTACTGTCTTGTCCAGCCTGTGAAATGAAACAGAACACTAGGGACTGTTATGGAAGTCCTCTGAGATGCGCTGCTTTTCCTGATAGGGCCAAACAGTATTTGGCTTCAGGCTAAAATCTGAGTTTTGCTTGGGGGCAAGCTAGCAGACCATACATTACTGGAAGGCAAGGGAAGGTTTCCAGTCATCCCTGCCTGCAGCCAAAAAACACCTTCAGCTTGTGAATTACGTACAAGCTGTGCTAGATGCCTCTGCTCTGTGCTTCTTGGAGTTCTGGTGCCAATCTGAGGGACGGAGCTAACAGCACTGGAAATCTCATCCACTTTCCTGCTGTTGTTGTTTATTTTATGTCGCTGTGTAGATACCATCTGGGATTAGGCAGGCAAAGGAATGAAAGTGCTACACACCTCAGCTTTCTAGGTATTGGAGCGGCTCAACCATAAACAGCTGTTTCCACAAACCACACTCTGCAGCCTTGGATTTGGTGCCATGACTGATGGGCAATCAACCCCAGTGCTGCAGCCAGGACTAACTCCTCACACACACGGCAGGGCATTCTTCTCCAGCCTGAGGATGGTGCTCAGGGCGCCTGATTGGTGCCTCGGCCCTCTTATACTGAAAAATTTTTGAACAAGTTGCGGAATAACTGCCAAAGATTGGAAAAACTTCTGGAAGACAAAGGATCCTGCAGAATTTTCATCAATTTTTGTTCCCTGGTAAAAGAGGGTGAGAATTTTAAACCAGGTCCAGGATTTTCCTCTGACTGCCCTTAGTGGAGGCATCTTCCCATGCCTCCTTGACACCACAGGTGGCTCTGCTTAGCTCGTTCCCAGAACACTTTCACTTCATTTCTGGGGTTTTTCTTGGCCATTCTGATGGCCAAAAAAGTAATTTCCTGAACAGCATTGGAGTTACACTGATGCCCATCATGTAACAGGAGAAAAACTGATCTTACGTTAGGATTGGGCACTTAGAAATAGTGTCAGATGACATCACAAGTTGCAGGAAATGCAGTGAAAGTCATATCCCTGTTTTGATTTCCACACCCTTGTTCGAACTCAGAGCAGCCTGCCCTTGTGCAGTGCAAACTCCAGGGCTTTTCCTGGGAACTGATAAAGCTGTGAAATTTCAGTGTCCTGGAGAGAGCCTGGGACAGTGCCTGGGAGTCCACAAAGCTGTTTCTGCCCCAAGGGTGATGGCATGGAGGGAATAGAATAAGGTGTCATGTCCCCACACTGAGGACTCAGTTTAACACCTCTGTGCCTCCAGGGAGCACCTCCAGCTTTGCTCCCTGGGGGAATCTGATCTGGAGCAGGGATGGGGGGAAGTAGAGAAATCATAACTTTTCTGAGGAGACAGTGAGATTCCTGAGGGGCCTAATACACCTGGGGAACTGAGGTGTTATGCACCTGAGAAGCGACTTGTATCCTCAGGCAGACACTCATCCTAGCAGCCTACAGCTGAGGGAAAGAAAGGTTTGTGCAGAAGCAGAACAGCTCTGCTGATCCTTCAGTGGTATTTTAGAGAGGCTGAGGAGCTTGGAGAAGTCATCTGCAGTTCCAGTGTTGTCTCTGGGGTCTGGAGAAGGAAACTCCCCACTCCACCTGTGGTCCTGCCCTGACAATGTGTTGGGGTGAGCCCAGGTGGCTCTTGGGCACTGTATACCTGGGCAGTAATTCTCTCCCTCTAATTAGACTTAAAGGGCAAGGCTGCAGTCTGTTAATAGTACTGAATTAATTTCTGCCTGTCCTGCTATCTGCCACTGGGCATATAATAAAGAAAGTAAATGTTTGCTGAGTGGGGAAGTGGAGCAGGTGAGTTTACATCAGGGATGCTCTCTGGGCAGATCAGTGGCATTAATGCTACTGAGTGACTGCATGACAGAAAATTGCAGACTGATCTCTGCATATGTTTTGGGCTGGCATTTGGACTGGAACAGAACCCCACTGATGGTCAGAGGAAATCTGTGTGTGTGAGGGTGGTCATTGATTTACAGAAGCAGCTCTGACTGTATAAAATAGGCTTAAGATGTCAGGGCAGAACTTGGAAGGAAAAGAGGTGCCCTGATCCAGCACTTGCTGATAAAGGGTCAGCTTGCTCTGGTGCTACCAAATCTCAGAGCCATACAATCAGTAAAAGTTTAATCTCTGCTGTACCTAGAAGCACCTTGGCCTCAGATGTAAGGTACCTGAATGGGGAAGCCTTTGAGGATCTGAAAATCTCTACCTTCATCCCTGAAAAGACCTTGCAGTGACCTGTAGGTACTCTTTTGCTGTATCAGCAAAGTCCTTTAGCTCATGCCTTGGCTGTGTTTGGCTTATTGGCATAGCTGTCCCCTGAAACGAGGTGCTGGTGGCTGGTGACCCACACAGCTCTGGATCTGCCATGCCTCTGGCAGGGGGTGGCTACCTCACTTCTCTCCCAGCATTGCCCTCCTGCCGCTTTCCCTGTGCTTGGGGAAGGGGCTCTTTGACCACTCTGCTTGTGGTGGCCAGCAAAACTAGATAATACTTCAGGGGATAGAAAGAATTCCCTCTGCTCATGGCAAAACCTCAAAAAAAAAAAAAAATTGCTGATCCCTAATGAGGGGAAATATAATCTATATTTGCCCTCCCCCTTTTTTTTTTTTTTTTTAACAACTGAAATGTAGTTTCTTAACAATCTGTTATTTCCTATACTTATGTACCTTCTTACGTTTCAAGAGAGCCTCGCCCCTTCCTTTAAGCTGCATATTTTCCATTTTAAGATTTCCTGTTCAAGCTAAAGGGCAAAGATCTTTAAAATATCAGCACAAAGCTGGGCTTACTTGCAGTGTGTATAAGTTATCAGCTCCCAGCTCTTGGTCAGGCTGTTGCACTTTCTCCTTATCAGAGAAACAGGTCCCAAGTTCAATGTCTTTGACTCTCCAACTGATGTGCTGGACTAAAGTCCTGATTATGTGGGCAGCCAGGCAGGAGACAGAGTAATATGTGTCTGTGTTTGATGGCCTTTATTGTTATTGTGATTGGCAGCAGACACACAGACTTCTGTCTTCAGGGTGTTACCTTTCCTTTCTTTGTCTCTTTTTGCCTGCATCCACTCACCTTATTTTCTCCCTGATAGCTATAACTAGGCATGAATGAGCGGAGGGACAGGACGGACTGAGGGGGAAGCAGCACCCGAGTCTTTATCTGCGCTCTAAACATCGCAAAAGATGCACTTGATTGGAGGTATTCAACAACAGCCGCCTAGTAACAGCTTCTGTGTTAGAATTTGGGCCAAGGGGATGCTGGGCAGTAGGCAGGGACAGCTCTGTGGTTCCTAGTGCCTCACAGGGATCCATCTGCAGGAATGTGGGAGAGCAGCAACTGGGGTGCTGCGGAAAGCAGGAGCACCCCAGCCGCCTCCGTGTCTGGACCCTTTCCTTTCCCTCTCCTCTCAGCCCTGCCCTGCCCGCAGGACAGTCCCCAGCACCAGGGGCTGCCTGCAGCTGGGCTGACAGCTCCAGGATCACCTGCAGCCCGTGTAGATGCCATGGTTGCTTCTGCGCTAAGGGGCATCTGCTGCCTTTCCCTGCTGCGGGGCTCAGCTTGGGCTCCTCTCCTCCTGAGATCAGGCCTCACCCATCCTCCCTGGGTCTCTCTTGCACTGCCCTTACAAACAGCTGCCCCAGATCAAATTGGCATGAATGAGGGGGGAGGAGGGCGGCCTGCGAGGAGCTGATCCGGGAGCTGGCCACGCTGCTGCTGAAGCGCATCTTTGGCAAATAAGGCTAAAAATACCCCGTGATGGGGAAGGAGATAATGGGGTAATCATGGGTCACAGCTGCTGAAAACTGTATTGCCTAAACACTTTTTCAACAGAAAGAGACTTTTTTTTCCCTTTCTTTACATGGAATTTCTTTTGTAATATTTCCTCTTTTTTAAACAAAAATAAAATTTCCGTCCCTCTCCTGGATCCGACTTATTTCTATCATTGCCTTTTCTTGTTTGTTTGGCTTTGGGGTTTTTTTGTTGTTGTTTTTTTCTGTGTGTGTGTGTGGGGGGGGGTGTTTGTTTTCTTTTTTTATTGTTGTTTGTTTGTTTGGGGTTTGGTGTTTTGTTTTGTTTTGTTTTATTTTGTAGAAATGTGCAAAGAATAGAGGTGCAAGGGCAAGGAGTCACTGGAAGAGGAGAGCAAATTCCCTTCCAGTCTGCTCTCCAAACATTTTGTATCATTTTCTACTTGTCATGCTGCAGCTGGAACAAATCCTGCAGGTATCACCAGGACAATGGCAGACATATATTACATGCAATATCCCATTTGGGAAAAAGCTTTTCCTTTTAATTCAAATGTTCAGGAGTGCTGCTGCCTGTCTGCCTCTCCAAACAACAGTTTTCTGTGCTGCTGATGAGAAGCAGCTAGCGCTTGTAAGTCTGAAATGGTATAAATGCCTAATTCAGGTATTACAGAGAGGTGAAATGCCTGGGAAAGCCTGACCTTACAGGCCAAGATATGTGCTCCATAACTTGTCATTGCCTCTACTGACTGCAAAACACAGGTATTGCTCAACACATTAGGAATATGAGGAGAAAGCACAGCTAAGTGCAATTTGTTCCCAGGCAGAAGGCAGGGAGGGGTGGGAGAGCACAGTGAGTTTTGGAAGGATGGGGGTTACCCCTCTGGCTGCTCAGTGCTTGGAGTGGGGTTCGCTGGTTGAAATGCCCTATGGATGTCCCACCAAGAGCCAGAGCCAGAGAGAGTGCAGGCCTTTCTCCTGCTCATGAAATTTACTACCTGGATGATTAGCCCCTCCTGGATGTCTGACCTCCTTGAATGCACTGCCATATGCCTTGGGCTGTCTTCTTAGCTGGTGGTAGAGCTTTTACTCATAAAAGCAGAGCCAGGAGGACCACAGGAGCAGTGAAGAGTGAGGGACAGAATTGCCCTTACTCATGATGACAGTGTGTGAATTTGGGAAGAGCCCACTGAAATCTATGGGGTTCTCCCTTTGACAGAGGCAGGGAGAAGGGCTTAGAGCCCTGTGTCAGTGACCCTGCAACCTGTGGTCACAGCATTCACAAAAAACCTATTCTTAGAATGTCTGATTGTGGCGGTGATCCCTGCAGAAGTCAAACTGCCCTACCAGAGTGCTGTGTAATGCCCAAACTGGTGAAAGGTGCATCATGCACAGCTGTGCCAGCAAGATAAAGCAGACACCCGAGGGTACCAGCAGTGCTGTGGATACAGCTGATGGCCATGGAGGGACAAGAAAACCCAACCATGTTGTGTCTGCCATGACTTCCGTGTTGCTAAAGTGCTACAAAAGTCAGCAAAGTCATGCTGTGCCTGCTGGAGGTGCAGTCCAACCTTCTCTCTGCTCACAGCAGACAGAACACCCCAGGGACACCCCATCCCTGCTCAGACCAGGACCTTGGGAGAAGGCGCCTGCTGCATCCAGCTGTGTCCAGCTCCAGAGGGATGAGGGTCAAAGCCCTGACAGCCTCACCAGCTCAGGTTGTGACCAACAAAGTCCAATATGTCCTTCAGAGTTTTTATTAATATTTTGTTTCAAATTCCTTTTCTTCTTTCTGTTATTTTTTTCTTCTAAGAATGGTACAGAACACTTTGTACCTCTCCTTGCTTTTTCATTTAGAAAGAAAGCAACTCTTCTCCTGATGCTTCTTTTTGAAAAATCCCCTGCAGGTTTTTACGGTCACATGTTTATAATTATTAATAGGACTAGCAGGAAATGTTGGGTCAATTTCTGTTTCTCTTGAAATAAAAATATTTTTTAAATGTCTTGACTCTAAATGACTTATTCCTTGGAAAGATGAAAAAAAAAAACAAACATTCTGGAAAAGTTTGCAAGGTACTCTTTTTGTTTTTAAACAAATTTTCTAATTCTTGATAGTAGTTTTTAGGATTAGCCTTTCTCAGGGAACTAAAATGTTTGCCTCACTTCCAAATGAAACTGAAGGCAGATACCAAATTCTTGAACTTCCAATGAACTAGGAAGCCTGTGATTAGTTTAGCACAAATTGCCAAGAAATTACAACTGCTGCTCTTCTTTCCCCCCAAAGAATAGATTTCAGCAACTACCTGCCTGTAAATGTGAAATAGTCACTCTATCTGGATAGCAAAAGCAGCCCCTTAAGCCCCCTGGCTTAGCTTCAAACCCACACGACCCAGAGGTCTAAAGCCCCTCCTGTCCCAGCAGTTTTTCTTTCTCTGTGGATTTCCCCATTGCTCCAGTGTTCCCTGATCACCTGCAGATACTCATGCCAGGATGAGCAGAGTCAGAGCCAACAGGAGTGTGTAAAGAGATTTTGGGTGGCTCATCTGGGTTCTGAAGCCCTGAATGCAAAGAATCTTCCCACTGCTGCCCAGAGAGTGTGGGGTCCTGGCTGATTAAAACCCCATGGGACTTCTTGGGGGTGCAAATAGATGGCAGAGTGATTGGAAAAGGAGGTCAGGCTGTAACTCAGGAGGCAAAGAAAGGGGAGGGAGAGGTGGTTTACCATGCTGACCACAGACTGATATATATGATGTGGAGCTGGAGCTGCCACCTGAAAGCCAGTGTAAGGTCATTACAATGGCTGGACATCCTGCTGGAGCAACAAAGGGAGCCTGTGGAGGGACAGCAGACCCTCCTGCTGCTGTGTGCTGGAGGATATAGATATGCAGAGGTAAATTGAGTTCTCCAGTAGACGCTAGAGAGATGATAAGGCACGTCAGTAGATCATTTATTTTCATTTATGGCTCAGGCCTATCTACGGCTGCTGATAAGGTCATTGTTTCCTTGAGTCACTGTCTCAGGCTCTATTTGTACATTTACATGATTAAGCAGCAGGAGAATATAGCTTTATCTTAATTTGTATTTTTATGGCTATGTCTTCCTTGTATTTGCCTCTGCTGCTGTCTGTGCCCAGGACTTGGGAAGACTGAAATGTCTGATGAGTGCAGTGCTGACCTGCCCAAGAGATTCACTTCAGGGCACACAGGGAAACCTGCTGCAGAACCAGGGTTCTGTAGAACAGGCATCTCCCAAATGCTGGCCTAGAGGACAGTAATTATTCTACCTCCTGGCTGCTGAAAATGTTGCAGAAATTCCACTTTCTCCGAAGGTTTGACTTGTTGCGTGACTAGTGCATGATGAATGGACGTCACCGGCACATGACAGACGTGCATCTGGCTGCCCTGTGCAGCAGCCTCTAACTGCCTCATGGAATGTGTTCTAGATGACTGACTCAGGGCTATAAATGTTTATTAGTCTGACTAACTCCAGAACAATCAATTAAGTCTTTATTAAAACTGTTCAGGAAAGGATCCTCCACACAAAGCAGTACCAGCAAGGACTTGCCTTTCTTGGCATCCCCTGTCCACCTCTGCCAGCTGGGAGACTCTCTGACCATGATTTCTGCAGGCTTGGACAAGCTGCTCTGAGTAATGCTGTGGTTCTGGTTAAAGTTTGTCACCGCTCGATTTAATACCCTCTTACACATATGGGAATAATGTGCATATCCTTTTTTGGGTGTTTTATTTTTTCCCTTTTTGTCATGTGAGTTTGGATTGGAACCAGTCTTTTTTTATTATTATTTTAGAAGTTCCCTACTCTCACTCATAACAGGTTTACATCAAAAGAGGGCTCTCCTCCTGGTAGGGTTCAGTGAGGCAGCTCTGGTGATAAGAGAGTAAATAAATAAAATTACACTACACTTTTCCTGGGTCACGGGACTCCTGGAGTTGTACACAGGACGCCACAGTGAAAATGAAGGATAATTTCAGTCTACCTGAGGGCTGACTGGCCAGATGGGAGTTTCGCATGATGCATAAGACGTTGCCTTTCTGATAGGGCACTGCTATTTATTCTGCTAGCAGCAGTTCCCACACAGGTGCCCTGTGGCTCCCATTCCCTGAGGAAGGCAGGGAGGGCTATGAGCAGCATTGGATGCCTGGAATGCAGAGAGTAGCAGCAGCTGGCCCAGACCCCCAAGATCCATCCCCTTCCCAGGGAATGTCCCTTGCCACGTGAGCATGGGCACAGAGGTGCAGAGAGAACAGCACATGGCCACCTGCCTTCCCAGAGGTGGCTGGGGATGTCAGCGAACATGGGGACATCCCCCTTCACCTGGTGCAGCACCATGGTGCTGCAGCAGCTTTACCCTGTAGTTCTGAGAGGAGACAGAAAGGCAGATTCCTCAGGGTTAAATTTGCTTCCTAGGCAGAGAGCTCGGGATGCAGCAGCTGCCAAGGCATTCCCTTCCTCTAGGATGTGGAGCTGGAAGCCAACAATTTGCTTGGAATGCCTTTAGTACAAATCTTTAGGGCTAATTCAGGCATCTAAGCTGATCTTATTACACATTTTTCCTCTTTTTTTTTTTTTTTTTTTTACTGGACAGTATTAGATCATCCAAATCATCCGGTCTTGGGACCAGGTCTGTTTTGGAAAAATCCTCCTGAGCTGGTCCTTGTTGGAGCTTCTCCCTATGCAGCTTTTACTATACTAGAGATTTGCATCCTGATGGGTCACCCCCCATCCTAGTTTGAATCTGGAAAGTGTCACCTATATATATATAACTGACCTTTGTGAGGGGACTAGTTATAAAAGTGGACGTCAAAGAAACTGAGAAAGCTGAATAAAAAGCCGTGTTGCTGTGGTTTGACATGTCACAAGATCTGAGATGTAGGCAGAGGAGTGTTTGATTTAATGATCTCTGCTTCTCACTCCTCCCACACAGGCAAGAGAAGTACTGCTTCATTTACTTTCCTCTAAAGCACTTTCATTTAGCAAACAAGGTGATGGGAAAAAAAAAAAAAAAAAAAAAAAAAAAAAAAAAAAAAAAAAAAAAAAAGGGTTGGAGACTATACCCTGGTAGAATTAAAAGAATTTTTAAAAAGCCATTTTAAGTCAATCTAGAGTACTTTTAAGGCTAACAGCAAATTTCAGCAAATTTTTTCAGCAAGTTTTCTGGCAGCAGGATGTTGTTGGATGAAGATTAGACAGAAGGCCACATGGGCACACAGGGTGAGAACTCCCTGCAGGTCCCTCTTTTGTCCTGGATTTTCCACCTCTCGGCTGGGAAAGCCACAGCAGCCCTGGCCCAGGAGGAGCCTTGCTGGTCAGCAGCGGAGTGGGAAGCTATTGTTTGTTACCTGCTGATCACTAATTGCCATCTTAATCCTGTGTTTGTGTCGCTGCTGGGAGGGAGCCAGACCCAGCACTGCCTTGCAAAAGGGACCGTGGTGTGTTTAACCGGCTTAATGACTGTGTAATTACGAGTCTCCCTAAACACTCTTCCACAATTAGAGCTCGTCACATCCTCACAACCTGACAGTATTTAAAAAATGTAATTAGAAGCTTGGCAGCATTGCTGGTTCTGTTCTTAGGCTTGAGAGGAGGAGGAGGAGGGGTGAAATCACTGTGAGCAGTGGGTGTCTCACTCATACAAGTGCCTTATCAACCTCTCTGCAAGCAGATCTCCTTGTGCAAGGGCCCTGACTGTCACAGTAAGGCTGATCTGCCTTCCTAACTCCCTCCCCATGCCAGCCAGGCAGCTTGGCTGCAGGGAATCCCTTCTCTGGCTGAAAAACACAAGCCAGGACCGGCCTCTCCAGGACAAGCTGGGGAATTTGGCCTCACAGGCGCAGTGGACAAAGCCCATCTCTGTGCCCCCGTCAGAGCAATTTCATCCTCAAGGCAGCATCTCCATGGAATTTATTTGGTTTCTAGATGGTAAACCCCTCATGAATAAGAGATTCTTCTTGTCACAGAATCTCAGGATGGGTCAGGTTGGAAGGGACCACAATGAGCGATCTGGTCCCACCTCCCTGCTCCAGCAGGGTCATCCCAGAGCACGCGGCACAGGATCGTGTCCAGGTTCTGGAATATCTCCAGTGAGGAGACTCCTCAGCCTCTCTGGGCAATCTGTTCAGCGCTCAGTCACTGCACAGGGAGTAAGTTCTCCCTCATGTTCGGGTGGAACTTCCTGGGCATCAGTTCCTGCCCGTTGCTCTGGTGCCATTGCTGTGCCCCAGAGCAGAGCCGGGGCCCTGCTCTGAGCCCTCCCTGCAGACAGGGACACACAGGGATGAGGGCCCCCTTATGCCCACATCCATCTATCTATACATCTATCAAAATATATGTACATATATATTTACATATGTATATCCATGTATATGAGAAACAGATCCATGCTTCTGATTTGTTTCTGGCGGCTAAAAGGAGCAATAAGCAACAGGCTGAATCATACATTCACCTCTTCTGTTTTGCTCATTCTCTCTCTCAATCTTCCCTGACTCTGCTTCAATGCTTTTTTTTTCCTCCACATACCTTTTCTCTTCCCTCGGGTTCTGATTCATTTAGCAATGGAATCACTCAGGCCTCTGAGTTCACCCTCTTCCTTTCACTGGAGACAGCCACAGCCACCACTCCCAACCTCATACAACTAGCATTGCCTCACTGCTATTCAAAACAGTTTACTCACGTGGTGGAAAATTGTGACACTTGTGAATTTCGTGATTTTTTTTTTTTTTCTTTCTTTCTTTCAGGAGAGCTGTGAGCTGCAGCTGCTTATTATAGTTTGCACTGCCTTTCAGCTAGCTCTTCAATACCCAGCACACTCCATAGGAGCCTGCTTATTGCTAATATTCCCACATTTCTTTCCACTCCTCTGTAACAGAGCTCTTCCTCTTTCAATGTGGCAAGAGGTTCCAGCTGCTGTTAAGGGATGAGTTTCACCTTGGAGGGCCTGTGTGAGTCTTGCAAGGGAGATGCTATTTCTAATTAAATGCCTGTGGGAATTCAGCTGTATTTCTTGGTTGGCTAGGTTGAGGGTTGTTTTGGGGTGGTTGTATTCTGGGTTGTTTGTCTGGGTTTTTTTGGGGGAGGGGATTGGTTTAGTTGAGGTTTTTTTTGTTCTTTTTCTCCCTCACGTGCACAGGTACATGCCGTAGGACTGGTAATTTATTATGCTTGCTTAAAATGTGTAGCTTTCACTGTATTTCTCATTCTTTGTGTAATTGGATTCGGCATATGCTTATCTGGTATTCAGATAAGCAGGAAGTTAGCAAGCAAGCGCATTAAGTTAAAGTCAGTGGAAATAAAATGCATCAGCAACTAATTTAAAATGATGTAAAGGTCCAACGAGCATGTGCCAAACTTGAAAGGTACCTACAGGTGCAGCTGACTCTCTATTTTGGTGTTCATGACTTGGCTGGAAACCAGCCCATGTGAGGTCACATCAGAGAGGCTTTACCTTGGCTTCCTCCTCATTATCCTTGTCCTTGTCCTCCTCCTCCTTGTTTTCCTTGTTCTCCTTGTTCTCCTTCTTCCTTCTATGGGAAATCATAGGCCAAGAGTGGAATCAGTCCCTAACTGGGGTAAATCTGACTGAAGGCTGAGGAGGATGATGAGAATGCCAAACAGTGCAGCACCACTCCCATTTTGCAGGTTTGAAACTACATGAGAATCACATCTGCAAGGGTTATGTGCCTAATTCCCAGAAACTTTCACAGCAGATAGGGATGAGGACACTCCAGGGGTTGCACCCTGAGGAGGCACTTCAAATGCCACTGTGGAGCCATTGTTGTCAGAGCTGGAAGATGAAAGCAAATCCCTGGAGGTGTCATTCTGTGCTTACCTGAAAAAGAACTTGCTGGATCCATTGAAGTCCTCATTGACCAACTCGCACTTTCCATGAGGTCTTTCAAAGGCAGCCTCCCTCTGTTCCAGCCCACCCTTGCACCTGGCCCAAAAACCTTCCCCATTCTTCCATGGCATGTGGAGCCTCTCTTAGGCAGGGAAGGAGCTCTCTGGAGGGTCTGTGACAGCTTGGGTCTTTCTTGCAAACTTCTATCTCAGTGTGGTCTGTGCCAGACCAAAAGTTGTGGATGGAACCATTAACAATTTCTCCACCTTTAGCACAGCACAGGTGTTTTGTCGGTGCCTGTAGGTGGGATTACAGAGGTCAGTGACAGCAAAAAAACCCACTGGACAAAGTCCCACCAGTGCAGTTGCATAGTCTTGCTTGCTGAAAAAGAAAAAACAGACCAAACCAAGTAAAAAATCCAACCAACGGTTTCACTGAAAGTGTTGGCAGCTTTAAGTATTCATGTGGTGTTGTAATCACTCTGGGTTATTCACGTATGCAGTGTTTTAATCTCTAGGATGTATCATGTGAAATCAAATTTGTTCTAAGGTACCTTTCACCAAACTCAACTAAACTTTGGAAATGGCAATGCGTTGCAGGAGGAAGCAAATATGTTCTGACATAAGAATTGGAATTGCCTGAGACTGTGGGCTTTGGCAGGGGTTGGCAGTGTCCCTGCTGTAGTTCAGAGTGATCCCAGGGCTGCTCTGATGTGGTGCCAGGCTTTGCTGAATGCTCAGACAGGCCATGGCATTGTCTGTCTCGCCTAAACACAGGGAAGGGATTCCCTTCCTGCACTGGGGAAATCTCTTACCTGGCTGAGTGGAAGGTAAATGAGCCTTGGATTTTCAAGGGACTACAAGCGCGGGGTTGAGCACTGGGGTGCGGAGCAGGGTAGGGAATCCAAATCTGCTCTCTCCAGTTACAAAGGACTGTATTCCCCTTGTTTTCACAGGAAGCAGGAATGTGGTGCTGCTTGATCTTACCCGTGCCTTAATGGTGTTGAAGTGTTTCTGGTCCATTTTTTATTGCTTAAGAAAAAAACCTGACTTGTCCCTGGAGGAGGAGGAAGCCTTCTCCACAAGAACAAAGTATTCTTCCCCAGTCTTCACTCCTCACCGCATCAGCTTCCTGCATGGCCATCAGGAATGTAAATAATCAGACATTTTCTGTATCAATAAAGATCCTTTTCAGTGTAATGAGGTGCTGGGCTCAGCTATGTCAGGACTTGATGAAGCAGAGACTGATGTTTCTCTAAATCCTGCCCAGGGCAGTAAAAGTAAAGCCTGTTCTAAGATTTCAGACAATTTCCTTGCTTCCTTACTCCTAGAAATCTTGTTTTGGGCGTATCTAAGCTGTGAAAATTCCTTGTTTATCCCTGCAGAAATCCACTAAAAAAGGACTCATATTTAGGTAACTGAGAATTTTTCTTGTCTCTTTCATTTGTTTCTTCTCATTGTATAATGAGGGCAGGACACCATAGTAGTTATTGCTACTAGAATTAGGGCATTTCTGCTTGCTTTGTTTATTTAAAAAAGACTAAATAATATTTAAGACATTAGATTTAGACTGAAGGCTGGCCTCCCCCTCCTCACACACACACACTTTGTTGAAGGATTTTTGGAAGGTGCAAGGAGCAATTACTGTGTGTTCATAATGCCATAACTGAAGGTGTTGAATCTTTAACAAAGCCTGATTTTATTAAACTTGTGAATTAGCTCTGACATTAAATAGTTGCTAACAACAACAAAAAAAAGGCTTCTTTAGAGGTTTCAGGTTTTTTGGTGGGGTTTTTTTTGTTTGTTTGTTTGGTGGTTTTTTTTTTTTTTTGTGTGTTTTTTTTTTTTTTTTTTTTTAATATGTGTGTGTGTGATTGTGCTACTCCTCACATGGCTTGATCACTGCTCCTCTCCTTGGGCTCCAAGGTGCAGTAAGAACAGACCTTCTGTAGAGTGTGGGCAGAATGTAGGACTGGGCTGATGTGCCTGCCTGTGGTGCTGTGGCAGGGCCTGGAGAGAAGAGACTTTCAGGCCATTCCCAAGGTTTCTGCCTGCAAGTGGCACCAACACAAAACTCCTGCCCCAAAGGAGAGAGGAAGTACTGTAGTGTGTCTGCAGCAAAATTTGAGAGAGAGGGGAAAAAAAAAAAAAAAAAATCAGCCAAAACCATCCCCCTCTCAACAACCCAACCCAACAATATATTTAAAGAAATATGGAAGATTAAGTTTAGCTCCAAAAATCAGATTTCGCAGCTGACCCTCCAGGAATGTAAAACCTATGTCTGTTTTCAGTCCATGAAAGCACATGCTAAAATGTTTGTCTCTTTTTAATTTTTATTTATAAAATTCAGTCCATAACAAGATTCATCTGTTCCACCAGGCATTTTAGTAGCCAGAAGGGTTTTTTTCTGTTGGCGAGCATGAGTTTACAAGGGTGGAGGATCATCTGGTTTTGTGGCCAGCTGTTGGCCATTGTTAGGGATTATTAAAAAAGCTTTGTACATGTGCCCAGATATGTGTTCAAGGGGTGTGCCATTAATCAGCTTCTAACTATGGGAATAGTGATGAGACATCTAAGGAAGAAATTTCAAAGTTATTTAAAATAGCATTCAGGTGGAGAAAGTCATTCCTTCTTCTGCAGAGTGTCTCACAGGTGTCCAGGAATGATAACTAACCAGCTCCCCTGGCACCAGCACTCTTCCAAGTCCCATAAACACACTATATTGTCCTTTAAACAGCGTTGTCTGTGCATCTCTTGCACTATCCCTTGGACTATGACTTTGTTAACTTTGTATGGAGGCTTCATGGAGTTCTGTGCGTCAGAAAGTTACTTTGGTTGTAATGAAAGGTTTCAGGTAATATCCGTTTCCTCTCATTTGCTTGGGAGAATATGTGTGCATGCAGCCAGCAGGGACAGGGAAGCTGGTAGAGATGCAGAGACTTGATTGCATGTCTGAGTGAAGAAATGCTGTTTGCTGATTCTTCTCCTATTTACATGGCCATGAAGTCCTAAAACTTACAGTGTACTGGCCCTGGAGGTCCTGTGGCACCTGGAAAAGGCATTCCTTTCTTCTGCCATGGTGAGAAGCGCTGTTTCTGGGAGGGACCACACAGGAGAAACCTCCAAGGAGAAGGCATATCACCCCTGAGAAGTTCTTGCTCCCTGTCCTGGCATCCAGCAGCTTTTGGGGTTTCCAGGAATGGCCCTATTTATATTCATCACTGGAAGTTCTGTCACCACAATGCACACAGTTCACTCTGACCCTGGCTGGTGCCAGCTTCTTTCAAGCCATGAGAAAGGTGCACAGCTTCCACCAGAATTGTCATTTCTGCTGCCAGCAGAGTAGCTTGAGTAGGTCTCTGTTAGTGGTATCTGAATAAAATAAGATTAAAAGCAAGTTCTTAGCAATTCCAAGTTCTAGAACATGAGAGTGCTAAAATTTAAGGAGATAAAGGACAACACTTCCACATCTGTGCTGAACATTGCAAGGTGTAACCTGCTGCAAACACCTGTGTGAGTTCAGGTCAGAAATTGCAAACTTAGGAACTCAACTGGGATGGGAATTATTTGTAAAGCAGATCCAAAGAGGCTTGAGAATGTCATGAGAGCATCATCTGTGAAGTTCTGCATTTTGGGTAGATGCATTCAGTGTCCCCTCCAAAACCCATGTTTACACTAGAGACTGCAAAAGACAAGAACAGGCATTTACACTGTGGGTTGCAACAATGCTTTCTGAGGTGGCGAAGTTTGTGTAATTTTGCTAAAATTTGACAGGTTTAAGGAGAAAAATCACTTTGAATAGGTTTTAATGGTTTTATACTGTCACAAAATACTTAGGAAAGGTACCTGTCTGCTGCATGGGGACATCTCCCACGAGTTTGGAAGACTATTAGATCATGCTGTATGAACTTAAGCAGTGGTCTCCTTTTACTTCTGCTTTAATATTGTCAGTCCTTGGCTTTTAAGGCTTATTACTCAGACTATCCTCAAAAACCATAAGATTGAGAAATCATGAAATTTAAAAAAAAAATGGTAAATTGTGTGTTCTTTTTGTCACCCTTGGGGGGTTTTGTTTTCAGTCTTTTCCCTGCAACAATGCCAACTAGAAACTTGCTTCTACAACACTGAAAATAGGGAATGTTTGTGTAATCACATGACTCAAAGAAGTAGGACCTTAAGAGGAAAAAAACCGAGAAAAAAACAAAAACAAAAACCAAAACCAAAACAAACAAACAAAAAG
>JANEHK010000091.1:592577-650056 GCA_025960845.1 Tachycineta bicolor | reverse complement strand
CCCCCCCACCACCCCCCCCCCCCCCCCCCCCCCCTTTTTTTTTTTTTTTTTTTCTTTTTTTTTTCTTTTTCCCCCCTTCTTTTGTAACAAGCCACTCCAGCTTAACCCTTGTCACAAAACATGCCTAAGAGAGAGCAGCCTGTCGGGACACAAGCCAGGAAAGCATCAGGGGAAAAAAAAAGAAGGCACAAAACCAGAACATAAACACAAGATTACTGCAGTAATTGGTGGCTCTGAAAAACATTAAGGAAATGTGAGGCTTGTATGAAACATCAGCAGACAAGAAGCAGGGTGATGTCAGAGAGCCTTCCAGGATTAGAAACCCTTTAAAAGCTCCCGAGCGCAGAGCTGCCTGTGAAAAACACAGCAGCACTTCACCGTGGAAGGAGCCGAGGAGGATGAGTTTTGTCTAAAAGAGTAACTTAACAGCTCCATGTCTGCTGGTGGGAGAGGGAAAACAAGCTGTCCTCTAAATTGTGCTGGGATGATTGCCTATTTTCCTCTAACAATCTTTTAAAGACATTGAAACACCCCGAAAAAGTGAAAGCACACACACAATCTGCACAGGCTAGGGAGGCAGATATTTTGGCGGTGGTGTGTTCACACTGCTCCTCCAGCTTGAGAGGCTTCTGACAGCTCTCAAGTCAGTTTTCTGTGCCCCCCAAAGTTCTGCACATGGGTGCAAAGTGCTTATGGAGAGACAGAGCATGTAAAAGCCTTGCTCTTTATTAAATATCTTTCTCTAGTAAGGACAGAAAAAGCCACTCCTCAGAGTGAAAGCCCCATGAAATTAGTACACAGTTACCCTCTCTGTCTGGGGGCTGTAGTTTGGTGGGGCGCTAGGCAGGCTTTATTTTCCTCCCTTTCTCCACCCCAGCTTTCTGGAGAAAGGAAGAAAGAATTTCAAGGTGAAGTTTTATTTTGTGGGATGAATGTGTGATTAAAATAACGCCTTGTGCTGCCTTGGGATAAGCTGATTTCAGAGAAAGGAGTCCTAGATGCCAGATATTCCTTGCTTAGGGAAATGGCTCCCAAATTCTCCCTGGTTTACACTTATTAGCACGGTGAAGAGTCTGGGATACATATCACTTCAGCACTTCTTGAGGGGAAAGAAAATAACTTTTTCAGCCAGGGAAGTCCTGAGTTTGGAAGACAGCAAGCATACAAGTTTGATCCTTCAGTGCCTGAGACTTGTGACCAATTTTCAGCCCCAAACAGTGCTTCCCCTACCAGCAAGCCTCAGCAGAGAGCCGTGCTCCCACCTGTTCCTGCTGCAGGGTGGAAACAGGGGAGCTGCTCCTGTCCCAGCACACCCTGCCAGGGGTTAGGCTGAAGCTGCCTTCTGCATTGATTCCTTCCTTGCCCCACATCCCTTGGGCAGAGAGTTTCCATGGAGCAGCCTCATCCTGGGGGTTTGTGGCTCTGCCAGGGGAGCTGCAGCACTTGGGGGGTCCGCAGTGAGTGTCCCCTCATCCCCTCGGCTCCCCTGGCGAACACCTCTGGCAGTAGGCTGGGGATGAGCATGGGGATTTTTGTGTTTGCAGGAGGAACAGTGAAAGATGGAGACGTGAAAATTACCCCTGGCACAGCCTCTGGGCATGAACTGGCCTCCTCCACAATCACCCAAGAGGGAAAGGAGGAAAAGATAACACTTAATTTTTAATTTTTGAGCTGACCAGGGTATTTTTCCTCCGTCTTTCATCCATGGTTGGAAACCACATGCCGTAATGGTTTAAAAACATATGGGGACCTGGGACAAGAAAAATGAATTTGCCACTAATGAGAGAAACAATCAGAAAGTCTCCCCACTGCATTTTTTTTTCCCTCTGCCAAATAAATAAGTGGCTTTGTGCCAAGGTGCCTGATGAGAGTGCTTAATGAACCAGATATGCTCCACAGTGAGTGTTTTCCCAGAGATTTCTCCTTAATTGCCACAGATTATTTGCTTAATTCTCTTTTATTTTTATTTTCAGAAAAATTAAAGGAGGGGTAGTGTGAAAAGAGAGGAAGATAAGAACAAGGAAAAGGAAGGAAGGCAAGGCAAGTGAGACGTAAAGAAGGATGGAAACAAAAATAAATAAATAAAGTAGAAAAAAAATTTAAAAAGGAAAAAGAGATAAAGAAAAAGTTATAAATAGAAAAAGAAGAAAGAGGAAAAAAAAGGAAAAGGGAAAAAGAAAAAAGTTGTGAAAAAGTAAGCTAGACAGAAGAAAAGCAGAGCTTTTAGGGTGCAATTATGAAAATGTTGAGGTGTTCAGCAAGTTCATTACAAGTGAATGGAATTATAATAGAAAAAAAAGATTGCAAAAAAGGGAATTGTAGTCCCAAAACTGCTAAAGCCAAACAGAAAGAAGCTTTGAACAGAGGTTTAAAAAAAAAAAAAAATCCACCCGAAAAACACTCTCTCGCACATTATTTGTTTTTCCTACTTCTTTTGGCTTCTTTCCTCAGGGGAAAGCAGAAATACAATACCAGACATGATATAGTTATTAAGGGGAAAAAAAAAAAAAAAAAAAAAAAAAGAAGCAGGAGAGTTTTCTAGCAACTCCCTTAAAAAACAAACGGTGCTAGGCAAGGCTTTCCTAGGGAGAGTAACTTTGGGGTGCAGGGTGGGGAGGGGGCGGTGGGAGCTCCATGAGGGGAGGAGGGCAGGGCAGCGTCCCTGCATCCCCCGGGGACATCGCAGCGCTCCTCACGCATCGACTGACCCATCCAAGCCCTCCTGCCACGCGAGGATTATTACAGCTGGAATAAGGAAGGCGCAGAGCCGGCCCAGTGACTTCGCCTGGAATCGGGGCAGGGCTTTGGGATGCGGGTGTCCCCAGCGCTCCAGACAGAGCTGCCGCCGCCAAGACAGCCGCGTTGTCCTGGGGGTTGTGTCCCCCCGGCTTCGGCACGGACGCCGCAGACGTCTTCAGGCTGCTCGCAGAAGCAGAACAGATGCTCCCGTGCGGGAGCAGCTCCCTGAGCACAGGTTCTGCTCGGGACAGGGCCCCGTGTCTGTGCAGGTGGAGAGGAGGGAGGGAGGGAGGGACAAACCTCCGTTAGACAGACCCCGGGCAGCTCCAGACACAGAGCCGAGGTCATGGCATCAAGGGGTTTGGGCCAGTCTGACATGGGATAGTGTGAGATCATCTTCCTCTGGATCCCATCGTGATGTCTCATCTTCCAGGAGTTGCTGACCACAGGAACCATACTTATGTGAACTCCTCCTGAGGTGCAGGTCTGTGAAACCATTGGCTCGCTGAAAGTGTGAGAAACAAAAGTACAGTCAGGACTGGACCTGCAGAAATTGAACTGGAACCAAGATGGAAGAACCTACACTGCATGGGCAGAGCTGGAGCTTTAGGGATTTGTGTAGATCTTCCCTCTACAAACTGGGATTCCCTGCCCTGCGGTACCTGTGTGTCCCTGCCTTTTTTCCCCCCAGTGTTTTCCAGAGAGGGAGTTGCCCTTTGGATACTACCTGCCTGGTGTTCTGATCACTGTGGCAGTAAAGCAGGTTCCAAAAAAAACCCAGCACAAGCTGCTTTTCACCTGGCTGTTGTGTGCATAGGTCTGTTTTCTGTAAAACAGTGAAGTTCTGCTGTTTCCTGCATCTTCTGATCACTTTTCTGTATCCAGCTGTGCTGTGTCAGCAGGCAAACCCTTAATATGCTTCAAACAACTCCGCAGCTCATCTGTTCCTCCATCTGCCTAAAACTGTGAGAATTTCAAATGCTGTTGTGAGAAGGTAACAAAACCAGCATGGGTCAAACTGGGCAGTGGGTCTGTGTGTCTTGCAGAGGCTGACATTGATGCTAAAAGGGCAAGGTTGAAGGCTGAGAAGTATATTTCCATCTAGAATTGGCTTAATTCTTAGCAAAAGGTCAAAACCAAAGGATGGTCACATGAGGTTGTCACTGCTTTAGGTCCTGCTGTAACCTCAGTGATTGGGGCAGCTGCCAGAGGGTCAAAGAGGATCACTGCTGCCAACAAGAGTGGAATTGAGCCCTCAGGAAGAAGAGTGAAATGTTGTTTAGAAGTCAGGAGTCTGCTGCCTGAAAGTCAATACATACTGGTGTGAGCTGACGCTGGAAAAGGAACTGTGCGAGGGCTGTTCCAAGTTCAACTAACTCAACGTCAGATATTTCAAAGAACAGCTCAGTGCTGGGCTCTGCTCCATTTGTCATCCAGGGAGAGATTGTGACACTTCCAGAGGGCAGTGTGGCCCACCCACAGTATAAGGCAGTCTGGGAGCCACATCCCTTTCTGCAGGCTGAAGAGCCTGGATAAGGTGGGACTCATCTGCATTTTGCTGTTCCCTCCTGACCCTGCACAAGGGGACCGACTCTGACACTGTGTGCCTCCAAAACATCTACTACAGGTTTAACCAACAACAGCATTCTGCAGACAACAAGAGCTTTTAGGCTTTTGTTGTTGTTGCTCTGAGAACAGTTCAAGGGTCTGGAAATAATAACTGCTGAAAGGCAGCAGAAGATTGTTTCTACAAACTGAGAGGGGCATGAAATTAAACATCTTTTGATGCTGTCTTATAGACTGCCAACAACCATTCCTACCATAAGCAGGCCATCCAATTAAAATGAAAACTGAATCCCTTAATGTGGTTACATACACACACACACACACACACACACACGTATCTATATAAACATGCAGCCAAATGACTATTTTTATACTGCTGTTGCATTAGCTGAGGTTTTTACTTATCTGTTACCACTCTTTTGTTATCATTGCAATAAATACAATAATTAATGTCAGAGAGGCAGATAATTTCTTGCACTACAATGTCACCCCACAGAGGAGGCACTATGTGACATGGCGAGGCTTCTACTGCCACTTCCATGGTGAGCTATACCCCTGCTTTTCAGAGGAAGTATTGCTGATCTGATTTTGTGTTCTGGGATTTCAGGAATAGGCTGACTGTATGTCCCACTAGCAGGAATGCTGCCCTCATCCTTCCTTGCATGGCTTCTCATGCCAGGCTTCTGTGTTTGCTTCCTCTAGGAAGCCATCAGGGTGGAAATTACAGTCATATGAAATATCCTGGTGGCTTTGGCCATTTTATATGGATTTCTCACTTTTAACATTTCTCATTGCGGGGGACTGCTTTATGTAGTTCCAGACCTGTGAGTTAACACACAAATGTCTGTGTTTGGAGGGCCTACAGGACTAAGCTGTCCTAAAACCAATAGAAATACCACCAGGATATCCCAAACAAGGCTCACTCAGTTCAGTGGTTACCCTCCTATTGATTTAAGCTGGCTTTGGTTTGTGTCTAAATACCAAACTTTTCCATGATGGAAGAGACCAAATTTTTGGTCTTTGTTTTGTCATACCCCCGACTAAATTTATCTCTGGAAGTGACCTCAGAATTTTTGAATGGCATTCTCTCTGGCTTTCTAAACAATGTCTTGATTTCACCAGAGGAAAAGGGAAAGAGATTCTTTAAACCAGCAGAACACCCTTTTGTTATATCTCAGATAAATCTGAACTAATCATAAATCAGCCCATCCGGTCACACCGGCGTCATTGTCTCCCGTGTTGATTAATGGGTCAGGGCTAACTTTAAACTGGCACTTCCGGGTTTGCTGTTCAAACCCTGCTTTAAATTGTAGTTTTGTTGTGGTGCACTCAGGGGGAGGCTGAATCGGGGGGGGTTCTGGAAGGGGACGGCTGGCTGCAGACCTATTTTGTCATATTATCAGCCCAAAAGCTGGCCTGAAACTGCATCTGAGCACCTGAAGGAGCTTCCACAGCATGGGCAACAGTGTAATAGCACGAAGGACTTGAAAGGATGAAAGGGAAAAAAAGGAGTGAAATTTGAGTGGATGTCATAATGACCCAGGTTTGTTTATGTAATGTAGGGGGCTGAATCATATCTCAGCCTTTCATCACCCAGCCCTGGAACAGTAGTACTTTAATGACAACTAATGACAAAAATATGGAAAAAATTAGAAGCCAGAGCAAATGAGAAGGATTTTTTTTTTTTTTTTTTTTTTTTACCCTGATGCAGTTTAAGTTCTCCAAATGCCAGTCATTGTTTATTTTTGCCCAAACCTCCCCTTTCATATTTAACAGCTCAGATTCTTGTTTCTGTTTATGGACCGTAGTTGGAAGGTTGATTTTTGGTAGGTAAGACTGGAGGAGTTCTTTCCAGTATACCTGATGCTTTATTAAAACCAGGACTGGAACATGGTTATTCATGTTTTCTCTGCTCTTTTGAATAGAGTGTGGCTCTCAGACCTCCCACCTAGACTCCAACTCATTAGGGACATGCGAGACCAAGAGCTTTAGAAACAAAATTGATTGTCGAATACTTGTGTGGCGTGGCATTGCAAACCCCTGTTTTGGCTCTGGAGAGGCAGAATTTTATTTCCATGGACTTTGTTTCCTTCCAAGCTCTCTCCTTATGCCCACAGAAGATCTGGATCTTTCAAAGGTGGGAGGGCATTCTAGCTGATGTTCTGTGGGATGTGGATTCCTAGGAGGAGATTCCTTGCTGTAACAGGACTCATGGAGCAGCTGAATGTGGATCATGACAGCTGGGTGCTGTAACACCATTTTCCAAGTGTTGTTGTGGCAAGATTAGTTCTCTATGCCATTCTTGCAGACGTTTGTTTGACCTGCTCTTGATGCCTGCCATGGGTGGATATTCCTGATCTTCTGCACTAAGGGAGTACCCTCACCACAGAAACATCCTTTAAGGCTTCTTCCTCACTAAAATCACAGAATTACAGAGTTAACTACGTTGAAAAAGATCTCTGAGGTCATCCAGTCCAACCCATACATTTAAAATTTGAACCATGGATTCTTAGACAACTTGCCATAGACATGGAGAGCAGGCTATTAAATCTCTCTCTTAATTTCTTCAGGAAAGCTTGCTGTCCTGCCTTCTCTGGACTGGGTATGCTGCAGGAATGTCCCCTGTGTCCCCTGAAGGCACCATGGCTTTGTCCTGGGTTTCTCTTGAAAGAAACCTGGGGAAGGGATGTGGAATAGATCCATAAACCTTCCCCATAGTTTCATGGGCACACAACTAGACCAGAACTAAAAGTGTACCTACCCCATGAAAATCAGCTAAACACGGAGTGCCCTGGGGTACATGGGGCTCCAGGGACCATCATGCCCTGCTCATTGCACTGTGATGATTTTTCAGGCTAAACTTATGGAAACAAAGGGAAGAATGGCAAGCCTCATGCTAGAGCACTGTTACCCATGCTGTGAAGCTGCTGTGGCTGTCCCTGCCCCTAGCTGGTGAGCTCTGAACCATTTCTGAGCTTGATACAGGCCACAGAGCTCAACCATCAGACAGCCTGAATGTGAAGAGAAGCCAGTAATGTGTATGTGATCAAATGGTGCCAATTGTCCTCAAGGCTAGAGGACAGACCTGCTCATTTCCATTGAGTACCCTTAGATTTTGGTTTTATAACTATATCCAGCCCTAACAGGGCTCTCTGTGCCTGGGACAGTAGCACAAACGTGGTGTTAACTCTTCTGTCTCCCTCAGATTTCCAGATGGCATTGCTGCTTTGGAAATGGGACTTTTTAGAGCAGCCTGCTGTGACATGGCAGCATGTGAGGGCATGGACAGATATACCTGCAGGGAGTAAAGCCAAATTTGTGGTCCAAATTCAGCTTGTGGGGTTGACATGGTGGCAACCAGAGCATGGGTACGACCGACTTCTAGAAACTACAGTTCTGTTTGTGAAACTGAGGATAGGCTTCCCCTGTGTGGACCACTGCCTGCATGGAGCTTTTCTGGGGTCACCAGTGAGCCAGGGACAGTGACCACGTGCTTCACGTGCTTCTTCAAGCATGCATATGAATTAGGGAAAAAAAAAAAAAAAAAAAAAAAAAAAAGAAAGTGCCTTTTTCTAAGGAGGGCAATTTAACAAGTATGTTTGGGTCATGCAGAATATGGCCTTGAGAAACCATCAGGACTATAATCTTATTGGACAGTTGGCTTTTGTGCTTCCCAGCCACAGATGAAAACTCTGTGGTGCCTGAAATGCTGGTGAGGCTGTCTTACAAATGACATGCAAATACAGTATAATATGACGTTCTATCTGTTTGTCTGGTTCTGGAGCCCTGGGCCATGTTTTCAGGCTTTTATCTGTAACTCTGAGAGAAAAAAGAATAATTTCATATTGAAATAAAAACACCAAAACAATAACCCAACCAAAACCCTCTGATATTGTTTTGTAACTGCTAGCTGACAGGAACTGGAGCTTTAAGCAAAATATCAGATATAATGAAGCTTGTGATAAAAGGCTGCAAGAACCGGCAGCTCCTCGCTGGAGCTCCACTTCCAACATTGACTATTCCCTGTGGCAAGGAGCAGATTTCACAACGCCAAGGAAAGAAGAAGCTGCTCAATGGCAAGAGGACATTCTGTAAACATTGCAGGATGCTGAGGGGCCAAGGAGAGAAAACCACCACAGCTGCTCCCCCCAAAGACAGCAGCTGCCTCAAGGTGAGGCTGGTGGGGGTAATGGATTCCACCCTGACACAACTTGTACTTGCGTTGTCTTGGCTCCAAACAAATGCCTCAGCTGATGAACCAAACCAAATCAGGGCTGGATACATCATCTCTTACACCATCTCTCACAGAGGGACCTGCTCATCCACCTCATACATCACAGGCACCTCCCAAATATCTGCTTCTGAGCAGATCTCGCTGTACTGCAGCCCCAAGCCAGGCCTGGTGACAGAGGCACCAAGCACATCCCCAGGGCCACCACAGTGCTGCAGAGAATCACAGAATATCTAGGCTGGAAGAGACTTTTAAGATCATTAAGTCCAACCATGCCCTAGCACCTCAAATAAAACATAGCACCGAGTGCCACATCCAGTCTTTTTTTAAACACATCCAGGGATGGTGACTCCAACAGCTCCTCAAGAAGATCATTCCAGTACTTTATCACTCAGTAAAACATTTTTTGTAATATCTAGCCTGTATTTCCCTTGGTACAGCTTAAGACTGTCCTCTCGTTCTGTCAGTTGCTGCCTAGGGAAAGAGACCGACCGCCAGCTGTCTACAAGCACCCTTCAGGAAGTTGTAGAGAGTGATAAAGTCACCTCTGAGTCTCCTTTTCTCCAGGCTAAACAACGCCAGCTCCCTCAGTTGTTCCTCGAAGGCTGGGGAAGGAGTGAAGGAGAAGGGAGGATGGAGCTCTTTGTTTTTCAGGTCCTGCTTTGGCATTTCCCTGTTAGAAGAACACTTTGGTTGTAGCAGAAAGGGTGGGATAGAGAAGCAATAACCCTGTCCTTGGATCTCCTGCACCCCCTTGGAGAAGGGTGGCAGGTAGGAAAGCCTGCAGAGTTACATGTGCCAATGTTCCCTTCACCCTCCTGACGGTGGGCAGCCAGCCTGGCCTCTGGAGGAGCAGCAGATCAACCCCCATCACTCTCTGGACTTCAGAAGGGATAACCCCAGCATGGAGGAGGAAAGAAACATTAGTCAAAAAGGCGAAAGACTCCTCACTTTAGGCAATGGAAATGAAACTTGTGACTTGGTTTCTGAGAGGTCCATCTGCCAGAACAGCTGTGCCTGTTGCACAACCCGCTGCTGTGGGCAGATAACTGACTGACCACAGCTCAACAGCACGTGGGACAGGGCGAGCCCTCTCCTCTGGAGCTAGATGTGGTTCTCAGTCAATAAAACCATTGGTATTTTCTCATTGCTTCTTCTCTGCAGCAGGCAGATCTGCAAGCAGCTGCAGCCTGCCAGGCACAGCTGATGACTGCAGGACAAGGCAGTGGCTGCAGCAGCTTGCAATGATGCAAAGGAGTGGTTGCCAGTCAGTTACAGCAAGGTAAAGGCAAACACTGAGGTATTATGGGAGGCCACTTGTGATGTGATAAGGAAGTGTCCTTGGCCATAGTGTTTCAATAAAACTTTGTGAGCAACTGTTGGTAAAACCTTCAGAGAAATTCCTCCTATAAATGGAAAATACTTCTGCAGTTTATATGTACTACGTGTTAATGCCTGTGCAAGATACCCATAGTTTCCTTTTTACCTTGACTCTCTTTCCTCCCCCAGTGTTGGGCTGTATGGCCTTGATCAGTGACCACAAGCAACCAGCTCCATAAACTTCTGTGGAAGATGCACACTCAGGTTTTTAAAAATAGGAGCAATTTATCCTCCTAGTCCCATGTGAAGTCTGAGTCCTCAGCTCTCATGCCTGACTCTGAGTACACCCTGCACAGAAATGTATTGCCTGACCTTTGACTGCTGTGGATGAGCTGCCTCAGCTGAACCCGTGTTGCTTATTTTGTACCTGAATGGCTTAACAACTTCTTGTCAGGATTTTCCAGAAAAAAAAAAAGGTGGGTTAAAAAACAATCTAATAGACACCCTTTCTTCAGATTATGGACTACATTCTCCCAGTCTGGAGAAAAATAGCCAGAAGTTGTGAAGGGTTGGATATTCAACCAAGGAGTTTATAGGTTCACATATAGCAGACACTCATCACTGTGTTATTTCTTGTCATAAAAACTCCCTGGCAGAATTTGTTCATCTCTGTCCCCCGTCAGCCAGACAGCCTTCTCAGCTTCACTCATCACCAGAAAGGCCTAGGTATCTATCAACAAAATTTTCCTGATTCATCAGATCTTTCTGTTGTACATACCTTCATATCTTTCTGGGGTAGTGTGGGCTTAATAGAAAATAAAAAAGGAAGGAAAAAAAAAAAAAATAACACAATCATAGTTCCCATTAAGTTTGTGAGATTATCCTTGATACTTTGTATTTTAAGTCAAATTTGGAATGCTTTTGTAGCAGGTAGCACATTCTGTTTAGCTTCTGATTAAGTTCCAGCTTGAGTAATTGAATTCTGTTGTTCAAAATTCTTCCTGCAGTTTCAATTATATGCAATCATTAAATTTTCACTTCCTTTTCTGAACTGTTGGGTAATGTTAGTGTGCATAGTTCAAACTGTTGCCCTCCATCATCACAGAGATGCTGTGTCCTGGTGGATGATGCAATGTGATCCTTGCACGTGGCTTGCATATCACTTTGCTGGATCTATGAAGTGTTTTAAGATGTTGCATTGCATTTTTGGCAAAAAATTTCATATAAAACATTATTGTCATCAGGGTGGTACTCTACAGCAGTCAAAGTCAATATGAGCTCAAGAAGCTGAAAACTGAGTTTAATATTCAGTCTATGCAAAAATCCCTCTGGCCCACATTACTGAAAATCTTGGCATATTCATCTGGTTTAGATAAAATTGTATTTCATACTCTCACAGAAAAATTATTCTTAAGAATAAGATTAAAGTTAAGATGGATGATCTTAATGCATTCATTGCTTTGTATGTCATGGCAGTTCCTCATTTTATACCTTGTGGCATTTTCTTTTTTGTAGTTTTGTTCTTTGTTTTGGGTTGATTTTGTTTTGTTTTGTGTTGAAGGATGGGCCAAGTTTATGGTGAAGAAGATTTAGGTCCCCCTGTAGCAATGGGACTTCGATGGAGATCTTCCTGAAGGAAGGCAGGTTCTTAAATTCAGGGGTTAGTAACAGTGGGCCTTCATGTAGTTAAGTAGAAATGAAAGATAATCAATAAGAACTGAAAATTACACTGTATATTAATTTTAAGACATTTGTTTACTGGACCTGTAGCACAAAATTTGTTACTTTTTTCCTCAATGTGATAATTTTCTCCTGCCCTGTCACCAAGATCTTGTTACTAATTGACAGGCACTCATTTGGTTTTCAGATTGGTGTAGGGAATTTTATCTTTCAATCTGCTTACATATCTTCATTTCCAAAGTTGCTTCATATGATCAGCAGTAAATTTATCAAATTTGCAACTTGTTTGTAGATTTCTTCAGAGAAGATCTTTGCCTAGTTGGTTTGTAGACCACTCACTGTGGGCTTCTGTGATCTCAGTGATGTGATATGGAGTTGTAAGGCTTACTTTGTTTGATGACTTACAGGGTTCTCTGCTAGTGGGTATTCCAGGCCAAAACTGCATTTTCCCCAATCAGTTCAGCCATATTGCACATTGTAATCCCATTTAAAGATGGTTTAATATAGGATAATACACAACTAATAAATGTCATTAACAATAACTGGGCTTTGAATATATCATGGGGGCTTACCTGTACAGATGACTGCTGTATTTTTCCTGTTTGTTTGGCTTTCAGTGGAGCACTGGAGCTGTGCTCTTTCCGTAACAGGTTCCAGCAGCATCCTCAGCCTCAGATATGAACTCTACTGTAATGATTAGATAAGGAGATCTCTGAATTCTTTCTGGAAACTGCCACTGTCCTTTCTGATGTGTACTCAAGTCTACAAAAGTGCAGAAGTGGGGTTTGTCTGCCTCCTGCAGTAGCACCCTGAGAGGAGAACCTACACCAAGAGGCAGGAAAATCTCTGTGGATTTCTCTTTTTCAGGAAAGCACTGTGGAACAAGTGCTTTCCTGATGAAAGCAGATGACAGTTCTTCACTGTGCATTCAGCTGTACAAACACAGTTCTCCTCCACCACTTCTTGGGGGCAGAGGAGTTTGTCCAAAATGCTGTAATGGGCTGTTGGCAAAGAAAGAACCAGACCAGCTCAGCCCTTTCTTCTGCCCCAGCCATTCACAGGCACACCTGCAGCTCTTAAACTTAGGTTTTCCCTTTGAGTTTATTTCTGGGCCAAAGTCTGAATAGGGAAGAACTAAATACAACTTAAATAACCCAGAGGTATAAAATGTGTTGCACAATTAGACAGAATGCACTTCCTGACGTTTGCATCACCATCACCTCTTACAGAACATGAAAATGGTCTGGCAAGGGGTTAAATTCTCTGTGTATGAATGGAAAACAAACAACAGATGAAAGGGGAAGAGAGGCAAACAGGCTGATGAGATGATGCTCTGCCTGAGAAAACTTTTTTGAGTGAATGGTACTGTCTGCTGAAGAACTAAACCTTTTGTGAAGAGCACAGTGACTCACCAGCTCTGAAAGAGGCAGGGAATGGGATGGGGACTCACAGACAAGAAAGGGAAAGGGATTTTCATGTGAGTGAGGAACAGCTAGAGACTGTCTATCAGCTCTTGTTTATCAGGGTTCTTTCACACCTGGTAGAGGAGCCAGTTTTTGCTTTGTTCACGGTGCAACTTTGGCACAGCTTTCCCTCTTCTCTTTTTCTCCTGTTGTGTGCTGGGATAACAGCATAACCAGACTGCCTTCAGGCACTCTCAAACATTAACTCTTGCTGTTGTGCTCTTCCCCTCTAAGGGTTCTGCCCCTGCCATTCTTCCAAGGCTTGGTTAACTAAGAGGGCACACTTGGTATGGCAGCAATGATGGGAGCCAGGGAAGGATCAGAAGCGGTGTGTGGCCAAGCTACCCACTATTGTTATTTTGTCCCCTGCCGTTTCCATCTTGGCTTGGCCTCTCCAGTTTGATCACCCAGTACAAACACTGCCTTCAACAGCAGAGCCACACTGAAGTAGGATTCCATGCCAGGCTTGTACAAGCACTTCAGTTTAAGGTTTAAATCTCAAAAGGAACCATTTTTTTTTTCTCTGCAGAAATCCCTTACATGCTTCATGTTAGTCTCCAGGACTTGAAATCAACCATGGTCTTCACTCCCAGACTTCCACAACCCAGCCCACTGCCTCTCAAAAAACAGTGGCCAAGTCTGTGGATGAGCAATGATTTTATTTTTTTCCCCTCCTGTCATTTTGGTGGTTCACCTTCTGACCTGATCAGAACAGGAAGAGGAATGCCATGAGTCATTAAAAGGCATTGACCATGCATAGACTTATCACCAGCCCTCTCTTACAGCTGTGCTTTTCATCTTCATGCTGCAATCTCACTACCAAGGGACTAAGTTAGTCCTCTGTCTACATTATACAGTCTCTCAGAGGTTTTTGAAAGGGCAGACAGTCCAAAAGCCCAAAATCTTCCCCAGGTAACAGGCTCTCCACAGGGCAAGTGAGATAAGCATGTGGAAGTTGTCATGTCATACATCCTCCTCCTGCATTTTGCCCCTTCTCCAAAACTGAACATTTGTGCCTGGATTTATGGATCTGGAGGACTGTAGCAGCCCCGCTCCGGGGCTGGAGCACAGCTCTTGGCTACTGAGCTGTGCTGTGAAGTCTTCTGCTGGGAATTATTTCCCTCTGCAAAGTAGCAGAGGGTGTCCAGAAAAGACCTGTGACAAATCATGCACCCGTTGATGTTTACTTCTGCCATGTGCTGCTTGCAACACAGGTTTAAATGCTGCCCCGTTTCATCCTGACTCATTGTGGTTTTGGTGCTATAGTAAAGTCTTTTAGCAGCCTGGACAGCAACAGTATCCTATTCTGCATGACTGGCAACACTCAGATAGACAAACCATCTTCATTTAGCCTCATATCAAAGTTTATAGCTAGAGCCCAGCACTGAGGGTTTGGAGTGTTTGGGAGAGAGGAAAAGGAGAAGTGACCTCCTGCTGTGGTGAGAGAAAAGTAGGAAACTTGTTGGAGCATATGAAGGAGTATTTGGCACGTCTTTGGGTGATAAGTCCACAAAGCATCTCTGCAGCAAAGTGAATTCATTCATCTTAGTAGAAGTTTTTTTGTTACACCCTCTGTGCAATATAGTGGGGTTTTGCCATCAGAGGATACAACTTGCTTTCTTTAGGCAGTGGGCTGTAACTAGTTCTATAAATCTTTCTTTAGCCATGTCCCTCTGAGATATCCTTAATATTTCCCCAGTTCACAATGCTGGTTGCATGTGAACGTTATCCCATAGAGGTTATACACATGGATAAAGACCCCATTCTAATGACTCATTTGGCATCAGGCTCTTGTTGCTGCCAAAGTAAGAGACTTAAACATTTCTCAGTGCTTTGGCTGGGACTTTGCATCATCCTGTAAAAGGGCAAAACATGGACCCCAGCTTTCCTGAGGCCAGACCTCTCTGCACATTCTTACACCTTTGTTCTAGTCCACATAAGCAACTCAAAGTGATAACTGGAGTTTTCAGCTCTGTTGGCGGGGTCCAGCACAGCTGAATCATGAGGCCCTGACCATGAGCTGTCTGTCCACCCACAAGCAAGAACACAGACCCTCTCCCATTCCTGGGCACTGTGTACCAGCCAGCTCTGCAGAAGGCCCTCAGACTCCAAATCAAGCAGGCAGTGAGCAGCAATCTGGGGAAAATTGGCAGATTTTGAATGCTCCCTCAAGGAATTGCTCCTGTATGTGAGCTGAGTTTGATGAAGGCTTTTTACACCAAGTTGTTAATGCTAGTCCTGGGCATTGGTGACATGTGATTCTCAGGCTTGTCCTGTGCAGAGCCAGGAGTTGGGCTCCACGATCTTTGTGCCTCCCTTCCAACTCAGCTTATTCTATGGCTTTGTCGTTCTCCAATTTTTAAATTGAACAGAAAGGATTACTGGATGAGAATCATCACTCCCCACAGTATGTCCTTTTTGTGTCACTGGAAAGAATGAAGCAGAATTCATCAACACAGGTTTGCCTTTGGAGGTAACAAAATTCAGCCTTGCTTTGCAGCTGATGGACAAAAGCCCATTAAGGTTTTGTCTTGTTTTGTTTTGTTTTGATTTTGGTATGTGTGTGTGCTTATGTGGCTATGGACTTGAAAGGCAAGGCTGTGTGGCAAAGGCAGCCAGCAAAAGTTTCAGGGAAGCGAGGAGATTTCTGGAGTTTATGGTGGGCAGCTTCATGATGCATGCAAGCCATGAACTGATCAGGGGAGATGCTTTGTTAGACCTGGCACTCACCATGAAGATGGAAGGCTGAAGTCAAGGATCATGAAGCTGTGGTGTTTAGAAGTGAGCAAGGCAGAATAAGCTGGAGTTCAGAAGAATGGATTTACCCCATGCAGTGAACCTGCTTGTCACAGTCTCATGGAAAACTGCCCTTAAGGGATCAAAAAGATGCAGGAGAAACCATCTGGTCTTCCATGTCAGCCTCTTTAGAGCACAAGAATGGTCTGCTGCAAGGTATAGGCAGATAAGCAACACGGGCAATGGGTCAACACAAAAGAACAGGGAGCTCCCTGGGGAGAAAAGGACTCAGAGGTGGAAGCACGGACAGGCTGCTCGGAAGATGGAAAGAGAAAGCCAAAGCTTGTCAGGAGCTGAAACCATCAGACAACACAAGAGACAACAGTACCTTTCCATTAGAAATTTGGCAGTCAAAGGAAGCCTAAGAAGACCACAGGGTCACAGCTCAATGGGACAGAGACACAGTGGTGAAGGCTTGGGTATCCAGTGCTGGGTTCAGCGGCTCAAGATCCAGCAGGACAGGTTCCTTGGCAACCTGGCCTCGTGGGACACACTCTGGGCAAAGCTGGACAGGATGAAGAGCCCTCCCAGCTGTGATGCTGTGACAATACACACAGAATCAGTGTCTGGTTCTGGATCTGACTTTTCTGTGTATTTATGAATGTTACCTTTAGGTACTCAGCCACAGGGTCAGGCGGTCTACTTCAAACTTTTATGTGGGTCTGAAAGACAGCTTGAAACTGAGTGAAAAAATATTCAGTCCTATCTGTCTACATGGAGCTTATAAAACTCAAAGGTCAAGTTCTACTCTGTTGGTTTGGTTGTAGTCATGAAGGATAGACTGTGCTGGTGTTTCATATTAGAAACTCAGATCAAATTGCCTGTTAGGAGCTCAGGTTCCTGAGAGGCCACCACTGAGACATGGTCATTCTTCATCTGGAGAAAGGAAGGGATCCCTGTGCTCCAAGGTGACTGTTAAGCAGCCAGTCCAACTTTGCCCTTGCTAGGTGAACTAATTTTTGTAATAAGGAATTTGTCAAATAAAATGAAGCCAGCACTCAAACTCATCATTCCCAGGTTCAGGCCTTGGTCTTAGCTTTTCAGCATACTTTTTCTTTCTGCTCTGTTTTCTCCTAGCTGTCAAAGTTCATGCCACAAGGCAATGTGTTTCTTGTTTGGACATATTTGAGGAGTTTATTGTGAGTTTTAAATTCAGAATTGTAAATGTCCTAACTAGGATAGCATGAGAAAGCCTGATTCGTCAGTGTTGTTTTCAGACTGAGCCAGATACATCAGAGGCAATGCATCTTGAGTTTATAACTCTGATTTTCTTTTCTTACTAAAATAAAAGGGATTTGTATGTTATATAGCATTGTTTATGCTGAGAAATATTTTCAGTGTACCCAGGGTGTGTTATGTTTCATTCCCTCTTGTTTCTGTGTAGCACTGTTAATTCTGTCCAAGTTGCCATCAAATACATATTTATTTTCTCAGGAGTACCCAAATATTTCCAAGGTGGAGTGAGGAACTGAAAGTTTCACAGCTGATATGTGTTTTCCCCTTGGAATGACATCACTGTTGCATTCCACCAGATATTTTGCTCTTTATACATTTTTGACAGAAAGAGAAAACTTGCCCTTTGCATTAAGGTGGAGAGTTTTAAAGTGGCTGAAATCAAAGGGAATGTAGAGCATGATGTAAGAAATCAATTTCTGAACATACAAATTGTGATATTTAAACTAACACATCAAGTTATGTTTTTCCATAGTAATTCCAGGATGGATTCAGATGGGTTCCAGAAATTCTCACTTTTGGTCTTTTTTAACACATGGTTTGTGCATAAAGGTCAATTTCAAGAGGTTCTTTAGTAATAGAACTTAATCTTAAACATATTCATGAAAAATGAAGGTGGTGCAAGTACAAAAAAAGAGGAAAATTGAATTACTGAATTACATTCTTTTCTCTTCCTGCAGCTGACATGTGGCTGTAGAGACACAGACTTATAAAAATGACTTTTACAAAAATCAATAGCATAAAATTGGTGATACAGAACAGCAATAAGTGATGTAATTTTGTCACCAGTTGGTTCAGCCTGTGAACGAAATGTCACTGGTTATGAAGCAGAAGAGATCTGTCCCCTTTCATCAAGTAACTCCAAGAGTCTGCATTGAAATGAAAATAAATAAAGCATTTTGCTGGGACAATTGAAATGATTCCTGCTACAGACAGAAAATTTTGGCTATACCCCAGATGCTGCCTGTATTTGAAGATATGATCCATGAGATAGTTTAGGGTTGTTCCTGTGGATTAGAAGGGGAGGATCAGAAGCAGAGACTCCCTTGATCTAAGTTAACTTTTGCCTCCTGAAAGATCTATCAAGCATCTATCACAAGTAGTTTGAAAATAATATTTGGCACCTCTGTAGAATATTTGGCAGTGATTAATTTTCCTCTTTATTTTCAGGGAAAATTTATTTTGTAAAAATTGCATATTCCCCCCCCCCATTTTTCATTTTCACATGAAACACCAGAACAATCTGAGAGCAGCATGCTGCACAAAAATGTTGACTGAATTCAATACCCAATTTTCTCATCTAAAGAGAAAAATAATTTTTTTTTCAGTCACCTCTTGAAAATTTTATAGTCCTTTTTGGTGGGGTTTTTTTTGTGTGTTTTGTTGTTTGTGGGGTTTTGTTTGTTTGTTTGTTTGTTTTTCTAAATGGAAGCAAGACATGGTTAGAGATTAGTGGGAAATAGAGGCAAAAGGATGTAAACAACATGATAATTTTGAAAATAAGAAGGAATATTGAGAACTCAAAGTCAATGATAGATCACTCCTTGACTTCCAGACAGGAGCAGGTTAACAGAAATGCAACAACAGCTTGTATTAGACAAGTGGTTCATGCAGGCCCAAGAAAGCATGGAGGGAAAAGGGAGTCTGCACCTCAGAGGAAAACAAAATTATCCACATAGCTTTTTGCTGAGTGAGGGAATCAACAAGTTGGCCAGCATCTGCCTTGCTCTTTGTCTTGGCAAGAACCTTTGTAGCAACAATGTCATATAAACTTTTATTTGAAGAGGCTTTGAATTGGGTAACTAGGAAAAAAAAATAGCTTAAAACAATAAGTGCAGAAGAAGAAGGAATAATAAATGCAACTCAGAATTTAGATTTTTCAGTCAGGCTGTCTATATAATGGAATAAGCAACAGAACTTCCTCATGAGATTACTGTTTAAGCGGTTCCCCAAGATGTTTGCAAATACATCTACAAAAATCCTCCTTTCCCATTCTCTGGGATGGTGCTGGATGCATTCCTAGAGGCACTTGTCATAGTCAGTGGACTTAGCAAAAAACTGTGTAGCTTCAAATCGTTTGCTCATATTAATTTCAAATGCCCTTCCTTGGCTTTCATTTTAACGTTTAATTTGGGCCTCTCTTGTCTTGCAGTGAATCTCTACAGATTTCTCCTTCAAGAGGTACAGGAGTGATTCCTGATGCTCCTCTGATTCTGGGCACCGCATGCAGGAGCAATGACCCTCAAAGTCACATCACTTGTAGCAACAGCTGGGGGATTCAGGTGCCTCACCTGAGGCACCTAAACCGGATGGATTTTCACACACAAACAATTGTTTGAAAAACACAAAAAAGCATGAATAATGCTGCAGGGAGAATGAGAGTAATGTTAGGTGACTGCCTTCATAGTCCAGCCCATGCCAGTGAGCAGTGAGCAGCTCTGAAGAAAAAATGAGGTGAAAATATGGTCAAAGATATTTGGAGAAGTGGTAGAAATAGGCAAATTAATGCTTCACAACACAAAATCCAAGCCATTTCCCCATGCTCTAGTCAAGATCCCAAGCACTTTTCTTGCTATTCAGTGTAGCTCCGTTTCTATGTGGAAGAAAGGATGTGCTGACCTGCCCTCAGATATGCCATTTCACCAGTTTTTACTTCTTTTTGTGGATTTAGTAACCCCGGGTTAAGTAAGTGTGTGAAACTTTGAAGTAAACGAGTCTGGCTTTTCAGTGGCATCACTCAGGGCAATAACCTTCCTGGCTATTTTGGGCTTCTTGGCAGGTGATGCTGGGCATGGTAGCATCTCTCCTGCATTTCCTTTGCCTTTAGACCTCCTTTAGTCACCTTTAGGCTGGTTTAGAGCTCCTATAGACTCCTGGGAGGCAGAAATGCTGGCAAGTGCTCAAAGGATACTGACAGTATCCTATCCAAAGGATACTGACAACCTCATGCAATCTCATTCTTTCTGGATTTCCCAAAAAATGGCAACTTCCCCCATCAAAGCTGCATTTCAATGTTGTAAGGTACTTGAAATAATTTATCTAATTTTCAAACATCCTACAGAAGAAGATCTAGAAACATTCATGTGGGAGTTTCCAAGTAGTGTCAGAAAAAGTTTGTCTTCAAGGAAAATGATACGCTTTTTTTCCAATTTTTTCTGCTTTTGAGCTAGGTAAATTTGGTGAGTCTTCCCCCCACTGTCCCAGCCAGGGCCACATGGTCCCGTTGCTGCTTCCTATCATGAAAGCAAATACGGGATCTGTTATCTCTTGTAACCCACTGGCCGTCCATGGCACATCTGAAGAGACAAGCAGGAACTGTTGTGGCACTAGGAGAATGTATCTGCTTGACAGAGAAACCTTCTCCAGGATGGTGGCTGCTCAACACAGGCTGTATTTTGGCTTTTTTGGCTCTCAGGGAAGAGGACTTGCATGTATCTAACGAGAGAATCAAAGTGGTTGCCCAGAAGTCCAGACACAGCATGTGAATTAGGAAGGAGAGAGTGTCCCCTGCCTTCACACACACACACAAACAAGGCTGAGGTGTTTACAAAGCTGCACACATATTTTTCAGTCTGTCAGACACTCCCTGTGTGTGGCCTATTGTTTGACTGCAAGTTCTAATAAATAAGAGCTGACATTCGATAGAAACCTCTTATTCCCCAGGCTGCACAGGATGGCAAATCAAAACTGAGGCCAAATTCCTGGGGTGTGTGTGCTGTGTTCTGGGGACTTTGCCACAGCAAAGGTGACAGCTTATTGTCTGTGGGGAACTCCCGGCCGCACTCTGGTGTATCTGTGCAGCCCCCTGCACTGCCTAGCTGTGTGACAGTGCCAATTAGAGGCAGAGAAATGAAGCTTTGCAGCCTCCAGAGGAGGGGGTCTGGGACAATTTGGGCTGAGAGGAAAATCTGGAGCTGTGGGCAGCTCTTTGGTGGTGGAAAACCAAGCTGGGAGCTAGGAGCTGGCGGAGGAGAGAAGGTGGTTTTCTGGGTGAAAGGAAACTGTGCATTTGGGTCACAGCTCTGATTCTGGTCCTTGTTCAATGGGAGGCAGGCAAGGCTAATGATTATGGATCTCTCTCTAGTGAAAAACAAGGGTTATTCAACTCTTTTAAAAAACGAAGTGCAGAATTATACTCAGAAAAGCCTGTCTTTGGAGATTTAGTAATAAAAAACAAAAGGGAAAGGTCAGCTGCATTTAATGTCATGTGTTGTAGTTGTATTAATAACGTGAAAACCTAAGTGAAACACCCTTTCAGAGCTTTTGGCTCATTGTCCACTCTGTAGAGTATTTTTTGCTTTATAATTGAGGGAGATCTACTCTGCCCATTTCACAGGGCATGTTCCCTCGTCCTACACAGTCAAACAATAACCCCTACAAAAACAAAACAAGACAGAGCACATGCTCCCTGAAAATGCACATCAGAAGGCACAAACACTGAAAGGGATCAGCACTTTCGGCTTTGGTCTTTGCCCCCACTGGGTTTTCAACAGGGTCCTGCACACCCAGGTGTAGAGGCAGCATCAGCCATGGCACGTTCTGAGAGACTGGAATGGGAGGCAGCAAGCATCAGCTGTGACAGATTCCTTCTTGGCTAATGGCCAGGTGGGCAGGAAGAGCTGTGACGTCTGAAAAAACCCCAATGAGCACTGCATGCTGCAACCAGTTTTCCTTGTTATCATCCAAACTTGGCTGAAGACCATGCTGGCCACAAGAGGGACAAATACAAACCTCTGGTGCGTGTAATGTTTACTGGCCACTGCAGTAAATTCCTTGGAGCTGCTCAGACCCAGAGACCCCAGCTGCCAAGGGTGCTTAAAAATACATTTGAAGCAAAGCTCCAAATTCTTGAAGTGTTAGGGCAGAGGTCTCTCCTTCCAGGGATTTTATCCAAAGACTGATCCCTCTGCTCCTGTGTTATACCACTTCTAAGAAAGTGAAAATGTCACACCATCTCCTTCTGGAGAGATGAACAAGGTTAAAAAAAAAAAAAAAAAAAAGATAAAAAATGCATGTGTTCTAGTCCCACCCTTGGGCTTTTATGTGCTTTTCAACACTGCAAGTTAACACCAAATGTAGGAACAACAAACGCACTTCTCCCTCTAAGAATCTGCTCTTCATTGCTCTTCGGGACTTTTGTAGCAGTTGTATGGCAGAAGAAAGAACTTCTTTTATAATCACACACAAAAATATAAATAAATAAAAAAGTCACAACAAATATTTACTTTTCCCATTGAATTACTTGATTTTCAAAAATTTTCTTGGTTTCATTGTAAAAAAAAAATCCCTCTTGGAAAGAAAAAAGAAACAGCTGTCCCATACTATATTTCTGCCACAAGGCAATTTCTTCAAAAACTTTCAGGGGGAAAAAAAATCACTTTTTAATTTTTTAAAGTTATTATTATTATTGGTCCCTTTTGCACTGCTGGAGAAAGCTAGGGGATCTTGGGTGGAGGTTCTAGTTCTCATATGAGTAATAGCTTTCAGCTTACTTAAAGTTTTTTCTACAGCACATACTGTATTTTGCTTCCCTCCCTTCCTAACATCCATGTGCTGTGGTGCCGTGCACTTCCAAACAGCATCTGTGCCGTGGCTGAGGAGAGACCAGGGATCCCTCAGGGATCCAAAAATCTCATGTTAGTCAGTCCTTTTCTCACTGGTACAGCCTGCACATAGCAAACTGCTCAGCCCAGCTACATCTGACCCCGGTCCTACAGAACTTTGGGGTTCATTGTGTCTATTTCAAGTAAAAGGGGGAAAAAGGAGTATTTTTCTGCTGAGTCCCACAGCCCCTGGAGAGGGTTTTGCTAAGGTCCTCCTCTCAAGATGTGTCCAAGACTATGGAATGCCAATTGCAGTGCATCACAGCCTATGATAGAGGGGATCATTTTTAAGCAGGGTTGAAAAAACCCAGAGCTGAGTGCATTCCATACTGACATGGGCTGTCAGGGCAGCTGTTTTATGAAACAGGCTGGATAATGGGACTGTACTACCCTGAGGTTGAATGGAAGACTGTTTTGCATACTGTAAAGCCTTTTTATTGCTCTTCGTTCAAGAGTCCATGCATGCTGTTTCTAAGGGTTCAATACTATCTGCCAGAATAAAAAGGGGGAAAAGTTATTTTAAAAATAGCAGTATTAGTAAAGAGACAAATACTGTGTTTGTTTTTGGTGCATTTTGAGGGTTTTTTTTATGGTGTTCTTCTTCCTTGTTGTGGAAGACTTAGAGAAATTCTGCTCAGAAATATCCTTCTGAAGCTGGGAAGTATGGGGAGAGGCCAGAAAGAAGTCCTTCACCAGGAGACCCTTTCCTCCTTCAGTTCCTCTTTGACAGGTCAAATGGACCTTCTGTGGGAAACCAGAGAAGCAAAGAGGCAAAGTGGCTTTCCAGAGGTCACTCCCTAGGTCAGTGGCACAGCCAGTTCAGAGTTAAAGGCTTTAATTGACACTTCTGCTTTGCTGCTTAATTTTGTTCTCATCTTCAGCCCTTGCAGATCTGTCCATGCATGCCGGAAGCACCACAGGCCAGGCTCTTTTTCTCTCTTATCATTTTCTGTGCTCTGACAACCTCAGTATCTCGAGGCCTGTTTTTTTTCCTTTCTCTTGCTCTGTAAAATCTGCAATTTCTTAAAATGTTGCCTGGTTTATGAGTGATTTCTCACTCCTCACAACTGGAGAGAGGGGAGATAATCGAAGCCAAATGTTTCATTTGTGTTAATAATGAGTGTCATTTTATTTTATGTCATGCTGTTTCATGCAAGAGCACTTCAAAGTGCAGAGAAGAATAGAGGAGAAGAACATCATAAAAGAGCACTGGAGGCCACATAGTGAGAGCTGATCACAAAAGGAGAGCCACTCGCAGTCCAAACCTTGACCACAACCTCTCCAGAGGAAAAGATTTGAGGAGACAAAACATCATGTTGGAGAACTTTACCCTTCGTCAGAAAGGGTTGTTGGGGTACTATGAGGTCCTCTGAAGCCTGGCACCTTTGGGATGAGATAAAGAGTGAATGCCTAGGCTTAGTCTCCATGGGGTGATGATTTCTCCCTCCCTTCTTGGTAAAAGACTTTTCTTATTGGTATGAACCAGGAAAAGCAACCAGCGTGGTGCTGGTGAGGTTTGGGTTTGACCTCCGCTCCTTTTAGTGTGGGTGGAAATCACCCTGTGTCTCTCTCCGTGGGCTGAAGGTATCTCGTATCTCCCAGCACCCCGTCGCTGGTGTGCGCACATGGAGAAACACCCTCTCCTCTTAAAGGGCCTTGAGCTGGGAAGCTGGAGGAGCTGAGCATAGGATCAACCCAGCCGGTGGCGCAGCAGACTCGTCCCCAGGGCTCCCAAGTCCAGGCCATGGCTCCTGGGCAAGTGGTGGTGTGTTATTCCATCTTTCCAGCACCTTGTGGCAGGTTGTTTATGGTTTGGCTTCCCACAGCTGGATTAAAAACCCTCTGGGGTCATGCACCACATGTCAGGAATATGAGTTGCCCCTATAAAGATCCAGATGGGTGGCCATGCCAAATGTTGGTCCACTGGCCTGGGTGGAAAAGGTAACAAAGCCCTGATATAAGCTGCCTGATGAGACCATGTTTGTAGTTTGGGCCCAGCTTAGGCCTACATCATATCTTCACTCAACACAGTTTTAATTACAAGTTTTTACTCTATTGTCTGTGAAAATCATAGCTGATTTTGCATGTGGGACCATCTGTGCTCACTTAATGGGAGATTTTCTAAAGTTTTCTCCTGTTTTCAGAGGAAAAACACCCCTCAAACCATATTTATAGCACACAAACCCCATGCAGAGTCAGCAGTGTAAGTTTCCTCCATTTCCTGCTGTCCGTGAGTCATCAGGACATCACCAAATGCCGCATCTCTGCCTGTCCTCCCCAACAAGTGAAGAATAGGGGAAGATCCTATAGAAAAATCTGAGCTTTGGGTGCCTGGTGTGAGACACGTGGGACTTGGTTACTATCACTCCAAGCAACAGGTGGCAGAGCATGCAGCTAAAATACATGGTGCTGTAGAGTCTTCTTTTGATGTGAGGGATAAAACAAAGGCTGTGAATGAAGAACCAGCAGGAGTGACCTGTGAAAACTCACCCAGGGCTCCTATAACCTCTGTCCTCATGGCCACATCAAGGTCTTTCATCTATGACACTGTACCACAACCTTTTTTTTTTTTTTTTTTTTTTTTGCACACCTCCAGCAGAAGAAATGAAGATGCGTGTGCTATTTGACTACGTAGTTCATTGCAAGATTCACATTTCACCCAGGTTTATTACATCTGAGAGACAGTCAACCTTCTTGCTGATGCTCTTACTGCTGGAGGCACTCCTGACGTTTGTAAGACATAACTTTGGCTCCACAAATTCCAATGGCAAAAGCTGCTGGGTTTTCACTGTGTGGTGTAGTGTGTTCCCATTTTCCCCATGGTCCTGACTACCACAGTGCTATCCGTCACCCAGATTAGGAGACAAAATCATCTGGATCATCACTGGAGCATTGTTAAAAAGCAGAACCCATAATAACATAATGTAACAGCACTTTTATTTTTACAGCTCCTCTAGAGCCAAGGTGCCATATAACATAATGAAACACACAGAAAAACAGAGGACCACGAAAGAATAAAAATTAAAATTTAAGTCTGCTGGACAGCTTTTGCATTTGGACCAGGTTGTACAGTCACAGCTTACAGACTGAAATCCAGTGGAAGAGGGAGGGGAAATCAAGAAGTCTGTGGAACACCCACCAGTGCTGGGGGTTTTGTGGCAGATTTCTGCATCCAGATTTCTGCACAGGCCACTCTTTGGTTACAGTGAGGTCCTGTCCTCTGTGGACACCTTTAGGGCTGTGTGTGCCTTTGGCTGTAGACTTGAAATCTGATGGAGGCTGCCTTTATCAGAAGAGGACTCATCTTTTTAAAAACCTTGAGCAGGAATCTTTCTCCCCCAGCCAGGACTATGAAGTTAGAAGCTGACATGCTGATATTGGTGGAAGGTCTGTTCCTGGTACTGTGGCTGGTCAGTTTCCCACCTGTCCATCTTCTCCTGTGCACCTGATGAGCCACACTTCACAACAGAAGAAAAACAAATAAAATCTATGGTGCCCAAGAGGCTCCTGTTGGTCCCCACTCCCAGGTCTACTCTCAGGTGGGACAGCTTATCCCTGCTCTGCTCAGTCTGCCTCCTTCCCTTGGCATTCCCCCAGATGAAGGGCTTTCCTTCCCAATCCAACCCCATAAAGAGCTTGTAAGTGCCTGAAGGGAGTGCTCTTCAAAGTTACTTAGGATGACCAAGGGGAAAATGCCAGCAATGGGAAACAGCTCTGCACTGGAAACTGCATTGGATAGTGCCACATTTCTGGACACTTAATATTTACTTATCCAATGTGTTCGAAGTGAAGTGTCAGCCCAAAGTTCCTCGTAACAAGGCCTTTCAGAAAATGGTGTGTGGGCTTTTTTTGTTTGTTTGTTTGTTTGCTTGTTTTAAATAAAGAATAATACCTCAAATTATCAGCATAGGTCGGGGGGTTTGCTGTCTGCACCTTTTGGCCTCTGCCTGTTTTCATTTCAGTCTGTTGAATGGAAAAACACTACAAGCCTGAAGGATCTGGTCCACAGCCTCTGTGGACCAGTGGGAAGTTTGCCATCAGTTCAAGGGGCTTGGAGCCTGGCTGAAGGAGAAGTGAAGCACAGATGGGGAAAATAAGTAAGGGTGTATACAGAAAGCCCCTTGTTGTGCACACATCCTAATTACCCCATGGTGTACACTGATTTTAATTTGTTGCCCTTTTCATTGTCCTGAGTTCAGACCAGCAACAAAGGTACATCATTTGTACCACCCCTACATAATCTTCTCTAACCAAAATATTTCTTTAGGAGTATTATTTCTTGGCTAAGAAAAATCTTTCTTTTTGTCTTGTTTTGTTTTGAACAAGTGTTTCCCAAAAGTATTTCCCAACTGGATCATGAAAAAATAAAAAAAAAAAATCCACATTGCACTGAAAAGAATAATCAGTCCCTGCTGTTAAACTCTTATATTCTGAAAGCAGAGTTAATTAAATGAATATCATCTAATTAAAGGGATCTTCATAACTGAAGGATCAAACCTTCAGATGGAAGTAATCAAATTTTTTAGCATGAAGCTCACAGCTAAGGCCACGTCGTAGTGATGAACCTGCATTCCCAAGAAGAACACTTAGGTCAGGAGATGACTTTTTTAATAAGAAACCCAAGCCTGACACTTGAGAAAACCACTGGGTTGTGGAAACTCTTTGTCCTTACTAGGACTAAGAGCAGGCTGAAGTCCTGCCAAGCTCTTCACCCGTCTCCCCCTCCAACCAATTGCAACATCTCTGTCTTTGGAGCACTGTGATTGACAACAGGCTCAGTCACAGCTTAGATCTACTCTTGGCACTGCTGCTCTGACAGCCCCTGTTTTGTCACACGAAGCACATGGAGGCACAGCCAGCTGTGCCTCAGATCCTCAGCTCCCTGACCACTCTAACCCCGCCTAAAGCAGGCACCCTCCAAGCCAAACTGATGTCTGCACCAATGGAAATAGCACAAAATAGTCTTTTATAGTCAGGATAGTCTTTTATAATTAGGATAGAGACTTTTCACTCTGATGGTTGCTTCCATGCAAATATGTATATTTTTGGAATTACTGTGACTGTTAATGGTAACGTTAAAGGGCTTATCAGGTGCGACCCACTGAATGTGAGGGAAAGGTATTTTCATGCTGCAGCATGAAAAAGAAGCACTTCTGAGCCCTCAAAGAGAAGCCTCGTAATGCTCTGAGAAAAATTTTCCTACAAGATACCCTGTAGGAAGACACCAACTCAATTAAAGCCAGTGTTTTGCAGGACTGTGCCAGGTTCTTAAAAATACAGTAGGAAAGTTTTGTTTGAAATTATTAGAACTGCTAAAATATAGCTGCAGAAATTTAAAATTTAATAAAATAAAAATAAAAATAAAAGAGAGGAACATATATTGACAAAATGTTCCCAAACACTGGAAACTAAGGAAACAAGAATTCTGCTTTACAACCGTCTTTAACTCTATACATTCACAGCTCTGTCTTAAAATAGATAATAAATCTTACTGATTTAAGAAAAAATTTGGCTGAGACACATTTCAGTCCTCAGATTCCAGTGAGGTTTTGTTTGAACTGGAAGTCCTGGAATCATTAATTTCAACACAATCTGAACAGGAATATTTCTAGAACTTAGCATATGTAGTTAACTTGCCCTTGGGAGACTGCTTCACTTTTTAATGTAAGTTTTCAATTGCCCCAAGTGGAAACACACATCTTGATGTTCAAGTACTCAGTCAAGTGCCTGGGTAGTTCTTGCAAGAATGAATTTGATTTCACATTTCATATTTAAAACTGGGTAATATTTTTTGACTTACTTTAGCACAGACACAGCTAATGGCTGGTGTGCAGTTGAGAATCATTTCTTGAAATAAAGGATGAATGATTGTATCTAAGCATTCCGAGCATTCTTGACAAAACCAGAAGTATATCTTTTGGGAACAGTGCCAAATCTGCACTGGCTTTTCCTATTTTGTCAGCCTACAAAAGAGGAAAGGAAAAACTGCATGCTTATTGCCAAAGCATTTAATAAATTTACATTTATTTTTCATCAAATAATAATTATCTCTGAATATAAGTGCATTCAGTCAGAATAAAAAAGCTTGTACACAAAAGGAGGAAAACATTGCAAACATATGAAATGCAGAAAAAAATTAAACGGTTCTGAATTAATATTTTCATTTTCTTATGTAAAAAAACCCAAGAAAAACTATAAATTCTGACACTTATCTTGGCTGGCTGCTGGGCCCCTACCCAGCTTCTCTCTCCTTCACTTCAGTGGGACAAGAGGAGGAAATAAGATGAAAATGCTCCCTTAGTCAAAACAGCTGCTTTCACCAGAGTCAAGTTGAAGGATTAAAAATAAGTTAGCAACAAACATTTGAGAGCAGAAAGCATGAGAGATGAGAAAGGAAGAACAAGGCAAAATCCTAACAGTGAGATTCTGACTTCCCTGAAGGACACCACAGAAATTTCCTGGTGGTACTGGATTCCCTGATGTCCCTTGCTGAAGTGGTGCTGTGTCTCTCTCGTGTCGGTTCAGCAACTGAAGTCCTGAAGTCTGGGATGCCCAGCACAGGAAGGAGCTGGAGCTGCTGCAGCCAGACCAGAGAAGGCACCAGGATGATCAGAGGGATGGAGCAGCTCTGCTGGGAGGAAAAGATGGGAGAGTTGAGGTTGTTCAACCTGGAAAAAAAGAAAGCTTCAGGGTGAGCTATTTGCACCTTTCCAGTACTTGAAGGAGCCCTGCAGGAAAGATGGAGAGAGACTTTTACATGGGCCTCGAGTGACAGGATGAGGGGGAATGGCTGCAAATTGAGAGAGTAGTTTTAGGTTACCTGCTTCATATATTAGGAAAAAATTCTTCCTTGTGAAGATGGGGAGGCCCTGGCATAGGGTTCCCAGAGAAGCTGTGGCTGCCCCATCCCTGAAAGTGTCCCAGACTGGGTTGGACAGGATTTGGGGCAACCTGGGATAATGGAAGCTTCCCCTGCCCATGGCAGGGTCTTGGAAAGAGAAGAACTTTAAAGGTCCTTCCAACCCTAACCATTTGCTGATTCTATGATGTTAGGCTACTGAATACAGGAGAAGTTTGACATGGCATTATTCTGAAATTCCTTTAAGAATCTTTGCTTGGAAATGTTACCTGGCACTTTTCTCAGCTTTCCCTGAGCAACAAGACAGACTTACACATCTAGGAGAGATGTGGAGATACTGTTCATGGGCACCTCAACATTTTTGGTCAAGTCCTAGCCTGGGACAATGCACACATCACAGCCACTTTGTTTAGCACAGTTATTAGGTGATTTCAGATGGGAGAAAATCCTTCAGCATAGAGGACTATGGGTTAGGACTACAGCTTGTGTCATTTATGCATTGTGTCATTTATGTCACCTGTAAAACAGAGCTGTGCTATGTTTTCATCTTCAGTGTTTTCCCTTTGAGCTGAAGGGTTGAACAACTCATTCAACAAACAGTGAAATCACTTCCCATGCTTTCCAGCCTGCTTTTTACTTCAAATTTGGGCTTTGTAGGGGAATTAGAAAACTTAAAACTCATTTTCTGTGCTTTATAGTGAAACAGCTGTCTCTGAAGTCATGGAAAGTTGTGCTCAGCATATCTCAATCTAGCATTTAAGGAGGCCAATCCCTGCCAAACATATGCCCTGCAGGAAAGGATGCCAAAATTCTACTTGTTCTCTGCGAATGTGCTGGAAACCAGCAGGGACTACAGAGGTGCAGCCATACTGTGGTGGAAATTATCTCGTGAGGGGCTTTGGGCATAGCCCTCAGGCTGGAGTTACTTCAGGTGCCCACAGCTGATGGTCACACAGATGTGGAGGGGGACAGTTCACCAGTTGACTGGACGGGTTTGTGAAGGTTCTTTGGGTCTTGATGGGGCAGAAGAGGTGGGTTCTCTTTGTTATTGTTAAGCTGGTTCATTGAATGGGTGACGTCTTCCTGGAGGAAAAAAATGGGTCACTGTAAAATCTGCTACTGACAGGTGACCAAATCAACCCTGACCATCTCCCTGTTTCTCTGGTCAGTGACTCACAATCGCAGCCACCCCTAATATGATCTACTCAAATCAAATTCGAGGGATCCTTCCCCTGGTACTCACCATGAATGTGTCAAAGGATTTTCTCCTTGCTCTCCCTTCCTTATCCTGCTGATAACTGGTATTTAAAAGCTATACAATATTAGGGCAATATCCTAAATATATTTGGGTGTTTAAACAGAGATAAATGTTGAAAGAATTTCCTAAAACCCCACATGAAGGAGGTTGTTGTGTAGGAGACACATATGAGGTACTTAAGATCTAAAACCAGAGGGGCAGTTTCAAAGATTTTTCTAAACAAGGAAAGTTGGACTGTACTGAAAAGGATCTTACTGTTTCCAGTTTGTTCACTCTGTGTGTATAAACATAATTAGACTATCAGTATTTCCACTTAGGGTGGGTGTCCAAGTGATTTCTAAATGAGGTGGTCACTACTGCAGTGGAGTGAGAGAAGAGGCTGTGTATTAAATATAATCTCTTTTAGGTCTCAGCTAAATCATTGAGAGAAATTGCCTTTCTCACCCCTCTGCTGATACTGAGAGGTAACAGCAGCAGTTACCCAAGAACAAGAGAACTGGAAACTTAAATTCTGAGTAGGACAGGTGTTGACAAGGCATGATATTGATGTAGACCTGTGCCCTCCGACAAGATGTCTGTGTGAAGTCTTTAATGCTGAATTTCTTGGGAAGTTTCTGTGTTCTTCCTCAAGTCTTTCAAAATAGGCCAAAAAAAAAAAAAAAAAATTATATATATATATATATAAAGGGGAAGATAAATAGATGGCAAAAGTACACAGACATTTGTAATATGATAATATGATGAGAGTTTGGCTAGATCTGCACTGAAGAAAGAGAAAAAAAATCAGTTGATTAAAAGGTATTATTTATCACTGGTGATCTTTCCAGTATTGGGAGTGTCTGGAAACATGAGTAACTGTTTTCAAAGCTGTTTTGCCTTGTACTGTTGATGGTGCCTGCAAAGATCATGCATGTATGAGTTTTCCTTTCTTTGTAGCTGCAGGAGTCCCTGACATGGGATCAGCACCATCCTGCAGGGAACCTGGTTGTGTGGGGCTGCTCAGTCCTGCCACAGTGTCAGAGGTGACCATGAGCACCTTCCCTCTCATACTCTCCTCAAAATTTGCACTGCTCAGGAGGGTGACTGGTTGAACTGCTGTTTTTCTTTGCGGAAAAGGCCAAGAGCACAGAGGGAATGGATGAGAAGCACAGTCCAGCACAGAAGGTGCTTTCTGAGCCAAATTATCTGTGGGGAGTTCAGGCACAGCACCTTCTTTCCAAAGAGGGACCTTTACAAAATCCTTGAAAAATCCTCACCTTAGAAAGCCTCCCACTAGAGCATCAAGCCTGCTGCTCCTGCTTAGGGTGAGAAATTCCCTGGTCATCCAGCACCAGCAGTGCTTGAGAGCCAGACCCAGCCACCCCAGCTTCCCATCCTGTCTCCCCAGGCTGCAGCCAGGGGCAGGGTCAGTGCTGCATCACGGGGAGACTTCACCAGCCTGATGATGTCCAGCTGGCTGCTGGGGGGGTGCAGAATGTGGGCTGGAGGTTTGGCTGGAGGGGCCAGGGTGGCTTCTGGATGCTGCAGCCCAACTGACACTGCTGGGCCACAAGAATGTTCACACCTCTGCTGCCCCAAACACACAAATCTCCCTCTGTCCCTGCTGGCTGACAGGCACCTGGGGGCTGTTGACACCTTTTATTTCGCTGGCAGCAGCTGGCTGGTGGGCACAGGTTTGGGTAGAGTCCTGCTGGGGACAGGTCGTCTGAAAGCAGGCAAACAAAATCCTGGTGATCCATTGCACTCAGTCCCACTCCCCAAGACGTGCATGCTGAGACCCTGCAGCATTTGCAATCCTCTGCTTATGTGTACTCCAGGCTTTAAGTACTTGCAATTTTGTGGCCTGTCTCACACACCCTAAAAACTTGTCTTTAGCAGTTATCTCTGAACTTGAAACTCCTGTAAAAACAAAAACAACTGGTTTTGGCTGCACTGCCAAAGAGTTTCTCTCCATAAAAAGGAGACTGATTTTTCTCTCTGGGTACAGTAAAAGGTTACAACAATATTTAGTTTGAACTTTCCTGAGATTAGGCATTTATTCTCACTTACTCTCTCAGTGTGTGCGTGTGTACATGGAAAGTACATTGAAAGTGAGTCAGCATTACTCAAAGTGAATCACTGGTCACTGCTTCTCTGGGACGTTCATTCAGTGTTGCATGCTAGATTTTTCTCCCTTCCAAGCCAGGGTGGGATTATTTGTGCTCCTTCTGGGCTGCTGTAGACATTAAGGCACTAGTTAGGAACCAAACACGGGACTATCTCATGCCCACCGGTACCCTGAGGCGAGCCTTGATGATGGACCACTACTCTAGCAGTGAATGAGAAATAGAAACATTGTTTTAATCTCCTCTCCAAAACAGGAGGCTGGCCTCTATCTGCTCTCTCCGACAGCACCCCAGAAATATTTGTTGCCTCCTGGAGCAGCAGTATCTCTGGAGAGCAGAAGTGTCAGAGCTCTGACCTCTCCCTCTGCCTTTAGGTCAGGCACTCCAGTTTCCAGGGCTTTTAAAGTGAGTATGGAGGGCACCTAAGAGGGAGAGAGGAAAGAGAAGGATTTGCATAGCAAGGACTTTTGAGAAGGAGGTTTAGTCTCATAGCTGCTATTTACTTCAGATTCAGTTCTTAGGGCATATCCTGGTGTGCATGGATAAATTTCTGATCCTCTACATAAATTATTCTTGTCAGGAATTATTTCAAAGCATGTATTTTCTCTATGAGCCACTTTACCCAACTCATCTCATGGGTACAGGAGCTGTAAGCCTTTATCTTTAGCAGCTGCCCACAACAATGGGGGGAGGCATTTTATTCCCATTTCAAGAAACCAAAACCTTTCATTTCCATCAGACACCAACTCCCACAATGAGCCCTTGATGAGGATCTGTGACTTCTTTTCATCAGTCTCCTCCCTCTCCAAGGAGTGATGATACTTCTGTGTCCCATATTTGCAACCATAATGCTAAAGCAACTCTCCCTCAGCTGTGGTACCTTCCCAAAAGCAGCCAGGCTGTCCCTGCTGTGTGGGTGACAACTCAGTTTTCTCCAGAGAGAGGCCACATGGTGGTACTTTTCAATGTGGAAGAAAGAAGACCATGTCTTGCCTCACCCACAAGGCTCCTGGGCCTCCCCCAGGTGTAGATGTCTTGGTGCTGCTTCTCTTTCGCTGTGACAGAGTCCAGCTCTTCTTGAGATAAAGTGTATTTCCTGCAGCTGTCCAAGGGGATAACTGGTGTTGCAATCTTCCTCCTCTGGACTCAGAACACGTTTGTGATAGCAGTGCTGAGCTTGAGGTGAAGCTGCCTTGTACCTTGCACTGTGTTCCCTGAAACAAGTGTGAAGGAGCCCTTGGTTTACTTTGTCAGACAGAAGTGACTATTTCAGGGAGAACAGGTGAAAAGCATGAGTGTGCTTTCAGTTTCTCCAAGAAGTTCCATGTGGGAGGACAGATAGAGACAGTGCCGAAGGCAATCTTGACCCCAGTATTTTGTGTTAATTACCAAAGAGTGGGAACAGCCCTGCCCTCACAGCCATGGGTGTGATAAAAGAGTGAGTTAGGTGCTTGGAGTCTGCTGGCCGTGCTGCAAGGAGGAAGGGACAGGAGGTCTTGTGAGGGACGGCCAGGGTCAGGTGGCTGTGCTAGGGACGGGAGGGAGCAAGACAGAACTGCACAAGGAAGAGAGAAGAAGGAAAGAGCCAGAGTTCCCCATAAGAGGCAACATAGAAAAGGCATGAGAGGCTTTTAGAAAACAAGGTACTGATGTGTGAAGCCTCCGTTGGTGTCAGTCATACCTCCTCTCTCAGTTCCACGTTCAGTATGAATGCAGGACGACACATCTGTGTTCAGTGTGTGCTCAGGGGAATGTGGGCCTGCTGGTCTGGGACAGCAGCTCTGGGGCCAGGACAGAGGCCGTGGGCTGCCTCCTGCACCCCAGTCAGCCTCAGCTGCACTGTTCTCTGCTCCAAGATGGATGGGACAGACGACAACTCTGGTAGTGGACGCTTCCTCCTCCTCGTCATCTACATAAACCAAGTGTGTTGAGTCAACCCTGAGGCTTCAACTCCTTCAAAAGGTGGATGCAGCTAAGGATGGAGCCAGGGGGTTGGAGGGAGGAATCAGTTGAGGTTGGACGAGGTGATTGGTGAGGAGGATTGTCCTCATGAGCTGGGCTGTTTCTTTTCTTGTTGCCTTCAACAAGAGGGTCTTGGGCTCACTCAAAGGGCTGGAATGAGGAAGAGGCACCCAGTGAGTCTATGGAGCTCAGTGCAGCCAGCAAGGAGAGGGCAAGGAAAAACCCTGCTGGGGAGTGACTTGGGGAAAAATGAGAGAAAGGCAAGTAAATAGTTATAATAAGAATTAGAATGCCGGCACTTACAAATGACTTGGCATTTCATCCCTGCTGGATGCAGTAACTGACACAGACTTTCCAGTAGCCTCACGTGTCCCAAGGAGAGTGGTGAGTATACCCAAGATGCCTGTTGCTTTAGTCACTTCTCTTCTGGGGAAAAGACAACATTCTTTACAAAGATCTGTTTTGTTTTGCTTTGGTTTTTTTTAACTTTCTTTTTAAAGAAACTGATTCCATGTGGATCGTGAAAGGGCTGCACCTACTGGAGCAATGTTGGGACAGCATATCCGTGCTGTGTGAAGACAGGCAAGGGGGATATTGGAGCTCATAGTCCTTAACCTTTGGAAATTGAGTATGCAGATGAGTTGTTGAAAAACTTATGTTCCCGAGTTTGCATATGGAGTGGTATCAGGCACTATTTTCTCTTGCTTTGCTGAAGGGAAAAAACCTCTCCTTTCTGCTTCTGAAAGAAACAGCATCTCCATCATCCTAGGATCATCCTGGGCACTGTTTTTGTGTAATAAAATTGCATGAAATTGCTTCCTGCACACACACAGATTGCAAAATTCCTTGGATGCAAAGGCAGCCACAAATTTAACAGTCCAGAAGTTTTGTCAGCTGAGGTTGTAAGAACAGAGAAAGGGAGAAACTCAGATGACCCTTCAAAGGTGAAGACAGTGTAGGTGGAGGCACTGAGAAAGTCTGTGCTTGGTCCACCTGGGAATAGCTTTAAATTGTATTAAAGCAAAAGCTTATAAGTAAACCTGAAAGCCAGGTACCTATACCGCATTTGAAATCAAGTTTGTGAAGGCTGAGAATCAAAGAGAAAGTTAAACCAACCACAGAACCACAATTTTGTGGCACAAGATCCCATGTGGTCTTTGACAGCCATCCAGGCTTAAACCCTCCAAGGAGATGGGTGCAGAGTTTGTAAGAGAATAGGCTCTCTACTGAAGGATGCAGCTCTTTTCACCTGTGCAATCCTCTTAAAAAGTTAACTTACTGCTTTATTTTCAACCCTTTTAATGGTGTGCCGTTAAATAAATTAAGAATTCTTTCAATTTTTAGCCAATACTAGTAGTTAAGCTTTGTTTTATATTATCTTACGGATTTCCTTTAGATTTCCTTTCCTTCCAGTAAGTAGAAAACAAGAGAAATGCTTGATCACTGGCATTTTTGTTATAAAATGTTATCAAATGTAGCTGCCAGCTCCCAAATCTTAACATTCCTGAGGTCAGCTTCACAAGGTCATGAGATGATGGACAATTCCTGTGTTTTCCAGTGCTTCCACAATCAATTTTCAAATGCAATGAAAGCAACAAAATTCACTCTGTGTGTCCTTAGGAGAGATTCTTCAGAGTGATACATCTTTATGGTGCTTTTTTCAGTTGCTGTGAAATGGTATCAATGACATCACAATCATATCTCAAGGTTCTGACTGGGAATCTGAAGGCTAATGACAACTTTGTGTTGCTTTGCTTGGCTTGTTTCTGTTTTTCTGGCATCTCTACAGAAGATTAGTTCTACAGTATTTGCAGTTATGTTCAGAATGCACAGCATTGTTGATATAAAAACCATCTGACAAAAGATTTTTTTTTTTCCCTCGGACAAAACTATTTAAAGCACTTTAAGTTTTCTTAAGATCATTGTATTTTCCTTTCCTCTCTCAGACTTTTTATTTGAAGAAAAATGTTGCACTTTTTCTTTATGTTTCTAACAAAAAAGGATCAACAAATATTATTTAAACACTTCTGATTTTAGAAGACTTGTGTACAGCACTGGGAAGGGGTTGTTACTTTACCTTCTTAATAGAAAGTTTCTTGTACACCCACATCTCCAGCAGGCCTCTTCAGATGTACAGACGAGCATTGCCGTTGCCCAGCCAAAGCATTCAAACACAACTACAAAATGCATATACCAGTAAGGTATGGGCAAGCCACAGATTTACACAGCAGTATAGCCAGGTCATCTACTTGGCTTTGCATTTATTTTTTTCTTAGCAGTTTTCAACATTTGATTTGTTTTTCTGGCTGCTGTCAAGCACTAAGCTGACATTTTCATAAAACCACCAGTCACTGCCCTCAGGCCTCACTGTGATGCTTCACTGCTATTCTTACTGCCATGAAGAGCTCAGTATCTCCCAGAAAACTTTACCTGCTTGCTCACCTCCTGTTTTCCAGGTGTGAAAGAGCACAGGTCACTGTAGGGGGGTGACCTTCACAGAATCCCAGTTCTTCTACTTCCTTTTCATGAAATATCCATACCTGTCAAGACTGTCCCATCTGTGCCATGGCTGATTAGAGGCCTCAGGTGAAGGGATTTGTCAGGAGCTGTAAGAAATTCAAGAACATGATATCAAGTGAAAGACCCTTATGCAAATGTTTGTTCTTCTCTTCAAAGGCCTGTAAGAGGCTTTTCTTTACAGAAGTCATGCTCACGCTTCTCAATTAGATTTTATTTATCCAGGTGCCCTCTGGTTCTATGCTTTAATGCAGTCTCTGTGTTTTAGTGTTGTTAGGCTCACAGGGCTGTAGTTTCCTACAATCTTAAAAAAAAAAAAAAAAAAAAAAAAAAGGTCAACCTTCAGTCCTCCAGTACCAAAAGTGTTTGAAGTGAGAGGTTACGTATGCTGATTATAATTCAGATGTTCATCCTTTGTATTTCTTGGTGAAGGCCCACTGTCTTGTTAGTTTCATCAGCCTGTGCTGTAAATTTTTTCACAGCAACTTCAGTCTTGGGCAGATGTTCTGGTGAGTGACCCCTTCACTCCTTCCTTCTTCCCCAGAAAAACCAGAGTTTTCTTGAGGGCAAAACTGTGGTTTTCAGTGATCCATGGTGGTGCACAGGACTCATTCACCCTCCACACTCTCCCCTGGGCTCAGCTCTCCCTCTCTGTCAGTCAGACCTACTGATTCTGCTGAGCTTTCTGTACCTCATCATGCAGAAAGGACGTAATAAATCACTCAAGACCTTTTGATGATTTGTCCTCTTTTCTGCCTGTGTTTCTGCCTTTTGTGCCACAGCTAATTTCCCCTTTACATTTTGTTCCTGAAAACAATGTCGGGTTTTTGAATTCCTGATTTTTCTCTTTAACCACATTGATTTCCTGTCTCTCCTTATTCTTTTAGAGGGCTTTAGATAGAACTGGATAAACTGATAAATGGCACAGTGATGCTGAAAGGGACAGGAACCAGCTCAGTCAAATAAGAAGAGGCTTGAGGGTGAAATATAAACACCTGCTTATGTTTTTTTGGTTTTTTGTGGGTTTTTGGGTTTTTTGTTTGTTTGTTTGTTTGTTTTTTTGTTGTTGTTGTTGTTGGTTTTTTTAATTTTTTTTTTTTTTTTTTTTACTTTCCATATGCTCCCCATCAAAAATAAACAAAAACAAAGGAAAAAAAAAAATCTTGTTCTTTTCCAGAGCTAACTGTTTAAAAATATAATGTCCTTATTTCATCCAGGTCCATTTTTATGCTTCAGCAAACAGATATGGGCTAAGGTGGAAAGGCCTCCCCCTTCAGTAAAGTGATGCTGGTAGAGTCGAGTTCTGATTTGCATTATGAATATCTTGGTTTATGACTTGGTTTATTGTGGTAATTCAGTTCTTCCCTTCTCTTCCATTCCCCAATTTTTCCCAGAGTTTAACCCTGTAGGATGGGAGCAGGGTGGATTGCTCAGTTGCTGCTAGTCTGTGTCACTGATGGTCCTTGCAGAGGCTGGCAGAAACATTTCACTTTATAATAATATTGCCTGGATTTATTCAAACTGAGGCTGCTGCTGTAAGAGGTGGAGACCTTTTTTTACCTCTCCCTACTCCTTGGCTCAGGTCTGCATCATTTGCTAGAGCTTGTGTTCTTCATTATAGGGAAATCCTCTTAATCAAAGAACAGCCCAAATAGCTTAATTGATTTTGGGAATGTCTTTATGATGAAGATGGGGATGGGAAGAGAGCATTTCTCTTTGAACAAAACAGCCATAAAGTTAAAATATTAGTAGTCAAAAATCATTAGGCATCTAATCTTCTTAATCTGCCAAAAATATCTTTTTACTTTAGCTGTCTTCACTGTGCTGATACACACCAGATTTATTTCACTCCCGCCTTGTCCTGTCTTTTTTAGATGGAAACACAAAAAGTGCTTAATGCAAGCATAATTGTTAACCCAAAGCAATTTCTCAAAGAAAAAACGCATTTTTCTCAGGGTTGGTGTGGGGGTTTTTTGTTTGTTTTTGTTTGTTTTTTGGGTTTTTGTTTGTTTGTTTGTTTTGTTTTGTTTTGTTTTGTTTTGTTTTGTTTTGTTTTTTCTTTTACCAGCAAGGGGTTTGCACCTTTTCTGTCCTCCAGATTTTTAAAACAAAAGTTTCAGTGAGAACACACAAGTCTAAGGCAAACCTAAAATAAGTCTCTGACCTTTAAATTCCTTTCCCCCGGCCCTTCTCCCCTATTTTCCTTCATTTTCCAGTTCAGAAGGAGGCAGGAGTGCGAGTTACAGAGAAATCTACCAAATTAAGTTTTCTCCCTGAAAATGAAGGCTGCTAAATTCCTAAAGTTCTCATCTGGAGGGTACTTGTGGAAAATGTAGGGAAAATATTTTTCAAATCCTGATCGGTACCTTAAGCAAATGTTCATGCTGATTCTACCCTGAGTAGGAAGAACACAACTTGAAATGCACATAGGTCTTCTTTCATCCCTTCAGCTTTGGCTTCCTCAAGCTGAATTACCACCAACTGTTCCACATAGGAATTGTGTGTATTGAGGATGCTGATGGACAAGAAGATGGAGCAGAGACAAGCACTGCTACTCACCATGAGCTTCACCTTGGCACTGCTATTTAAACAACACAGCGGGCTGGACCAGCCCTGGTGAAATGCAACGCTGAGCAGGAAGGGCTGGCCTGCTGCCCAGACCATGACAATGAAGAAGACTGAATCACCCTCACATTCCTCCCTGACCTGACTTTGTACATGCAAAACCACCCACAGCAGAGGCTCAGCCCTGTGCTAGTGCCAAAAGAGAGACTCTGGAAGAGCAAGGCTCCCGACATCCCGTGGCAGGGTCAGCTGTGGAGCTCTCTGCTGGCTACCAAGCACAAGGCCAGGAGAGAATTCTTGCCTCTGACTGGTGTGGACGAGTTTTCTGCAGGAAATGCCCTTTTGGTTACTTGCTGTGTGCCAGTTCCATTGGCCTGCATCTTCTCCCCAGGGTTTCCAGGAATCCCTGGTTGCAATGGACCCACATTTTCTCTCTAAGGATTGCAGGAATCTCTTGTTCCACCAAGAACAAGAGATTGTTGGTTTTGATCAACAAATTATTTGGAAAGCAATGACACTTTTGCACCATTTTCACACAGTCTGCCTCAGGGGGCTCTGAAACTATTAGGACTCTCAAGTGCATTTGAGCTATGATAAGTCAGGACAGTGTGTTTCTTGTGTTTGTTGGTCATTTAGAAGTGTCACGACAACATATAACCATGTTTTCATGCTGGATAAGGGAAAATAAATGTTATGTTCAGAGAGCTTTTCTCATCTTGCCAGCATTTTGCAGGAAGATCAGTTTGTAGGACCTAACTTCTGCATAGTTATTCCTTTTCAAGAAATAGGAGGTTTCAGTAATCACTGATGTCATTTTACTTTATGAAATCTTTGTCTCCTCCTCCTTCCCCTGTTTGAGTCTTTACAATGAAATGCAACTTTTTTATTTTCTCCTCCCACTATGAAAGGCCAAAGTCCAAACCTCTTAGGCTTGGCAGCTATATTCTTGTATAATGTGAGCAAAATGAAATGTAACAAAGGGTAATATAAAATATTTTGTTGAGAGGTGATGGTAGGAAAAACTTATATGCAAGATCAGGAAGCATTAACTTCTTGAATAAGTCTGTAAATGAGTAGTTAATTGCAGGTGGAAGTATTATAAGGATTGGAAGCGTCACACTGTCCCCTGGTAAATCCAAAAGAAGTAACCAAGTCTCTTGCTTTTACAAGAAATATGTGCTATGAAATCCATACAGATCAGTACCTCCTTTGTGTGCAGCTGGCTTGGAGCAGTGTTTGTGTCCACAAGCAGAATGGCATAACCTTACTTCAGCCAAAATGCAGGTACACTTCAGATCCTGTTGCTCTGTCTAGGTTTTAGCTCATTGTGTCTTGGTATGGAAGAGAACTTGTTCCTTTGAAGCATTCAGAAACAATGAAAAATTACTCAGGCCCTCAATTTTTAATTTAGAGAGCCATTAATAGAATAGATTGTACTTATTTTGCAGATTCCTTAAATAAAAATAAGGACGTGGGGGTGACCTATGATACTTGAAGATTTCTCAGACCTTCTTCGGTTCTGTTGGTCATTTTTTGTCCTTCTTTTTTTCCTCTTCTTCCTTCTTCTTGCTTTTAAAGTTTCCCATAAACAATTCAAGGTTTAAATCAGAGTCTGTTTCATCTTTGCTTGACTTTATTTAGTCTGAAGCCTCTGCCATCTCTTATTTAGGTTGTTTTGTTTTGTTTTGTTTTGTTTTGTTTTGTTTTGTTTTGTTTTGTTTTGTTTTGTTTTGTTTTACATCTGGCATGGGGTGGTTGTGGAAGAACACATGGAACCACAGAACCAGAGAAAGTGTTTTATGATTGATTGTGTCACCTAATACAAGGATTTTTCAGTTATGACTTTTCTTTCTTTTTTCCCTAGAGCTACCTGTGCAGGGCAGGAGGTGCTGAGAGCTGAGCTTTGCTTAGGGAAATAACTCTGCCATTCTTCTCCTTCAGAGAGATGCTTCCTTTTTCTTTTTCATCTTTCCCAGTTCAGGTGGGCAGCATGCAGCCTGGGAAGGAGCAGAGAGAAGAGGAAGCCTCTGATTCACTGTGGCAATCTGCTCCTCCTTTGAGTTCATGCAGGATGTCTAGCACACTGGACCCCCCTTTGTCTTTCTGAGACCTCTCCAAGGCCCTCTTCATTATGATTTCTGAACACAGCATAATCTTCAGTGTTGTTGTCTTCCCAGTGCTCCTCTGAAGGCAGTACAAATACACTCTTCAGTTCTGATAACCATGGATTGTCTTTGTGAGCAATTATTTTTATCAGCACTTGATGGAGATGAGGCTCATGATGGGAAGAAAACTGTGTTTCAACACCTGCGTCTCTCCAAACTCCATAACCTTTATAATTTCTTTCAGTTGCCAGAAAATTATACTTTTTAAGTAAACTGACTCTTCTTTACAATCTTGGGCATTTAAGACTTAAAAGTCTTGGGCATTTTTGAATTATGCAATAGCAAAGTTATCTGACAATGAAAATCTGTAATACATTAGGGCCTGTGGAAATGTGGATTGAAAACAGCCCCTGCCTTGGAGATGCAGCACTTCCCTCTGCCAGGATACCACTTAGAGGGAAGGTGAAGTCCCCAGGTGCTGGCAGGTGGTACCCATGGGTGTGTGTGGACATGGACATGCTTGGATGCTCTGCTTCTGAGGAGCTGAGTACCAAAAACCTGCATGAAATGGCCCATTCATGAGATTTTGTTGTTACAGACCTGGAAGGGTAAATAAAGCTGCTGGATGTGAATTTGCCTTAGTTTTTCAGTCTTTAGTCTTTTTACGGCATAGTGCTTTCAAAGCAACATAACACTTTCTCATAAATACAGCGCTGTAAATCCTTCCCTTGAAAAGCGTTCCCATATCCACATTTCAGTCCCAAGGGTGATGTTTTCTATGATGAAAGCTTTTTCTCTTCTATGAGGTTCCCCACATCTGATCTGTGATCCCACTTGCTCACAGACGATGCTTGTGGCATTGAGAAAAGAAGCTTTTCCCTGGGAATCATCCCTACTTGCAGCAATGGCTGTTCTGTGTTTGAATCCGTCTGTCCTCCTAAGATGTGTTTGCCAAAGAGGAGATTTTATATGTGTGGAGGGAGCATTGGAGCTGTAACTTCCTGGCACTTCTAAGAAAAAACATCCATGTGCTTTCACATTGTGAAAGTGATGTGGAAAAAACTTTGCAATCAATTTGTGCATACAGAGAAGATGATAGTTAAAGCAGCAAACTCAGATGATCAGAAGGGCTCCGTGGATAAAGGACTCATGGCCTGATTTAGTTTTTATCTGTGCTAGAGGGATTTTTTTTTTTTTTTTAATTTTTGTTTGGTTTTTGGTTGTTTTTTTCTTCTTGAAGGAACTGGATGGGTTTATGTTTCTGGCAGGGAGAAAGAAGTACTATAGAGTTTGAATTGTTTCTTGCACTTGGAAAAAATTTGTTCTGTCAGAGGTAGGAAAAGATATGAAGTGTAAGCAAATCTCTGCCTGTATTTACGTGTTTTAAAAGCTAGAGCCAACTCTGATTAGAGTCTGAATAAGACAGAATCCTTGTCAGGCATTTTGTTGTTTTTGTGAGTTTGTTGTGGTGGTGGTGGTGGTGTGATTTTTTTGGGGGGGGTGGAGTGGGGCAGGGGGGGGGGGGGGAGTTAGTGTTGTTTTTTGGTGGTTTGGTGTTTTTTGTGGGGTTTTTGTTTTGTTTTGTTGTTTTTTGTTTTTTTTTTTTCCCTGCTGAGAATGAAAGTACAAGGATAAGTGATTTGTTTCAAGATAATTACAGCAATGTAATAAGAGTTATGGTGGTTGTGAGAGTCTGAAGGGAAGATCAAAGTGTTTAGGATGCCACCGAAAGGACAATCAAGATGGTCTTTGCACCAGAAAACTTGCAAATACTGGCACTATACTTAGAGGAAGGATGAAGCCTGACCAATCATTTCTTGTCATAAATTGCCATCTCTGCTGGGTGGAGAAAATAGGAGGAAGGTCTGCTTGATCATCTGTCTAAGGACTGCTGGGAGATGATGAGAGGAAAAGAGTCATCATAAAGACATTGTTCTTCATGCAAAAATTAGGGACAGCAAGCTCCAAGTGCCATGTGTGGTACTCCCACAGACAGGAGCTGTCTTTCCGTGTTATGTCCTTACTGCTGATCTGATTCTCTCAGTATTCCTTAGAGCATTATGCCATTTCTCTTCAAATATTTTCATAAGCAGCATATTATAAAATGCCATTCTTTGTGATATTTGTCTCTCTGCATGGGTTAAATGATTGACTTTTTGTTATAGGCAAGCTGTGAATGCACATTTAATAAATGTTAATTGTAGAAGGAATTATCTGCAACAGCTTTAGAGGAATCTTCCACACTTATTGAGGGTATCAGACATATTTCATAATACATATATGAGCACCATTAATTTCACATGACTTCAAATCTCCCTGTCTGCAAATTGTTGGACTATTTCCTCTCAGTGACATTTTCCCATTAAGATTCTGCAGTACAACCATCGCAGCCTAAGAAAAGCATTTGAAATGGGAGCTTCCAGATGAGTTGGCCATAGGAAATTCTGTGACATAATGATGTCGGTAGATGTTATTTTCAGTGTTGTAGTGTTGTGCCTGTCTCAGAAAGAGGAAAAGAAAGGAAGAAATTTCCTCTTAGACATCACCTTGCTGTATGATGTCTTTTCCTTGCTTTGTACATTCAAACATATTTTTTTCTGATTTGCAGAAGATGGATAGATACTGAAATGTTTTCATGAGAATAATAGTTTTAAATAATCTCTTCTACTCTTATTCCAGAGATCAGTCTATTGGCATAAGACAATGGTAAGACAAAAAACAACTTTAAACTGAAATGGACACATGCAATGTAAAATGCCATTTTTATTTTTTAGTCACCCTGTAGACAATAAGATAATTATAAAATGGGTTGTTTGCCCATTTTACAACCTCTGCCTTTGCTATAGATGTGTGTGATCCTTCTTTTGTGGGCCTTGCTTGGAAATCCAACACTTGTTACTTTGCAGACCTGTCTGAGGTACCGTGTGCTGTGAAGATAATAAAGGTGTTGGGGCAGTCCCTTATTCTGTCCAGGCTGCAACCTTCAGCAGCCTGTGTGGCAAATATTGTGAGGACAATACCACCCTTTTACTTAAAAGACAGATCAAAATCTCTGCCACTAAAGACCTTCCAGAGGGAAGTGTTCACTGCTGCGCTTTCTTTGCAAACAATACCTGGGTATAACATAACCCAAGTACCGAAATCTTATTTACAGCAAGGACTTGTCCTTATCCAAAACACTGTTGATATTAAACCTGCCAGCCCCTTCATGGTGTTAACAAAACAGTGTTGGGGTAAAAAAAACATGGGTCAGGATAGTTAACCCTTATTTAGGGGGCAATGTGCTCTTGTATCTGTGAAGTACACTTTTTCTAAATTGATATTTATCCCAGGAATTTCTTCTCATAGGACTCTTTAGGCAAAATGTCCCTTCCATTGTTCCCAGCCCCACTGATAAAATTATGGAAGCAGAACTTTAGATCCTTCCTGTGAGGCGCATGTAGGAATTCCCTTTTTCAGTTTCCTTTGTGTTCAAGAGGTTTCAACAGCATTAAGAGAGTTTCATGCCGAAGAAAATCCATGCCCATCAAGATTCAATCTCATCCACTGTTTTTTGATTTCTTTCCCTGCAGGAAGATTTTCCTGCCACTGTCCCTGACCTGTGAGTGCTCAGAAGTGAGCAAAAGGGATCTCAGGAGTCAACAGTGGGAACGGAGGAATCCCTTCTCAGGGACACAACTGCGAGGGTTGCAGAAGCTTTAAAAGATTCTCTGAAGCAAGATGAGCCTTTCCCTGCAAAAAGGGCAAGTAAGGGAAACAAAAGATCTTCAATCTGCACCAGTGAACCAAAGAACAGTATGCCAAGGTCTGGCACTGTGATCTCCTACCATACATTTCCCCAGATGCATCTAAACATCTCCCAACATGTATTTTTGCACAGAAGTGGACAAAATAATCCACTTGAAGGAAACTTAAGGGGTATTATTTGGATTCTTTAGCTATGCATGTGAAACAAGTACAGGACAGTTCCTTGATTTTGGTTTTAACCCAGCTATGAAGAAAAAGTGTGCTATGAAAATCATGTTGTAGCTCTTATATTTAGCCCTAATTGTGGCTCCATATATATAGAAACATCGTGAAACCACAGCACATCTTCCAAGTAATGTAAATTGTGAATTACAGGCTTCTGCTTGGTGTGCTTTGAAGATTTTCTAGTTTGTGTAGAGACCTTCCACTTCCTGTTGAAAACAGCAAAAGAGATGTCAGTGAAGTCAGATCAATCCTTCTATATTTTAATTAGAAATCACTATTTGAGGTTTGAGTTGTTTCCATCTGTGGAATAACTTATGGCAACAGTATATCTGTAATACAGCCCTGCCTACTCTCATTGTGGTCGTAGTTAATGATTTCTGTCCTCTCTGAAAGAGTTTTGGGTAGGGGTGTTAGATGTTTTCTCTCTCGCTCTCTCTCTGAAAAAAAAAAAAAAAAAAAAAGGCCAAATTAATCAGGATCGGGTGTTTTGAGTGTTTTACACAAACTTGTTAAAAGGCATATCACTCAGAAGGATGGAAACGATTCAGGGAATTAACTGCAGTCACACTGGTGATGCCCCTGCCTGTATAAAGTGGCTGTTGAGATCCAAAAGCTTTTCTAGAATCGTGTTCTTTGAAGTGTTGAAATAAAAGCTCCCTTGAAATAGAGGAATCTAAAAATATTACGAGTAACCTCAGTGTATCACAGAAACACAGCAGATTCAAGTCTCAGAGCATAGCAGAACTTAATATTTCACTAATATAGACCTGTGCCTCCTTTGGATTGCAGCAAGAGTGTTCAGACTACAGACCCATGGGACAATTTTCACCTTTTCCTAGAAGTTTAAAAATGCCTGGAGGATTTGCAACAAGATCCCCTGAGTGGTTTGCTAGTGTTTGTGCATTCTAAAAATACAGTGGCTTTTTTTTTTTTTTTTTAATTATTCTTTGGTAAAGTTCCTGGCCATGTTATACTCTTGGTGGTGGTCACTTTCTCTCCCTTTCTGCTTCAAGTTTGGAACTCCAAGGCTTTCTTTTGGGTTTTATCAAATTACACACTGACGAAAGACTTACATTTCAGAAACAGATGGATTTAATGTGCATGAAAATGCATGCCTTTTAAAGAAACTAAATTAGTAGTTCCACTTCTACCCCTTTTTATTGAAGACAGAGTTCTGAGATCTCTGGTCTAAAATACAACTTTACAAACATGAGCAAAACAGCCTTATTTGCATGGGGATTTAAAAGAACATCACAGAAAACCTAGGCAACACCAAGTCTGATGGCTTCTAATAGACACGATAAAAGCTGGGACAGTGCTAATAAATATATATATATATATAAATGGATTTATGAATCCATAACCAGTGGATATTTCAAGACTCTCATTCACCATATATATTGAGTAGATCTGAAAATTCACAGCTACCCATGTCTCTAAACATTTTCCTTATAATGAAATTAACTGGGAGCAAGAATTTATTTTTTTTAGTTGCTAATTAGAGTTATTTCCTTTTTGAGGTGTGTTTTCTTTCCTTATAAACTGAAAACCAAAAGAAAAAACAGTTTATTTTTGTTTGGTTGGTGGTTTTTTATTTTTATTCCCCCCCCCCCCCCCCTTTTTTTTTTTTTTTTTCCTTTAGAAAGCACCTGGCTCCCACAAAACTTCATTATGTAGAAAATGTGAAGCTAAAGAGCTGTTCTTTTGCCCAGTTTTGGACCACAAAACATTACTTTTACCTTGCTGCAAATGGACTTCCTCTGTGTTGGCTGAATTTGACGATAAATGGGTTTAAATTGTTGTGGGAGGATAAAAGAGGGACTTGTGAGTACTTCCCATGGGACAGTGCACGGGACAGAGCTGAGTTTCCTGTGGATGTGACTCCATCATTGTGCACATTTGTCTTAATCTGGAGTCTGAATACTCCGTTGATATAACAAGCCACCCCACTTCAGGATTCTTTGCGATGTTTCTGTGCCAGATAAAAATGTCAAAATTACAGCAATCTTTCACCCCACCAGGCACCACTTAGGCTCCTGACTATGCCTATGATTCATCAGTCCACTTATTTATATTCCTGACCATTATTGTAGCATCAAGTCCACCCTTTTTTTCTGCAAGTCCACCCTGCTTGAGCCTTTGAGGAAATAAAAATCCACTGCTGAACAGGCTTGGAGCTGCATGTGTGCTTTGGGTCTTTGCTGAGCCCATGCCCAGCCAGTTGGTTCTGCAGAAGTGCTCAACACCTCCCTGCTCCCTCGTTCCTGGAGGCTTTGATTTAGGAGAGAATTCTTTAAAACAAGCACTGAGGTGTATATTTATGAGTTTTTCCTGACCAGTAATGCATGGAGATCATCCCAGGATTGTGCTTTATAAAAATAAGCTGCTTCCTCCCTCAGTGGGAGCAGCTGGACCAGACCATCAAAGAAGAAAATAACAGTTGACAGAAACATTCATGCTTCTTTATAGAAAGCAAGCATTTTCCTCTCAGAAGTGCCTGGAGTTCTGTTAGCTATTGATGAACCGAGCACGTGACAAGTCAGCTCTAACTAGCAGCAAAAATCATGCACTCAGCTTTGTTGTAAGATTTCCCTGATGCAGCAAAACAGTTTGTGTCACAAGAGTTGCTTTTCTTTTGCCAACCCCTTTGCCAGTAAATGGCCACATTCCAAAAATATATAGACAGAACTCCTCAGCTGAAAATAAATGTTAATTTTGGGGTATGTTTTAGAGAATTAGCAAAGTTTTTCAGTTCATCAGCTAATCTCCAAATTGAAAAGATTTTAAGATGTCCTCAATTGGATCATCCATCTCTAGTATGTATTTCAATGATCTTAAAGACTGTTTGAATTTAGGGCTTTTTTAAAGTACTTCCTTTCTCAACTTGCAATTAGATGATTCAGTATTTTGAATGAATGCAGCTGATCCAGCCACATTTTGCAACATAAATGTGCTGAAGTAGCATTAATTTTAATTCCTTAATTTTACACAGTGTTTTAAATGATATGTAGCTGAGAATTAGTTGCTTTGGGTTTTGTCTGCAGGTATTGTAAATTCACATTTCTTCCCTTCCCCCTCCGCCTGAAGCTTACCCTAAAATATGTCAGAATTGGGGTTTTGACATGCTGCAGCTGGCAGGGAGGACTAGAATCCCAAAACACTTGAAAAAATGAAAAATTGCCATGATGAATCATGAACCACTTACATCCTCCTTATAGCCATACATTTTGTTTAACAACTCTCCACCAGATAACCTGGTTATCTTTTTACTGGGTCCCAGGCCCTTGGTAACAAACACAAATGTAACGTAAACACACTCATGAGCTCTAAAAAAACCCCTATCTAGCTACTTTTGAGAGGGAGGCTGGGTGTGGAGTGGTGCACGATAGGCTCCCGGTAGATAGCACAGTAGGGACGCAGCAGATTTCTCTCTCCCCATTCCTGTGGTGCTTCACTGCTAGCCCAGAGGGCTTTGTACCACCCTGGGGAAATGTTTAAAAAAATACATTGTGGTGGAGCGAGACCTCTGTGGTCCAAATATGTTTGGGACTTAAAAATCATGAGGGAAGTGTTATCTCAGGGCTGTGGAGAAGGGGGGTGAGGAGCCCTTGGTGAGATTTGTGGAGTTCCTCTGGGACAGGTGGGGATCCTGGTGCAGGCTCACTCCTTTAGCACGGCGTTCCCTCAGCAGAGGAAGGGCTGGGAGCCACGGGAACGTTGTACAAATTTGCTGGGAGGAAGGCAAACAAAGAGTCAAGAGATGTACATAGGTGATAACAAGGTAAATATTAGAGAAGTTTGCCTGTATTATACTAATAGAATGGGATATCAGTAAGGAACAAATAGTCAGACATTCATGGCTGGTTGGTTAAGCTGAGAACAGTACCAGCCTGGGCTGATAACACTCCGGCTTGATGTTGGTACAACTCACACTGAAACCAGGGCATTTGAAAGCAGATAGAAAGAATAAGAGGTCAAAATCTCTCCGCTTTTTTTTTCTTTCTGGGCTTATGTTTGCTTTCATGGAATAAAGAACCGTGGCAGTGGAATGCTGTGTGAATTCAGAGGCGAAAACCTGTCCATTTCTCACTTCCTCACTGATTTAGAGAACCTTTGCCTTGAGAACATCACATCTTATTGAGCCAGGGAGCTGCCAGGGCTGTGTGACACATCTTAAACCCATTCAGTGAAAAGTCTGCTTTTCCTCATACCTGACCGATGATGTTAATTGAGGAATCCACCAATTCCAGTCTCTGCTGGAGAGACACATAATTTTTGATAATTTAATCACACATGTGCTCTGAAAGGGAACCTGCCTCGATCTCCATTCCCCAAAATCTCTTGTCTGGTCCTGTGACCGTGGGAGACTTGCAGCCTTCCCTTCTGAACATCATATGATGACAAATTACAGGAGACAAACATTCTTTCCTTGTGTTTTTTTCCCAGGAATATTAACACACTTGAAGGCAATGCCAAGATAGTAACTCATTACTTATTAACACAACATAATAATATTGTTTTAAAGCTGTTGGTGTCCTGTAATGCACCACATGAATACTGCAGTTTAGCAGGACTGGAGGAAGACTGGAAATGTGGGTTACAGTGGCTGTAACATCAGTTTATCAACTTCTCACTCAGAACCCAAGCCACAAATTTGGATCAGGGAAAAGTCCCACCTCTGCTGATGTCAATGAGGGGTGTGCTGATGGTTTTCTCCTGCATTTCCAGTATCTCAGACGAGTTCAAACTCTCTCACCTGGAGTTTTATTTTGTGTTCATTTGTATTTCAATGGGAAGAAAGCAGAGATGTTTTAATAAAGCCACTTTACAAAGATTAAAATGGCACTTCTGGAGCAAGAACTTTCCTTTATAGCTAAATACAGTTTTGGTAAGATATGTGACAAGCTAGTTTCAAAATACTTTGTTTCCACAAATATTTTCAAAATGAAAATTTGTTATCTAATGCTGAACCAAGTGCTGTCTTCAATATGGTGTTCCATAGCATCATGAGAAATAGTTTAGAGTGAATTTTTATGTCCAGTTCCAACTGATTATCTTAATTCTTGGATTTTTGCAATAAGAGCTGTGTTGAATAGTGGCAGCACAGATTGTTTGATAAAATATTTTTGAGCAGATTGTGAATAACCTGTCATATATATATATATATATATATATATTCATATTTTACAATATGATTTATTTGCTTGCAATATTTCTAGTTCTGTGTACATATGATCACTTTTATTTTCCTAACATGACCTAGAGAGAAAATCAGATGGTAGCTAATTTATTCCCCATTTGTGTTCCCACATTATTGTGAACAAAATAAACTATATTTCTTAGAAATTTTGTCAGGAATGATAGATATTCAAGTTTGTATATTTTTATGTATGTTTGACTACTTTAATAAAAAGTTGATGTTATCCTTGCAGTCCCTATTCAGTGGATACTTATCATTATTGTAATTTGTCTTGTTTTATCAACCACAAAATTTTAACCTTTTTTTTCCTTGTTGTTTATTTGTTTGTTTGGATTTTTTTGTGTGTGTATTGTTGTTGTTGTTGTTGTTTTTCTTCCTTCCTGTGCTTCATGTTCCTTTGCCAAAGTTTTACTATATAAATGATTTTGTGTCTTGGGAAATGTTTCAGGGGACACGGAACCATTTAAAGGATTTTGACCTTGAACCCCAATGGCATTCTGGATGTATTTTTCTATGTCTCACAGAATTTTAGTATACATGGAGGTCAAGAGTTATTTGTAGAAAAGGAACTGGAGAAAGAGTTTGGCTTGGGTATGCAGTGAGAGGCACAGAAATATTTGACATATGTGATTTTTTCCTTCTTCCCCTCATCCCACATTCATAAATCCTTTGCACGTCTCTCTGGGAAGGTGGTTTAGTGAAGGGCTGAGACAGGTGACAGTTCAGATTGTCTTGTGATATCTACAAGTAAGTTTTTTGATTTTTATATAAATACAAAAATCAAAAGTTATTCCCTGCTCTCAGAACAGCTCAGACAGACTCAAGCCCTAGTACACATAAAGTAAGAACAGAAATCCAGGAGAGATCCAGGTCTTCCTTTCAGAACTGCTGTTTTTAAATGTAAGCCATTTCCTTGACTTTAGTAAAGCTGGAAAATGGTTGTGGTTCAAGACCACTTATAAATGGCTATACTAAGCATGTAATTTAAAAAAAAAACAAACAAACAAACAACCCACCTCTAATTCTTTGTTTTCATTAATTCTTGGGATGTTCCTTGCCAAAGCAGAAACTTTGAAAAACAAATGCCAAATGTCTCACAGAAAACTCTGCTAGGAGCTGATCCATCCTGACTCCTGTGTTTTGAAGATAACTGTACAGACTGAGCTTGACTTGAGGTATTTGGATGAGGCACAGCACAAACCCTCCCCTCATCTTGTCCTGATCTTCTTTCACAGCTTTGGAGACCCTTCTACTCCCGGCGCTGCAGCTTGTCTTTATGAGAAGATACCCATAGAAAACAAAGCCTATAGTAAAACCTTTACTTCAGGGAGGCTGTGAGAAGAAGGTTTTTTAGAGTTCCTGGGCTGACCCAGGTGTATGCTCAGGAGATCTTAGCGAGGGCTCCGAATGCTGCCAAGTGTGATGTTTCCAGGGGAGAACAACCTGTTTCTCTCCTTGCCTTGATAACATCAGTCAATTGTTAAAGCAACAATTTTCTACCAGCAGCCCTCCGTCTGATGTCTGAAACCCTTGGTAAGCCTTAGGAGCTTTGGGACAGTCCTGCCCGAGCATCCTTACCCCCCTGTGACCAAACTCTATCAAATTCCACTCTCTGACCCTCGGCTCACACTCCTGCGACAAGCAGCAGTCAGTTCGGGGAGGGGGAAGAGCCACAGTTTCACAGTATTGAAATAACATTCAGAAGACTAAAGCAGGCACATTGCACAGAAAACATGTATTATTCTTTTAAAAGTAATAAAAGATGGGGATTTTGTTTCAGCAGATCAACTAAATTTTCTGGGGCTTCAAGTGGAAAGGAAGAAATGGGTAACATTTACTTTTTTCCAAACCTCTCTATTCTTTCCGTCTTCCTTAGTATACTCACAGAGAAATGAAAAATTTATTCAGCTGATTTTATGGACTTCCTCCTAAATATGGTGAGGAAATAGGGTTGAAAAATTTTCCTGCAATTTATGTTCAATTTTAAAATGTTGTCTCATTGTTTTCAGAGGCATTGTCTTCCAGAATTTCAATGTCAGATGTAGCTTTAGCTTGCATATTATTTTATCTGCTCCTGTGGCTTCCAAGCATTGACATTTGCACTGAGAAGTTGATTTTCAATGCTTATTTGTCATCCTGGGTTCCTTTGTGTGTTTGCCCAAAAAAATTTGTCATAAACTTTTCTGACTGAGCAACTTTTCTGCCATCTACACAGAAAATATAGTATGTCCACGTCACAAAATTTCAGAAATAATGGTGTTTAAAGTGTTGCTCAAATGTTATTTCCGCAATCTGAGCAAAAATCCCTTATTTTGAGTACAAATTCATTTTGATATTTGATATGCAAAATTTCTTGGGGTTGTCATGAACTTGAGATTTTGCATCTCTATGGTTACCTGACAGTGTTACAAGTCAGGTTGAAAATCTCTTTACTGAAAAATAAGCCAGCATTTTGTGTGAAACACCACCAGTTGGAGCTCACGAAATCTGCCACTCTGTTCTTTTGGTTGGTGATGTTGGTAGAGATATTTAGCTGATGAATATTGTCTCACTGAAATTTTCAAAATGTACAAGCTGCCTAAACTTTCTTGTATTGAAATCCTCCATCAACATTAGTTTCAGTGTTGTGCTGAAGACTCTGCTCTTTGGGACGGCAAGTTGCAGTCAGAGAAGGAAGGGTGGGACCTGAGTGTGAAAATTTAACTCACCTGGAAGTCAGTGGAAATTGGTTTGCAGAGTACCTTAAGCAGTTTTAAAAAATCCCACCCAGATTACACTTGCAGTCTCTGGAGGATGTTTGCTTTTCTGTTGCTAGGGGCAACATGTTTTATGTACATAGAACAGTCTAGCCCAAAAATTTCATTTCAGCAATTATAACAATTTTTTTTTTTTATCTCATTTTCTTTATAGGCCAAATTTCTTTCACTGCTGTGGCCCGCTGAAGCTTTTATTATTGGGAATCTCCCAATATAATATGCATTTGTGATGATTAAGATTTCTTCCAGCAAAGAAGTATGCAGAACTCTTTTATTTTTATTATTCCATTACCTTTCTGGGTGTTTCAAGCATTCACAGACCCTTAAGTCCAGGAGAAGCCATCACAGTTGCATAAAGACAGGCTGAAAAATTTCCTGCATTTCAGCACTGTAACTTGTAATTGAGCAAGGCTGAGCAAATCAAACTGTGCACATATTTTTGACAGACAGCCCACTCTGCTTTGAGGGCACTGATGGAGGTAGAATTATTTGCAGAGGCAGATTACAGGATGAGGGTCATGACTTTTTCAACCACAGGACCTTTGCTCCATAACTTTTTTTCCCAGTGTTCCTTGTATCATTTACACCAACAGCTTCACAGCTTAGCCTATCCAAGGAAATGTCTGATGGCAGTTGCAAATGTCCAGATGGCTGCTAAGGGCTCTGGGGACTTTTGCATTTGTTATTGTACCATATATTTCATGGATGGAGGCAAAAATTATATTTGGGCCTCAAGCCCTGTATGAAAAAATGTTTATTTTCAGTAAGGCTGTGGCATAGCTATACCATAAATTTGGCTTTGAGTTTCCAAAAGCATTGCTAGAAATAAAGTGATCCCAGAACACACACCCTTCTTGCTCTTTTGTATAAGCTCAGTCTTCTGGATTGAGGTGGAACAAACTGCTTTGACTGGATGACTTTGTACCAGCAAGCTCTAGGCCAGATGAGATATTATCTCTTATCCTGTAAGCTGTATTCCTAATCACTTGTTATGCCTCCTTTCACAGCCAGCGAACAGTAAGACCTCTCTTACTCGGGGACAGTAAGACCTCTACTCTCTGTACTGAGTTTATCTATCTAAAATGTGGTGTTCTTGTACTTGCTGCGGGTGAGGTCACCACAGGCAGAGACCGCGTGGGATCATTGCATTGACACGCATTGCTCCTTCTCTGCGATGAAATGTCTCTTGACCAGGGCACGGGGGTGGACAACAGTTCAGAGAAATAGTGCCTAAACCTGTCACAGCTGCTTCTTCCCTGAATGTAGCTGAGGATCTTTTTCTGTGGCTTTGGGAGGTGCACACCCCTGCTCATGCAGAGTGGGTGACATCCACCACGGAGTGTGAAGGTACTGATTTATTCTCCTGGGATGTTTCCCAGTGTGAAGTCAAGGCAAGAGGCACAACAGGACTCGTGAGGTGATGGACCAGGTCTGCAGTGTTGCTTTGCTTCTGCAGAGTGGAATTCAACAGAGAAGTGATGTTCCATATGGGGAATTAAACCATGATTTTCTTCTGGGTCAGAAATTCTGTCTTGAAGGCTTTGCATGCCTTTTGTTGCAGGAGAAGGAGATGGGGAAAACTCAATGAATGCCAACTAGAATTTAGCAGCGGGAGCAAAGGAACAGTTCAGTAAAAGGGGTGTTGCACAGAGCAGTTGAGGTACCCAAAGTGTGACTGTAGAGAGACAACTGACATGCTGGAAAAACCCAGGGGAGGAAAGAAATGCCGAAATAAGAAGCACCAACAACTTCATCCTTGTCTTCTCCACTAACCAAATAGTTGAATCTAGTTTAAACTGTCAGAAAAGCAGAACTTCTCCAGGCTACACAACATGCCATGATACAGGGGGATTTTAAGAGTGCTTGTAAGTCTGAGAGATAGATTTGTGATAAATAAAAGAGTGAGGGAGTAGAAAGGAATTAAAAAAAAAAATTGTATGAGTGGGGCTGGCTGGGTGGGAATGGCAAAACTTCCTTTTGTAAGGCATGGGGCCACTTACTTGGCCACCTTGCTGTTACTGAGCAGAGCTCAGATGTTTGCCTTGAGACAAAGTCTTTCCGCTGAGGGAAACATCTCTCTGGTCTTTTTCAGGATGTCTAATCCTCTATGCAGTGAATGCATGGGTTAAATTACCAATTAAATTATCATTTGTATTGGAGGTGGGCTGAATCATCAGGCAAGGGTGAGGCTGATTGCACTGTGTCCCTGAGAGTCCAGGACTGAGTCCCATTACCTAGAGAAGTGTGTATTAAAAGAGTGCCAGAAGTGAGCAGGAGGTATCCCTTCAACTTTATTTAAAACTGTATTAAGGAAGAAATCTCCCCAGATTAGTTTTTCTTTAGGAGCAACTTCTGAATCTTCACAAAGAAAGCATGAATTAAAAGAATTTCCCTATACTGACTGACACACTAATGTGCATTTGAAGATGTGTTTTCAATTCATAGTGTAAATTAAATTATTCTTTAAACCATTTCTACTGAAATAACTCAGAAAACACACATGGAAGTCATCTGGTTTTAATTCCCTGTGGACAGCAAATCTGTAAGTGCATAATGTTTTAAGTTTCTTTTTATTGGTAATCTGTTGGGCCAACTCAGTCTAGTCTAATTTGTACCAAAAACACTGAAATGTACAGTTTTGGAACGGGTTTGATATGAATTTTCCTTGAAACACAGTGGGTTTTGACCAGGATGCCAAAGAAATTGAATTAATTCAAAATGTGGATGATTTAGTGGTGAAAGGAAAAAATAATAGAAAATATTTGCAAAGATTGGCCTTTCCCTCTTGTCTTTCTTGCCTGCCAAAGAACCGGGAATCCCAGCAAGTGTTTTCAAAAGGGGACTGTCAGGACAAATCACCCAAAGAAAACACCAAGCACTGCCACCTCCTTGCTCTCTGCCCTTAACAGAGCTCCAGTAAAGGAAGTTCTGACCATTCCATTTCCTCTTTTAAAATAAAAATAAGCATACTAGAGGTTTTTGAGGTCTCTCAGTGCCCCTAAACTGCCTAATTCCTTATGGTACCCAAGGTTCTGGTTTTATTATTTATAGATTTTTCTTACTTAATGTCCTTCACACCCACCTTTGATTATTTCCTGATACATTTACACATTTTCTCTGTGGCCTTAAATCATTTAATTTCTTGGAATTACAGGTCTCTGTAAATGTATGATATTTCTTGCTGCTGTGCAGTAAATGTATGATATTTCTTGCTGCTGTGCACTGCCTGTGCTGCCTGCTTGGAGAGTTTTGGTGCCCAGATCGTTTTCCAGGCACACAGTGATACTTGGACATCTCATGCCAGGGATTCCATCAGGAGCTAGTGCTGATGACAGAGCTGGTTTTTATTTCTGTCTTTGGGATCTGTAGAGCAGTGGATGTCTCTCTACAATCTACAATCTGATGAAAATAATTTCTTGTCTACAGAGAGCAAACCTTCGTCAAAACACACAATCTGAATTATGCCTTAAAAACCAGGTCTTGAGGCTGCATTTTTTAGGAGGCTTTTTTTTTTTTTTTTTTTTTTTTTTTTTTTTTTTTTTTTTTTTT
>JANEHK010000091.1:572382-585374 GCA_025960845.1 Tachycineta bicolor | reverse complement strand
GGAGAGGGAGAGGGAGAGGGAGAGGGAGAGGGAGAGGGAGAGGGAGAGGGAGAGGGAGAAGGAGAAGCCTTTGCCAGTCAGTGCATCTTTCTTGGAGCCTGGGAGAATGCTGAGAAAGGCTGAGAGAGATCCTGCTGGCTGAGGCTGTGTTACCACAGGATGTTGATCCTGCAGAGCTCTGTTTCCACTGCTGAGACCTTGCCAGGGAGCCAGCACAGTGCTCTGGCTGTGAGCTTGGCCCCTCTCCTTTGCTCAGACAGGTGTCAGGAGAGCTGGAAGATGCCGAGGAGATGGCTTGGAACCAAGGACCCCACCTACCACACTGGGATCCACTCTCTCCACAGCTTTGGAGCTGGATTCCTGCAAGCTGTGCTGTAGCAGAGGGAGGAGGGTGTGAGCCTGGATCCCTGCCTCTGAGGCTCCTGCAGCAGCATTTGCAAAGTGCAATGCAAAGACAGTGGATTTTGGTCACCCTAATGTACCCCAGGGTGTTCTGCTGAGACTTAGATCTCATTAAATGCACCCTGCATTCCCCCCTGAGGAATTTTCCCTTTAATTAAAGACTTCTCAAGGTAAAATGGTACTCATCCTATAGCACCAAATGGCATTTTGTGTCATTCTGAGCTTCTATCACCACTGCTAAGCCTGCCCTGAGACAGGGCTGAGATTTTAGTCACAAGGAAATACAAATTACCCCTCTCTTACTTTATGTGGATCAGTGGATCAATAATAGGAAGTGCTCTAGTATCTTCCTCAAACCTTCCACCCAGCTTTGGATCTGAGCTAGCTGTTTCTGCAGGAAAAACACTTGTGTCTCCATGTCAGATTTCCTTGAAAAATGGAAAGATAAATGAGTTGTGGTCTTGTAATATACAGCTTGAGGACAAGTTCCACATGGCTTGGGCAAGGAGAAAGAGCTCATGGATTAATTTAGGCATACTACAGCACCTAAAATAAATCATCCTGTATAATTGCTACCACCTATGAGTTTGCTGAGATTAAAGAAGAGAGATATTGACAGTATGCTTATAATAGGAGTCTTGGTATCCAGTAACATAACACTGTATGCAGTGATTGATTCCCTGGTTGATTCCAAGTCTCTGTAAGCAGGACAAAAAAAATGTACTTTTTATTTATTTTATTTTTTTTTTTTTAATATTTACCTCTGGTTTGGCTCCTTTTCTGATGGACACATGCATTGTGATATAGTGATATCTTAACATTTGTTAGTCCCCTTTATTTTTCTGCTGCCTATTGGTAATTTCTAATCTGAACTCTCTGAAAACAATGACCTTTGCTGCCTTTGATGGGTTTTTGAGCAGTCTGACCAAAATTACCAGAATGTTACTCATAAATATAGACTCTCAAGACTGTGTGTATCTAAGGCTAAAATCAAGTCCAGTGTTTGTAGGTTCTCTAGGGAAAATTTTAGACCTTTATGTTCAGAACAAATAAGTTTTTTATGGGTAATTAGAGATGGGAGAATCCAGTGTAGTTTTGTGTTTCAGTAACTCATTTGAGCCTCTTAAAAACAAAATGTCCCACAGAAACTTTTTTTTTTTTTTTTTTTTTTTTTTTTTTTTTTTTTTTGTGGACCGTTTTCAGCGCCCTGTTGGTGTAGAACAGAGTCTGAAGTATGGGTTGCTTCCTTTGTACAGGATTATCAGGGGTTAAGCTCCCTGCATTTCTTCCACAGCCTTGAAAAAATATTGTTGGGGGTTGGTTTGGTTGGTTTTCTTTCTTTCTTTTTTACTTATAGAATTTTTTCCCATCAGTTGCTAGAAAACTCACTACTGGGTACTTAAGAAAAAAAACAAAACAAAAGGTGAGGAGAGGAGTGCAGCATCTGGCTACACTTCAATCTCTTTGAGTTTTACTCAGAGGGGGAAGATACTGCAAGTTTAGGGGCAGGAAAAAAGACAGCTGCTCTCTCTCACGCTCAGCATCAGAAGGAGGAGGGTCAAGCTGTTGCTTACTGCAGGGAGAATTCATTGTCACCACCAAAGTCCAGTCCTAGGGACCTGCTCATGTGTCCAGGAATTCTGAGCTCGCCTTTTCCTGCCCTGCTGGCAGCCAGGCCACTGCTGTCCCACCCTCACTGCTTCTTCGGCACTGCTCTGGGTCTTTGCTACGCTGCAGCCCTGCATCTCCTGCCCACCAGGACATACCACAATTCCAGCTACTACCATGGAGCTTCTGCTACATCTCATCCATGAGCCTGGGATTTCTGCTCTTTCCTGCTCTTTCAGCTTGGTGCTCCTAAGAGTCCAGAGGCAGAGGGATCAGACTGCCCCAGGGTTTGGGGAAGCAAAGCCTCTCCTCTATCTCTTCCCATCTCAGCCGAGAAGGCTGTCACAAGGTTCCTGGTTTCTGTTTTGTTGTTAATGCCATAGTTATTGTTGTTTGTTTGTCTTGTTATACATGCTAGTCAAGAGCTGTTATTCCTACTCTTATATCTCTGCCTGAGAGCCCCTTAATTTCAAAATTATAATAATTTAGAGAGGAGTTTGCATTCTCCATTCTAAAAGAGGCTCCTGCCCACCCTTGCAAACACCTATCTTTCTAAACCAGGACAATGATGTTCTTCATGAACAACACAAAATTTTAATTTACTCACTCCAGTTCCATTATTTATTTCATTTAGAGCTTGGTTGATTCTCCCTCGATTGCTTCTATCACTGTTACCCTCAGGTGTTTCTCTTCCTTTAATTTTTCTTCTACCTAAAAGGAAATGTGAAGGGTAAAGAGTTGGAAAAGATGAAAGTAGGGAAAACATTTGAATATCTATTAAAAAAAAATAAATAAATTGTTTAGTAATTTTTCCTCAAGCACTTGGAGGATTTTCTCTCTTTGTTTAGTGAAACTCCTGATATAAAAAAAATATTTTAAAGTGTTTCCTCAGCCCTTTCTAAATGCACTGTTTATGTTTCCTTTGCAAGTGAGACTCTGTTTGTGGAGGCTGGCTGGAGTTATACCCACAAATTATCATGATTTTACTGAACTTTCCTCTACTTGACTCTGATGTCATATGGAGCCACCTTTAGAAATGACAGTGGTTGAAATGTGTTCATCCTGATGAGCCAAAACCTCATGACACACACCTTTCTCCTTTGGGTTGGAGTGGCACTAAGGAATAATTACTGAACAAATTCCTTGCTTTAAAAACAAATCTTTGTGGTGGATGGGTGTTGACAAGTTTATTCTTACATCCTGAGTAGAGTTTCTTGTAAGAAACCAAGCACAGAATCCCCCAAACTTTTGCAAATTCTTCATGGCACTTTATCTTGCCTTGCGCATTTCTAAGGCTGAACTCTGCTTTTGAGCTAAATAAGCTCCACTTGTCTCATATTCACCTAGAGAAACCCAGAGCTCCAGGAGCAGGCATCTGTCTTGCAAAAGCTGTCCCTGCTTGGGTATATATTGATCCTACCCCATCCAGGTGGGTATTTTTGTCACCTGATGCCTCACAGGAAGGTTTGAAGGTTCTTTGATGTGTTCTGTTGTTAAATGGGCTATTTCCAAGGAATAGGGAACTGAGTAGAAGATGGAAGAGACATCATTTTGCCATGCCAAGAAAAAAGACTAATTTTTTAGTCTTTACAGTGGTGTAAAAGCAGAGTTTCCCTCAGCTTGCAACTGGCTAGGTGGGGAATTGTTGCAGCAGCCTTCTTGTTAGAGGGTAGAAGTGAGCCGACACAGACTTCTTATTTATCACAGTATGAAAAGGGTCCTGGTTAATTCCTCTTACAGCTCAGCCATTCACTGACTCTGGCTGCAGCAAGCTCCTACTGTTGGTTTCCCTTTCTGACTGCTGGTTATTTCCTGCTAAACTGTAACTGCAGGGATCAGTTTGCGGACTCTGACTGCAGGCTTTTACCTAGCTAGACTGTGTCTGTAGATTCCAACAGCAGGCTCTAACTTAGACCCAGGCTGACCTCGCAGAAGTGATTCTCCCCAGGATCCTTTTTCTTTTTGACACTTTCATTCCCTCTCCTCAAGGTTCCTCCTCCCTCATGATTCCCCCCCACCAGCTAACCTACTTCCTTCTATCACACTTGGATATAGCTGTGACTCCTCAGGGGTGAGGCTGTATTGGGTTTTTAACACAGCTGTTACTTACCAGGGGCAGGGTCACTTGTAATCCCTTCTAAAGGGGATAACAAGGGTCAGCAGGAATTGAAATGAGCAGAAATTGGGCAAGTGGTCTGATTAAAGCTAAAGGTTGTCAATGACATTCAATCATTATATTATAGCAGAGAAATTCTGCTACAATTTAGATCTGAAACTGGTCAATAGCATGGATGTCCCTCACTTCCTACCAAAAAACACAACAGTTTGAGGTTTTAAAATTGTTTTTAATTATCCATGAAATCTAGGGAGGTTTTGGGTTTTTTTGTTTTGGTTTGGTTTTTTTGTTTTTTTTTTTTTTTTTTTTGTTTGTTTTGTTTTGTTTTGTTTTGTTTTTTGTTTTTTTTCTTCTTCTTCCTAGTTAGTTGTGCAGTTCTACAGCTGAAATCTTGATACATACATAGAAGTAATTGTTCTTAAGGATAGCTTTATTAGCTCTCAGTTGTTTTTGTGGATAAACTGCAATTTTCCTGTAAAAAGTGTGCTTTAAATCTCACATCCAGGAGACTGCTCTGTGAAAACAAGTAATTTATTAGGACCAGCAGGAAACATTTCTTAAACATGTTGTGTAGCTGATGAGAGTGTGACTCTGCTCTGGGAAGTGTCAGAAAAATCTCTGTGAGGAATACAAGGAAGAGAAAAGGGGGGAAATAACTCCAGAAAACAGTGGTCACTGACAAGATGACTAAGTAGCTTTTCTAATGTTTGACACATGTTTTTTGTAAAACCATAAAAAATGGCATCATGGTAAGCCTGGCTTGCAAACTAGTAGAAAAATAAAAATGGTCACTCTTCAAGGCTTCCTCTATCTCCAGCAGCTGCAGACAAGCTTAAAACCAGGCAGCAGAAGAAGGGGGAAAAAAGTCCAGTTCTTGTCCAGACTTTCTATATTTGGTTGAAGTTTTCCAACCAGGGACTTGGCAGATGACACATATTCCACAAGCTTCCTGAGAAAGGCTGGGGAGAGGGAAAAGGCTTGTTGCATCCATGGTGTTGCCTGCCACAAAAAGGAGAAAAGATCATAAAGGCTTTCAGGACTAAAGATTATCTCCAGAGCCAAATATGAATGGAGAAGGGACCACCTGGGCAATCTTACCTGGACAAAGGTGGAGGGGGAAGACAGGATGCATTTGTATTTGGCAAGGGCTTCAGCTGCTGCTGTAGCTTATTTTCAGGCAAATTATTTGAGTCCTGAATGCTGCATGGCAGAAGTTTTCCAACTCAACCTTCCTCCAAACTTTTCAGGCTGTTTTTCTAGATTACTGTTGAGCACAGACTGTGGTCAGGATCTTATTGGGTGTGGCCTGTATTTGCAAAGAGAAGGGTCAGCATTGGAGGAGCAACGAAAACTTTTTCCTGACTTCCTGAAAAAGCTGATGCCATGTGAATCAATGTCTTATTGTGACCAAAACACAGGACAATGTTGGAGTGGGCAGTCATGCAGTGGCAGTGAATATGGTATAAAAATTATATTCAGGCTGGGCAAGCTTGAATTCTGTGTTTTTTTCTGAATAGTTTAAGTCTCTCAAATCCTTGAATTTTGCATATTCTAACCAGTGACTGAAGTGAGCAACAAAATTGCCATTAACTTCAATGGGAATGAAGTACAAGACCACAACCTCCTTCAAGAGTAATTTTACACCTGGACTTAACAGAGACTGAATTGTGTTAGGAGACACTTTCTGCGTTGGGCTCAAATAGTACCAAAGAGAATTCACACTGCAAGAATGAACAACACCATGGTATCCCAAGAAACACACCTGAACAAACCATTTTGGGATCTCCCTGAGAGGCAAGCCCCAATATCTGTTGTTAGGAATGTCAGGCTGTGACTCGTTGTAGTGAGAAGCAGACAGTGATTTTTCATGTTAAAGAGTATCTTTTATTAATATATTATTGGGTTTGGGTTGCCTGGGGACTAGATAAACTCAGCTATGCTTTTTCCCATATTCCTGTACAAAGGGCCCTGACCTGTGAATCTGCTGAATAGTTTATATTACACCACGTTGTGATGAGGCAGTTGTGGGTGAGGTGTTCCCTTGAGCACTGGATATTTTGCAGACCACTGTGCCTTGTGTTCTGCCTCAACAGATATGGTTTATCTTGGTAGGATCCTTCAGTGCTGAGCCAACAAGGGCAGGACAATTTATGTTTATGGTTTCCTATTTACAAAAATAATTTCAAATATCTGTGATTGCAGCAATAATTTCCAGCATTAGTGGAAGAAGTGCAAGTCATCTTGTGCATGTGTATTGTCCAGATTCCCCAAAGGTATTAAAGTGGGCGAAGAGGAAGCTTTCCAAGCTAGCAAGCATTTAAACCTTTGTATTTTACCTTTGAGGCTCAGGTCTCTGTAGGAACAGCACTGGAAAGTGCTTAAAGAAAAAAAACCAAAAACCTTTGGACTGAATATTCAGCCATGTGTCCAAGATTCTGACTGTTACAAGCTCATGTACATTTTGGAAAAACTAAGTCCTATGCTATGTGTAAAAGACAATAACTATTTATTTCCCTTGAAGACAAGGTGTTTTAAGTGGGAAAAAAAAAAAAAAAAAAAAAAAAAAATTGTTTCTAGTTTCAAATAAAAAGTCCATGTTCTGATAGATATTGAATCTGTAGCTGAAACTGGGGTGCTTCTTGTGCTTTGTTTTGTTTTGTTTTGTTTTTGTTTGGGTTTTTTTTGTTTTGTTTTGGTGGGCATTTTTGTGGGTTTGGTTTTTGTTTGGTTGGTTGGTTTTTTGATTTTTTTGCAGGGAGGTTGGGGTTTTTTTGCCTCACAGCCAACATCAGGCTGTAAGTGGCTGTGCTGCAGGTTTATATTACCATACTGATGTCACTTATTTCAGATAATGCAACGCAAAATGAAAACAAAAGTCAACATCTGGAAGAGGAGGAATGGTGTCTGGATGACCAATATAAATGTTTCTGTGGTAAAATAGGCCACTTCAGGCTGATGAGTTTGCAAACTCTTTGGAATCCTCTTCACAGAGAAACTGAGAAAGTGGTGTTGACAAAACTTACTTCTCCAGAAGTCAGGTGACCAGGCTTACACTCGGAAATTATCTGAATTAACTGCTCTCTGAACAGTATGTGCTTTTGCATGTGCCAATTCAAGTGTGAGATCACTTTTCTTTTTCCCTGTAATTTTATTTCTATTATTTAAAAAGCATTTTTCAGGATGCCATTGGGCTTACACAAATTTTCTGTCTGCACTTGTATAGCATGGATAAAAGACTTGATCACAGAAGAGACCTATGCTATTGACTGCGATGCAGAACGACTCTGAGACATGAACTACATTTCAGTGAATTGCCAACAAATAGTGGGGATATTTTTCTTCATTTATGATTAAGCAAATGCCTACATTTTTACAGTACTAAGTACAATCTATCATTTCGTCCTGAGCTTTGTCTTAGGCTTTCTTCCCAAAACCCTGGGCAGTATTGCTGAGAAAAGGTACTGTGACTGGTTTGTCAAAAGACTAAAATGTAAGGCAAGGTATCTTGGAAAGCTTCACCCTTAAAAAAACAAACAAACAAACAAACAAATCCCAAAAAAACTTTAAACAGTAATTTTGAGCAGCTTATTTAAACAGCAACAGTTGCAAATCTCTTATGTTTTCTCTGTGCTGAAGAAAATTGTGAAATTTGACTGATTAGTCAGTTCCTGTTTTGCTTTTGCATAAATCTATTCTTATTTCAATTTCTCCTTTGAGGTTTTGTATGAGATGCATACCCACAGCGAAGTTTGTATGCATTTTGCATTGAAAAGGCTACCTCAGGCTGTCAGCCTGTGCTTTACAACCTTGACGTGAGATCTCTGGTGCTTTTTAAACCTCACAGAGTTTAGAAATTAAGCAAAACATGTGAAATCCCACATATGAACACCCTGTTTTTTACAGTGCTGCTTGCTATCTGTCTGGGAGGGAAAAGCTTTCCTGCATGCATACTTAAATATTTGTCTTCACATGAGGCAATTAGTCATTGTTCAGCAAGAGGGAAAAAAGTTTGGTACATGCTATGGGTAAATAATTGCAGATATTTAAACTAAAACCTGAGATGGAGAAGCCAAGAATAGCTCTGCAGATAAGCAGTGAGAACAGCTTTGCCCTGCTCCGTCCAAGTCAGGCTAGGACTGTCCACACAGTCCAAATCAAACATACACTTTCAGACTGAACTTTCTTTGCCTTTTGCTTTTATCCTTACTTATTATCATTTTTGGTTGGAAACATGTCAGTCGTATCTATGTACAATTTTCTGTATTAAAATCACTGCACAGTGTATGCACTGCTACAGATTTCCAGCTTTGTCAGGCTGTTGAAAGGAACAGGCAAGTGGTTAAAATCAGAGAGAAGGGTTGTGTTGTGGTTAAAACACTGCACAAGACAGTCTGGGCACAGTCTCTGGTTGTCCTATCTGGCTGGGGCCAAACTGTGCAGCATCATCTCTACAACAATCTGTGTTATCTTATCTAGAGTGTACGTTCAATTTTATTTTGTGGCTTGAGTCAGCAGCATCCATGCTGCCTGAGAAGCAAGGCTGGAGCTGAAATCTCCCACTTGGTTTGAAAAGTGTAAAACTGAATCTAGCATTTCCCTGCTCTCTAAATTTCTTCTTGTTTCAGTAGAGTTACTCTGAGCTTTGAGTTTTCCTTTTTGTTGCTTGACATCTTCCTTCACTGGATGAAATGTCAGCTCTCCAGAATTCCAGCTGCTGGAATTCAAGTGTTTGGGAAAGTTCTTGTGAGTATCACCATCCTCTGCAACTGAGCAGGTGGCATTTTGGGGGAAGCACACTTTGGTACCACCACTTTTCAGCTGACTGTCTCTCCAGAGAGCAAGAGCAGTGGGTATTCCCTGACTGGTTTTTGAGAGGCTTTTAGGCAGTGTCATAAAGGAGGCATTGTAATGAGGGAAAAGTAAGAAACCTTTCGTGTAGAGGATGGAAGAATCCAGAAGTTGTATAAGAAAGATCCCACAGAATGGAGCAAAAACCTAGGCAGCTGCATGGAGTGGAGAAGCAGATTTTGGGGCAAAGCTGACCTCTTCAGGGCAAGAAGTAGAGATATGGATGGAGTGAGAGGATGCTGAAATAAATTAACCTAGCCCAGCATCGTGGGAGGTTGCTCCACTTCAGCTGCTACAGCTGTAGGCTCCTGGACAGACCCTGTCAGCTTGTTTTCAAACTGTGACAAGCTGCTCCACTTCCAGGAAGGACATGATCCTGAATCATAAATTCCACATGCTCAGGAGAGCCCTTGACTCCATCCCTGCTCGACACAATTCCGCTGGAAAGACTCTCTCTCAATGCGTTCAGATAGAGGATTTAACAAATTCCAGTCCCAAACACATCCCATCAAGCAGTCTTTGGAGTTTGTTGACAATGACACAGGTGACAGTGCTCCAGCGAGGTAGACCAGTTCCAGTGGGGTTATGGGCACAGAAGAATGAAGATACGAGGCAAGACACCGCTCAGGAAATGCATTTAGGAGCAGACATTGCCGAAGATCAGCTCAGGGCACAGAAATACAAGTGCTGAGCCCACTAGGGAAAGATAAGAGATTGCAAAAACTTGCAGCACACCAAACACACATCCTGGCTTGAGTTTGAAGATTCTATTCAAAAAAGCCCTGGTGTCAAACAGGACCTGTCTGTAGATATGCTTTTTTCACTGTGAAGGGCAAAAGCCCAGTGTCAGATGCCAGCACTGATGGGGGAAATGAGACTCTTGTAGGAACTGGGCTCCTTGGCCACACACTGTCTTTCACAGGGAAGAAAATCTAGGCTGCAGCACTGGAACGGTTACCTGCCAGTTTTGAGCATGCCATATTTTGTCCAGGTATGTTGGAAACATGATGCCTAGGGCAAAAATGTGAGTGCCTGACTGAGTGGTTAATGATCCATAAGCTTTTCTTTGGAGCTGTGAGAACGATGTGTCATAAGTCAGAATACGGGGCTGCTCTTACTGTGTCTCTCCCATCAGATGGGTCATAAGAGAGCTAAATTAAAGGTGTAGAAATTTGGCAGAAAATCAACCCCTTTGCCTTCCAGCTGATCCTCAGGGACCAGAGGACTGGTTGCTGCTGGGCTTCATTTCTGATAATAAATTTATCACTGTAAGTCTGGTTATATTCAACTAGAAGCTGTGTGATTGCAGATTCACAAATAATGCTGTCTGTTGAAGAAAGAGAAAGAGATTCAGAACAGTCATTGGTAAATTAGCTCGCAGTTATAGAGCTCTGATAAAAATCACATTATGCAATAATATGTCATAATAACAACCATACCCAGAAACTTAAGAAGAAAGTGCCCTCACTTGGGAGGAAGGAGAGAAGAGTAGCCTGTCGACTTTTTTATCTTTTGGGGTTTTCCTCCAAACTAGGTAAAATTCCTGCACTGCTTTTACATAGCCCAATGTACTCCCCCTCTTCCTCCTTACAAATAACATGGTCCAGGTGGAGAGTTAAGGAATATAGTAATATATATAGTGGTATGTACTTAATTACCTTATTATGATGTTTCAGGAGGCATAATTATAATATTAAATAACCCTTAATCATTCAATAGCTTTTTTTTTCCCAGCCATGTTGCCTTTCAAAGTTCCAGTTATATGTATTTGTGATTGTGTCTCTCTGTGACAGATTTTTAAGACAGCCTGTCACCCCAGCGAAGTGGTGACAAGATGGAAGTCACATCTCCTCCGTAGATTGTGATGTGGCTGCACAGGGACATATGCCTCCTTTCCTGTCTGCTCTGTGGGCAAAATCTGGCCTTCAGACTGTGCTTGCCTCAGACCTGCTAATGAAAGAGCTGATTGTCATCATGTTATACATTTCTGAGGCCACAGAAGCCAAGACAAGACAGGTGGCAGTGCCCATGCCCTGGTTGTTGGCACCCACTATCTCAGACCCGTGTCCAGGAACAGTCACGCCAGTGGGAAATCCCGTGTGTGAGTCATTCTTACAGGGTAAATAGGTGTCATGCACGTGTTGATGCAAAGAGAGGAGTGAGTTGCAGCAGAAACCTGTGCCCCATTCATTTGACTTGTTGCAGATGGATGGCACGGAATGAATCTGATTTTGGGTGCCAGCCAGGACAAGGGGCTGCCAGCTTGTCTTCCTGTTCTTGGACTCCACACAGAACAAGCATTGCTGCTTGGAGGTGGGGCAAAAGAAACAAATCCTTGCCCAGTTTGTGCTTTTTGGCTGCTTATTTCCAAGTGAAGTCAAGAGAATAACCTGTTCGTTATTCAGCTGGTTGTTCCCTTAGTGGGATCTGTGCTGCTGACTGTTTGCAGTCCTCAGTTTGCGGACGGGAGATGTAAACTTTGGCCACTTGATCTTAAAATTCTTTCTGGGGCAAAGGAAAGTCTTCACAAAGGTACCCAGGAGAACTTGCCGTGGGTACAAGGGCTTTGTGCCACCTCATGAGAAACCTGCTCTGCCCTCAGGGACACCCGTGGGGAGTGGCTGGAGCTGAAAAATCCATGCTTCTCACTCCTCTCTGGCTTGTCTGGTGCTTACCTGAGGTCCATAAATCAAACAGAGAAGCACTTGCTTTAGGGCTCTGCCTGTTACTGTTGCTGTCACTGGCATTCCTGATCTCAGAGCAGCTCCTCATGTGGACTTAAAAAAAATTTTCTCCTGATCAAAGAGTTTCAGTGTTCAGGTCTCATTTGAGGGGATCTGAAGAAGGATTGGAGAGATTCTAGGTCACCATCATGGCAGTGAAGCAATAGTCCATGGAGTATAAGGGGTTTCTGGCTCATCCTGACTGTGTTGCTTCGTTTCCTCACCAGTCTTTTGCATGGGTTTGGGTTCTGGGAAATGCACATTCACCCCTGCTCCCGAGCAGTCCTTCACTATCCTTTGGATGTGATGATATCCATCCAAGATGACCTCTGCCTAATCCCTCAGAAAAATCATGGCCATGAGTAATGAAGCAAACATCAAGTACCCTTTTCTTAAGACTTATCTTTTGGATCTCAACTTGACTCCTCTCTTTTCTGCAAGGAAAGAAGGAAATGGTGAAAATAGGGATGTAACACATGAAGATGACCACAGTGATCCCACTGAGCAGCAAAAAAGAGAAGATTTTTCAGCAACCTGGATGCTGCTGGTTGAACCCAGAAGAACTGACTTGTGGGCAATGAACATGCAGAAAATTCCCTTAAAAAGGCAAATGGCATCACAGGCCAGACAGATAATCTGAATCTTCATTTTACTGCGGACTTATCCTCCAACCGTGTACATGCTTCTAAAAGGATGAAAGGGAACAAGAAGAAAACTAGGGAATGTGAAAATGAAAATGAAAAGTAGAATTCCTGTTCCCAGAATACATTTGAAATGCATTTATGGAAGATCTACTTTCAAAGTGAATTGTGCTTTTTTTTTAAATATTAAAATGCCTTGTTTTGTCAAAACTGAAAGTGTTTACCTCACATTATGGCATTTCAAAACAAAACAGGGTGATCAAGACACAGCAAAGAAAGGCATGAAAAGATAAAATCTGAAAAATAAAAATGTGTGCTGCTCTTTAAATCATTTCAGTTCTCTGACAGAAATTGACATGCATCAAAGAACTACATAACTTATGTTCAAGCAGCATTGAACTGGCAGATTTTCTGCTGAAAACTTTTCAGACAGGTTAAAAGTGTTTTTTCCCTAGCATTTAACCTTCACCAAGTTTCTTACTCACTCTTTTAGCCTTAGAGATTGGTACAGACACGTATGAAACATGGGGCTAGTAATAAGAAAGAAGATGATAAATGTCAGAAATTACTGTCTAAAAAGAGCAATTACACTCTGGGGAAAAGAAAAGAAAAAAAAAAAAAAAAAAAAAAAAAAAAAAAAAAAAAAAAAAAAAA
>JANEHK010000091.1:537893-572282 GCA_025960845.1 Tachycineta bicolor | reverse complement strand
AGGTGGGTAACTTCAGTTTCTTCTCTTTTCCAAGACTGAAAATTCTTGAATACTTCTGTTTAAGTATTACCACTTACCACTTCTAAGGGGGAGGGGGGGGCAGAACAGCCTTGGTGAGAGTGTTGTGGCTGAGGAACCTGAAATGCAGCCATCTGCCACATTTTCTGTAATAGGCTTTGCATTCATATAGGTGATGGGACGACCATCTGGAGGGGCAAGAAGGAGCAAACAGATATTGGCATTTCCAAGGATTTCAGAATTTCTATTTGAACAAGCCTGCTTTAGAGCCTTGAAGGGGAGAAAGGTGGAGTGAGAAATGATCTGACGTGTGCAGACACGCAGGTGTTTGTGAATCTGCCCGTTCACCTGAAGAATTAATGCCTTTGTAGAAGGATTTTCCACTTTTTTTCACCTGCCTATTGTGTGAGAGTCACTCTAGGTTTAGTTGATGGCATTTCCATGCGCTTTTAGGCAGGCAAATCTCACAGAAATCATGACAAGCAGCAGAAACCAAAAAAACACCCAGGGACACCATGAACCTGGGGAATGTAGTGGTTATTTAACTTCCTTTCAGCGATCACTGGAAACCACTTCTGTCACAAGAAGGTATTTGCAGAGGGTGACTGGATGTCTTTCTGTTTGAATAAGCCAACAGGATTTTCTGGAGACATATATAATTACGTGGGTTACGCAAAGTTTTGTGTTCATTGAGCTACGGTAGCTGGAGGTGTGATTGTTTTACCAACAGAGAGACATTTACACAAGCCCATCATAAAGACACATTAAAGAGAGCACAGTGTCCTGTGCCCTGACATGGGGCAACTGAGCATGAATATAGTTTGTCTCCACTCATCACTGCTTGAATGACAGAGTGAGAATATTTCAAGCGCAAACTCAGAATATTCTAAGAATATCTGAATGTGAATTCCTCCTCCTCAGTGAGGATCCCTGCAAAATAACCAGTGTCTGCCTACCAGATACACTCCAAACTTGAAGGGGACAATGTACCCTGGAGTTCTGAGCCAGTGTGAGTCCAACAAATGTAAGAATGCTTGAAACAAGATTGTCAGTAGTGGCATTCTGCTGCCATGAATCATAACTCATGAATCAGAAAAACTTAAAGGAGAGGGGAAGAAAGATGGCAGAGAGGAAGTACACTTTTCCTGCTCTCCCAAGAAGCCAAATAGAAGAAAAGGGAAAGCAGAACTTTCCTTAAAGTTTTAGTAAAATATTTTATTTTAGCAGATTAAAAGAAGTCTCACAAGATGGTTTTAATACATGCAAAGGGAAAAGGTTGCATGCTCTGGTGGAATTTCACTCTGAGCAGTTGGGGAACAAAGTGAGTGTCTCAGAGGGGGGAGAAAACTAATATTAAACTCATTTAATATATGGTGGCTATCTGGGAATAAAATCTATTTACATTTAGTCTTAGTGCCTTAATTTCCAGTGCATACAGGAGATGGGAGAGATGAATCAGCCTGAACAAGGTATCTGGGAGCAATTGCCTGATTTTTGGCATTTTCTCAGATATTTCATGGCTGGGTTAAAGGATCTGGTGTATGCCATTATCCTGATGATATACTTCAGATGGTGTGATTTTTTTTACGTAGCCAATGCCATGCTAATATGCCATCAGCTTTTTGTAGATTGGATATTTGTGTCCTGAAGCTGTCAGCACCAGGAACTTGGTGAAATCTCCTATGAAACCATCCTAAAACCAGCCCTTTCTAACCATGCCTTATTTACTGTTGGGTTTAAGACATCCATCTCCAATGTCACTGCCAGTTTATTAGGGCTGATAGCCACTAATGAATTTATTCCTTACAAATTTGCCTATTTTCTTTTGAATCCATTAAAATTTTGGCCAAAGGCACTGCAGTTTGAGAAGAGAGATGTCTTTGGAGTGCTTGGAACCAGCTACTTGACAATGCCAGTTATCAATTTGTTCCGCCTCTTTAACGTGAAATGGTGACCAGTTTATTCTGATTCATCCTCCTTTGGTGATTTTGCAAGTCTCAGTTTTTAACCGTCTATAAAACAGAGATTTCATTCCAATACAATGGTGAGTGGCATTTTGTAAATATCTTTTCAGCTGGCACTTAGTCTAATCTGAAGGCAAAAGCCTTCGCAGTCACACTGGAGTTAGCACAATATTTCAAAGTGTTTCTTGTGAGCAAAGAGGAGCAGAGTGCTCTCTTGGAGGCTGTGTTGTTAACCATAGAACCAATCAATAGTATTGCTGGGTGTGAATTTTACCATTTCATACCACACAGCTCTCTCATCTGGTTACCCCATGACAATTTGCCCCTTGACTGCCACTCCAAAACCAACTAAAATCATCAGCAGATGATTACAGAGAAAGATGTGTTTTCAGAGAAAGCACAGAGATGTGTTTCAGAGAAAAGACTAAGCCTTTGTCAAAAACACCTGGCGTAGAAGTGATTCCTATGGAAGCTCATCTTCCAGGCTCCATTGTCGTGAACATGACGTATATTTTCCTTTTCCAGTCAAGAGCAATAGGAAATGCACAGCACAACTGAAGTGGTTGACCCCGTGGCTGCCAATTTTTGCTGGAATTAAATGCACAGGGGGAGAGTAACACATTAAGTTCCTAGAGTCAGCAAAGGCTTTTGTACATGCTAATTTCAAAGCTTGTGAGTTGCTGTTCTCAAAGAACTGAGGTCAAGCAAGTGTTTTATTCAGTGGTGGATAAGGGCCCAGTTGAGCAGGTTTTGAAGAAGAAGAAGAGAGGGGAAAAAAAAATAGTCTTGCATTTCCTTCAGTATCCTCAAGAGAGAGAGATTTCCCCTAAGGGTTGTATGAGGATTATGGAAAAAATGAGGGAAATGAAAGATAGGAGGAGAAAGACTAGGATCAAAAAGATTACTTGTGAGGTTTTTATCTTATTTTCTTCCTGTTAGAGCCAGGATTAAAGCATGAGAGAGGCAGTTTTCATGTTTGAACTCAGATGTTTATTAATTCTTATCTATGTTACAGTCTCATGAGTTGTGAGTTCTAGCTAACAAGGTAGAAAATGGTTCTGTCTCTAACTCTTTCCAAGGTCTTTAAAGCATGATTTGTCCAATAACGAGATGACATCTATATTATTTTAACTTTTAACCCAATAACCAAATACCCGAGGTTCTCAATGCAGACCTTTTCACCCACTCACAAAACTACCACCCAAACACATGGAAAGTGAAAAAGAACATTCACCTATGCCCTAAATCCTCCATATTGCTTTATATACATCACTACATACCAAAATCTTACTATCTAAGTTCACAGGATTCCAACAATTACTTTTTCTAATTACAGGGTTTATCAAACCATTAACTTGGTGGGAAACCATTCCCCCACTCAGCAGGACATGTCTGGGGGCTCTCACCTGAGAGACAGAGAGGAAACCTCAAAAGGGCTGTTGTAATCATTGAATAGTTTTAATTGGAGGGACCTTAAAGCCCCATCCAACATTGCCTCCAATGTTTCCAGGGATGGGGCATCTACCACTTCTCTGGGCAATCTGTGACAGTGCCCCACCGCCTTTATTGTAAAAAAACTTCCTTCTTATAAATAATCTAAATCAACCCTCCTTCACTTTAAAACTACTCTTGTTCTATCACAAGAGCCTTTGCTAAAAATTTGTCCCCATTTTTCTTGTAGGCCCCCTTTAGTTGCTGAAAGGATGCTCTGATGTGTCTCTGGAGCCTTGTCTTATCCAACTACCCCAATTCTCTCTGTCTTCCCTCACAGAAGAGGTGCTCCAGCTCAGATCATCCTCATGGTCGGCCTCTGGACCTGCTCCAACAGACCCATATCGAAGCTGATAGTTCCTGTTCAGCAGAAATGCACCCAGGGTGATGAAGCTGAAGAACCAAGAGCAATTTTCAGTATCTTTTGTCCACCTGGAGATGTATACTGGGCTTTGGAAGTTCTTGTTAACCCAGACCTTAAAACTGGAGATGGGAAGGAGAAGAGAAACACAATTTTGAAACAGACAGACAAACAGTGGAATAAAACAGTGGAAAAAGCTTCTGTGATGGGGCTAAAATGTGCTTTATAACTATTTAGTTCCTCAAAATCTTTATCTCTTCCTCCCACTGTTTTGGCATGATTCAGAACTGAAAGTGGAGCACTGTGGCACATCTTTGGACTAGAAAATGGGATCCTTGGGCACCAGAGTAGTTTGCACATTCACATGTGTGTGGAAAGCCCACAGGGGCAAAGAAATGAGATGGTGTGCAATAAGTGTCTGTGTTGCTCCACAAAAGCTCAGCCCTGTGCCATGCCCAGCTCACCCCTGAAGCCTAGCATACCTCAGTACAGAGGGGGTTTGGGATGAAAGAGAAAGAAAAATACAGTTTTTAAAGTAAATTGTTGAGGATTCAGGCAGGAAAAGTCTGGGCTAGTCTGATTAATCAGAGGTAATTTGCAGCAGGATTTCACCCGTTTGAGTGAAGTGTCCCTCTCTGCAGGCTTGCTCAGTTTGGTGTCTGAGGCAGGGCTTGCTATTCTGAGACGTGTGTCTTTAGTTAGCTGCTGGGTTGGTCTCTCCACTGACGTAACTCCACCAGCACTTGCTGATTTGTAAAGCTCTTGGCACCCTGCTGCTGGTTTTCCTCTCTCCCTCTCTCCTTCTCTGCCTTTCTGGCTCCCTCCACTCTCCTCCTTTTACTCCAGGGGTGTAACCTGGCAATCCTCCTCTGTGCTTCCTCGGCAAGACACTGGCACCAGGTTGCTCTGGATCCAGCTGACCTTTCCAAAGAGGTCTCTGGGGCCTTTGCTCTGTCCTCATGCGTTTTTTCACAATCACATTTTTTCTGCATGACGCATGCACATTATTTTCTGCTTGCAATTCCCAAAACTTCTCCTGCTTTCCTTTCTAGGGGATCCCACCTTGGACAGAGCTGGACCTCTACCTAGGGCTGGTGCTTTGCATTCCATCTTGGATTCTCTGTTGTCACATTTTACGCTCTCCTTCAACCCATTTGGGTTGTGTGGTTGAGCCACAAAAAGCTAGGGACCACTCTGGAAGCTGACACTCAGCTAGAATATAATCACAGAATATAATAAAAATTACAGAGAAGGAGATGTACCCACAAATGTACCCATTCTGTTTTGATGGTATGATGACTCTGCCATGTGTAGACCATGCTCTTTTTTTAATGTTTGCTCTGCTAATCCTGGAATACTTGTTTTCCCTTTAGGTTGCTAGGGTCAAACAACTTGACTGGGACTGGTGGGGAGGAGGGCAGAGGAGACAATTCTCCATGTCAATCTATTATGAATAGGTGACTGATATCAGGGATTTTATTCACTTTAATGAGTTGACAAAGGACAAATGAGTTATCAAGGAGAAAATCAAGTTCCAGCTGAACCAGAATATAGTTTAGCATTTGAAGGAGTAATGGGGGTAAAAAGCAGTACATATAATTTGGATTAATTTGAACACTCAGCAATGCTGAACAAAATAGTTCTGTTTCTGTCATTTTGTACTGTTTCAAATCAACACCTTTTCTTCCAAAAGTGGGTCAAGTTGAAAAAAAAAAAAAACACCTTGAATCAAACCTCCCAAATTTTGTTTAAAAATGTCCAAGTGTCAACATTTGCCTTTTCAAGAATATCATACTTTATTCTACAATGTCGTGAAGATTGAGGTGGGGGGGGGGGCCCCCCAGGGAGAAAGGAGTTACTCTTGCAAAAAGAAAATGCTTTGGGCTAAGAAAGCACTCATTAGTTGCAAACTGAATTTGTCATTGGTTTCAGTGTCATCGAAACCATACCACCTGTCATCTTCATAGCATTAAGGGATTGCTGTGTAATATGTCAGTAGTTCAGCCTGGAAAACAGGCTGAAATTACAGAGCAGAGTCCACAGGGAAGATGCCCAGAACACACAGCTGGAGGACCTTCTATAGATGTATTGATTTCTTCAGTCAATTTCTTCAATCAATTTCTTCAATTAATTTACAGAGCCTTTCACATTTACAAACAAACAAACAAACAAACAAACAAACAAAAAACCCCAAACAAAATAATAATAATTTTAAAAAATCCTATGTTTTAGAGGAGAATTGTTTTAGAAGAGAAGGACCTAAACTGATTTTTCAGCATGAAAACTTCGTAATGGAGCAAAGCTTGCAGTATTCTTGTAAAGCTACACAGAGACTCATCCTTTGGAAGATCAGGCAGGCTGCTAAACATGGGTGATCACTCTGCATTTCACTGGCTTTATTTCTCTCTCAGGTCGTGGTTGCTGGGTGAACCTGGATGCAGGCAGAGCTACTTCCTGCATGGTCCTGCAGATGGTGCCAGGGAAGAAGCTGGAAAATGCCCTCTAATATGGAGGTAAGGCTTGACCACTCAGGTGTCTGGCATATCCCAGATATTCTTGAAAATCTGCTCATGACTACATGACTAACCCTTCTTATTTAAATACCTTTTTTTTTTTTTTTTTTTTTGAGTTTGTGTCTGTGTTTCTAAGTTGTACGTACAGACACCTAAACAAACATGCTCTTAATTCAGATCACTTTTTCATTTGTTGTGGACAGTTATTACAGGCCTGTTGCAGGTCCTGCTGCTCATAAGGCAGAGAAAATCTTACACAGCAGTTTCCTTGTCTCTAGATAAACTCAAGATGAAACTCATCTGAAGACACTCCTTTCTTCTGCACATTTTCTGCTCCTGCAGTGTCAAACCTGATTATCATCATTATCCTAGTTCTGTCACACTCTGTAAGTGCAAGCCTAAATAGACTGACCAGCATGGCCAATTTCTGTGAAAGGAAGGATCTCGTTGGGGTTCAGCAGAGAATTCTTTGCAGGAGCAGGGGGCAAGATAAGGTTTAAAGTCTCAGGCTCTACTTTAGAGTCAGATGCATCTCCTGGGGGCAGCACCTTGTAGTACCTACGGTTTTCAGCTTGGCTTGGGGCAAGAGAACTCTCAGCTCTCTGAAATCGGTAGCATTTCTAATGGCACAGCATTTAATAAGAGTTCCAAGATAAAAATCAGACAACATGTACCTAACAGTAATTACAAAACCCCAGAATTGTAGATTTTCAAAGCCTTGCTCTAGCCTTGGGGTAATAACTGCGTACAGGAGAACCGGGATGAAAAAGGAAAAAAAAAAAAAAACAACAACCAACAACAAAAACTCTTACTGAAACAAGCTACAGGGGAGGGAATTATCGTGCATATGTAAAAGGAAACATACAGGAGGGTATTTTAACCTGTCCCTTCCAGCTCCTGCAGTGTGGAATGGATCCAATGCCTATAAAAGTCTGTGGAAAGCTCTCACTGACTTCATGAGAACTGGACCAGGTCCCATGTGAGTTGCATCTACCTCAGATCCCTGCAGTAGGTGGAGGTGAGAGCAAGTGAATGGAGTTGGATTTACATTACCTTCCAGTTCACTCTCTGTTTGCAGCTGCCCTTTTAGTTCAGAGGAAATATTCTGTTGCGTATACAGGTATATTTTCATGTAATTTCCAAGTAAGTCACTTGATAACTTAAAGACTATCTTTGATTCTTTGAAAATCATGCCTAAAACATCTTCATATGCTTCTTATCTGTGATTCTAAGGGCTTCTACCCTCTTGCTTATGCAGTCAGGGAAGCAGCTGCTTCAAAAGGCTTCAAGCAGAAACAGGGATCCAGATTTTCTGGAAGTGAGATTTCTACTCTGACAGCCAAAACAATACAGGTAGGGAAAAAAAAAAAAAAAAAAAAAAAAAAAAAGATATCACATAAAGGTGATGGTCTAAACATGCAAAGTGCAAAGTGAGGAGACTCAGAGACTCTAATGTATAGTGCCTGCTTTAAATTAAATAACAAATTGTCTAACAGAGAGTGAAATGAAAGGGTGGAATTAAAAGAAAAAAACAACAAAACAAACTAAACCAAACCAATTAAAAACCTGTTGGTTGCCCCTGGCATGTTTTAATTTTGTTTCTGTTACCTTGCTTATTCACTGAGCCACTTACTAACACCTTTTGCCAGTCTTTCCACACTGAAGGCTTTAGAGGAAATGTGTTGTATTTTGTCATTTTGTGATCTGTTTCTTTGTTTCCCCACCTTCTCCCACTGTAGAGATTTGCCTGGAACTCTGAAACTGGATTTCTAGCTGCTATAAGCAGGCCTAGCCATACAGTGACTCTATTAATTGAGTTCAGGAGGGTAAGCCCTGGTACCTCTCCTGAACTGTTACTTTCCCTTGCATGCCAGCGCTTGCACTGATATACTAGACCAATATGCCTTAAAACCATGACCTTGTTTCCAGGTTGATGAGACCTATTTCTTCACTGGAAGCTTGTTCCACAAAGAACATATCCTGCCAGCACCCTCCGTTCAATGTCCTGCGTCTCTGAGGAACCTGCATCTCAAAACTCACTTGATTCTTTGCATAAAAGAAATACGAAAGGTTATGACACATCTACTGCTGTACTCTTTGACTTGCTGTACCCTTTGTACCTATAGACTTGACCAGATATAGGCTCCACAAAGAGGAGTGATGGGCTAATGGCAGTGATTGATGGGCTTGTGTCCATGTAGTTTTGGGCTAGTGAGTTTAGACAAGCCTAACCATGCTTAACATCTGGTCACACAGAAATCCTAGAGAGCCAAAAAATAAATAATGGGGCAGTGTTTTTGCCATTTCCCATCTCAAATCCCTGCGTGGCCACAAGCTTTCCTTTTAGGGAAAAGCTGTCCAGTGTGTACTGTGATAACGCAATGTGAGATATCCAGCACTCATGAGAGCATTCATAAGAGCTCTTGATTTTCTTTGTAATCGAGTCTGGAATTCAGCCTTTCCGTGAGTGTTTGATTATCCTCTCTGGTGATAAATATTCTTGTGTGCATGGTGTGAGATCTGTGGAAGCTGCTTGCTGGGGGAAGGATGGTCCCGTGGGAAAATGATCGAAGTATGAACTCAGCCAAGAGGGTTCTGGCTTTGCTGCAGCTTTGCTGTGCAACCACAGACAAATAATTTGATTTCCCCATTTTGCTCAGATTCTGCACCCTTTGCCCACACTATAAAGCCTAACAGCACTGTCTCAATTGCATGTCAGTGGAGCAGGTGCAGGTTCTTGCTGCAAGACATGCAGGGCTTGCTCCAGTGTCTGCATGACTCCTTCCAGCTGTGTTTATGCAGGGTGCCATACACGTGTATCTCCTCAGAGGCAGTATAATAGACCAAAAACCCAAACTGTAGCAATTCTCAGTGCCAGAGAGTCCCCACACCAAGAAAAGCTCATTTTTTTTCTTTAAAACAGCTATGGGAAATAAAGTGGTGTAAACAGTGGCAAAGCAAAGCCCTGTTCATACAAAACTGACAAGAAATAATTTTTTGTTCTTCTTGTGACCAAGCAACAAAGACAGAAAGCAGCTTGTCCATGGCTTGTGTTTCTTCTTGCAGGGTGTCAGGGCCCACCTTGGCACCACTTGGTGATGGTCTGAGCCAGTAAAAGTTCTCAAACTATACCTCCAGCACACTGAAAAACACCGGTAGAAGTGCTGGCACCCCATAAAAGCAGATTGGCTTGATCTTCCCTATGCTGTAGTGCACATAAGGGTTTACCACTCCAATACACAAATTATCGACTCGCTAGACTTTGTTCCTGTGGACAGTTGTGTCTTGGTGGGGGTGACAGATGAAATTGCATCAAGTGTATTTCTCAATGTCAAATGCAAACTGAGCCCTTCCTCATTTGCATGCCTGTGGCATCCAGCTGCTTAGTGTATTTTTGGAGCAAAAGCCACACTCAGCCACAGAAATGTTTTCCCATTGCTGCCTCTTTTTCTCTTTAAGCATCACGATACCCAGCGTATAAAAAAACTGGCCAAGAAGCTGAGTAATGTAAGGATGAGATACACCTTCAGCCCCTCAGGTCTGTCAGGATGGCTTTTGTGCCTGTCCTGAAGCAAATGTGATGGAAGTCCTGGAGGGGTTCTGAACGTCCTTGGAGCTTTTCACATGTAAAAAGAGAAGGTTAGTTACAGAGAGGTGCTTGGTCTTACTAAAAGAGGTTTCTTCATCAAAACTTATCCATCATTAATATCTGAAGAGCAGTAAAAGTGGGACATTTGACCATTCTAGATTTTTTAGTCTAATATTTAGAAATTTCAGGGCCCATGAGGGTTTCCTAGTTCATAAATAACAAAAAAAGAGTTTGGGCATTACTGCTTCAGGATCCAGCCTTTTTATTCTGTGTGGCATTGAAGACTGTGATATGATCAGCTCAAATAGACTGTTCCTCAGACAAATTGGGATCTCTGCCCAGTTTCTGCTGGGCTGTGTGGAGCCACCCTTCACTTGTCAGTCAAAATTTTAATGAGGTAAATGAGAACCTACAATCAAACATCAGGTTGTTAATGATGGTCTAGAGCCTGTTCCACTTTGTATTGCGAAGGTTCTGTTGCTTAGACAACTTTCAACACTGGAAAAAATGTGGAAGGCTTTGTCATCTTATTTCAATGATATTTAGGTTTTATACAATCTAATATACAGTACAGGGAAAAAAAAAAAAAAAAAAGGAACAGCATGCAACTATATAGTAGCCCACAGACCCTGCTGACCCCATCTCTGGGGGTTTTATGTGCATAATTTTGAAGTAATAAAAAATACAAATTAGGTAGACTGCAGCTGGATGTTTAGCTGTGAACTAAACTCACAATGGTGAAGTGAGGACTCTGTTTTCCCTAGCCTTTTCTTGCCCCAGGAAATTCCAAACCAAGAGCCCCAAAATTAAAACAGGGCTCAAAAATAGAACTGAGTCAAGTGCAGGCAGCTGCCAGAGTGAACCCCACTGACTCTCATAGCTCAAAGTCGGAAATTACTTGGTGGGTTTATCTGCTACTAGGAAAAGCTTGTAATTGTATATTGCTGTAGTCAGCTCAGTGGGATTTTGGGACAAACAGCTGCCTTATGCTACATATAGCTTGGAAGTTTGTGGCTTTTACAGAACTTGCCATTCAGTGGTGAAAAGGGATCAGTAAAAGAGAAGGAAGGGCTGGGACTCTGAACTTGGGGTCCATGGGCAAGCTCCTCTGCAGGATAAATGAATATCTGACGTGCTGTTCTTTCAGGATGGATTTCTGAGAAGAAGGAGTTATGTGAATCTTTTATTAGAGCAGAAGTAATAACTTCCACCACTTTTCAGATTTGGGGATGAGTCTGCAGCTTCTGCTTTTTCTCAGTGGCTTTCTCCAGATACAGTTGAATGTGACAAAAATAGGAGAGATGCAAAACAAAGGAGAACTTCACAGCAAAAATAAAACTCAAGAAAAACTTGTCCTCTTGTCACTCCACTGCAATTTGCAATCTATTTGAGAAATGGTGAAGCTATTTTTAAAGACCACCTTTGAAAAAAAGGGATGACATTGATATACCCTGGTCCTGCAGCCTAGAGCAGGGAGGATTGTTGGAGGAGATAAATAGATTGTGAAATCTATGAGTAATATTTCTCTGTTGAAATATTCTGGCTTTCTGATAAGATGTTTCCAGTTTCAAAACTTCAGCTGCCAAAGCTGTACATTTCTACTGGGGAAAATATTCTGACTGGCTCTTGTGCTAAAGTATATGTCTGATTTTCTACCCCTTCTATAAGGGGCATAAAGATAATTTATTATCCTTAAATCCTAATTTTCTCTCTTTCCCTACTTTAACCATATGCTTCCAGAAAAAGCTCTTGAGACTGGAGGCTTTGCCTGCATGAAGGGAAATTCCAGAGGAAAAAATTAAAATGCCAAGCTGGAGAAAATGGTTTTAAACTAAGATTGCTGGGAGAGAGGAACCTAAATCTGTCAGACTCCTGTCAGTTTGATGTGCTATGTGTCCAGAGACTGGAGATGCATTGCAGGACAGCAGGAGAGCACCTGAAGAGCAGCACAAAGGAATTTCAGCAGTCCAGACAGCAAATCATTTCATGGGGAGCCAAATTGAATAGCCTCTGTGTAAATAGACACAGCACAGGGAACAAAAACCGGAGTTAGAGACTGCGGGCTATGATCTTATTGCATCATATGACTGGATTGTTAGAGTGGAAAGATAAGGGATCTTTAGGAAAGACAGGCTGAACAGAGGGACAAGGAGAGGGTGTCTCCTTCTGTGTCTGTGACCAGCTGGACTGGGGATGGATGAGGAGCCGACCCAGAGCTGATGGGTCAGGATTAAAGGAGGGTGAGGGACAGGTGACACTGCAGTGGGGACCTGCCGCAGGCCACCCCACCAGGAACGAGCAAATGAGACCCACTCTGAACAAAAAAGCAGGAGCCTCACATTCACATTCATGGGGAACTCCAACCACCCTGGTATCTGCTGGATGAGCAACACAACTGGACAAAAATTAACCAGGAGATTCCTGGAATGTGCTAATGACAACTAACTCCTCCAACTGACAGAGGAAATGAGGAGCACTGCTATGCTGGACCTTGGTCAGGGTGAAGCCAGTGGGGAATGTGAAGTTCAAGGGAAGCATTGGCTGTAGTGACCATGAAATCCCATGATTCTATGAAAGGCTGGTGTTCAAATTCCTGAGGGCAATGAGGACAGTCTGCAGCAAACTCATGGCCTTGACTTCAGGAGAGCAGCTTTTGGCCTCTTCAGGGATCTCTTTGGTGGAGTCCCATGGGATAAAGCCCTGCAGAGAAGATCAGCCCAAGAAAACTGGTTGATATTCAAGGATCTACTCAGAGCTCAGGAGCAATGCAGCACAATGAAGAGGACAGCAGGCAGAAATCCCAGGAGAGATGTGTGGATGAACAAGGAGATCCTGGACAAACTCAAACACAAAAATGAAGTCTGAAGAGGGTGGAAACAAGGGCAGGTAGCCTGAGAGGGGCACAGAGAAGTTGTCTGAGAAGCCAGGTTGGGAAAGCTGCCCAAGGACTTTAGGGGCAATAAGGAAAGCTTTTATCAGTGATAAAGGGAAGACTTAGGAAAATTTGGGCCCTCATCAGACAGAAATGGGAGAACTGATTATCTAGGACATGGAAAAACCTGAGGTATTAATTGAACTTTTTTCCTCATTCTTTGCTGGGAAGAGCTTCAGTCACATCACCTAAGTCTCAGAGGGAAAAGGCAGGAACTGAGAGAATGAAGACCCACCCACCGTAGGAGAAGATCTGGTTTGATACCATTTAAGGAACCTGAGAATGATTGGAAGTCCATTGGAGCTGACGTGTTCATATATTCTTAGGAAACTGGCAGATGAAGGGGTTAAGCCACTATCCATCATATTTGAGAAACCATGTCTAACTGGTGAAGTTCTCACCAACTGGAAAAGGGGAAGCAAATCCCCCATTTTTTAAAGGGAAATAAGGAGGACCCAGGGAGCTACAAGATAGTCATTCTCATCTCAGGAGCAGATCCTCTTGGAAAATGTACTAAGACAGATGAAAGATAAGTTCTGTGACAGCCACCATGCTGGAGGTGTTGGAGCAGGTCCAGATGAAGGCCATCAGAGGGATGGAGCACCTCTGCTGTGGAGACAGGCTGGGAGAGTTGGGGTGGCTCAGCCTGGAGTAGACCTTAAGGCGCTTTCCAATGTCTTCCAATACCTACAAGAGAGTTGGTGAGGGGCTTTCCACGAGGGTATGTAGTGATAGAACAAGGGGCCGTGGCTTTAACCTATGAGTAGGTTTAGTTTCTATAATAGGAAGAAATTCTTTATTGTTAGGGTTTGGGGGGGATCACAAGAGAGAAGCTGTGGATGCCCCATCCCTGGAAGTAAATGAGATCAGGATATGTGAGATTTCACTTGAAAAAAAACTGGATGTTCATAGCTTCCTTGAGTTTAAAGCGCATAGTACAATGAAACAAAGCAGAGGGGAAAAAAATAATAATAATAAAAAAAAAAAAAAAAAAAAAAAAAAAAAAAAAAAAAAGAGAGAGAGAGAGAGAAAATGTATGTCTGACTTCTTATAGTTCCATAGTATTTCATTAGCATACCCCAAAGCTGAGTGAAGTAATTAGCAGCCCAGTAAGATACACAGCCCAGAAAAGCATTCAGTACGTGTGTAGAGATGACAAAGGAGGTGGCTGGACCATTGACCTCTGAAGGGCTGAACCCACTGCAAAAGTGGTGCTGCTTCAGTCTTACCTGCTCTCACCCTGGTGCCTTGTGTTCTTATTCAGAGAGCCCAGCTTCCAGTGAAATTAACATTCAGGGAAAGAGAACGGAAGACCATTTCAATGGTTCAAGTTAAAATCACTGTTGCAAAAGGATGGTAAGGCTACCTTAGGTCGGAATGATGACATGGACAATACTTTTTCTGCTGTTTGTAATTAAGTCCATAGTGCAGTGTTTCTCTCTCAAGCTGCTTGAGACTTTAATTTCTATCTTGCCACTAGGGAAAATGTAGGTTGAAGTACATTGGTGACAGGTAATTTCAAAATGGTCCATGATTATCCCATTATTAGGTAATGGGACTCACCTTTTCAAATATGTGAGTGTATGGGAGACATATCCCACTGCATACGTGTTACTCAGAAGTCTAGGTTTGTAAGCATATTGATTTGCAAATAAGAGTAATTCTCTTAAATAATGAGGGAGATTGGAACAGATCTCACGGAAAAAAAAAAGAAAAAAGAAAAAAAAATACTATTAATAAAAGCAGGAGGTTTCCAAATGCATGGACAGGAAATGAGGGGTCATCTTGATAGAAATCAGGAACTGAACACCTTGTATCTTCTGCTGGTTTCAGCAAAAAAGGTGTACTGATCAGAGGGAGGGACAACAAAGGTTTGAGGTTTTTCCAAACATGGTAAAAGGAGGAAATGAGGAGGAGATTTTGTCTTCCCGAGCTTGCAGCTCTTCAGCAGTGAAGGCTGAGCCAACTAAAGGATCCCTAGCAGGCAGACATAAAATCCAGATTCTTTGCATGGTTTCACCTCAGCATATCTAACACCCATCAATAATCAAAGATGAGGCCAGTATACATGTTACTTCTATAACTCAAATACGGAACTATATTTATAAGCTAAGATTAGCTGTCAAGCCTCCAAAATATTCCCAAATATTCATATTCAGGTTTAAACAGGGAGATGGGGGAGGGAATGTTACACACAATGTTGCTGGAAATTCAGCGCATAAAAAATCTTTGCAAGTGCTCTAATTCTCCTTGAGAGACATGAATATAAAGCCTAAAATGTGTTCCATGTGTCACAGTGTCCAGTTGCTGCTCCAGTTCCAGCTGAAAGAATGAAATATAGCAATCTCTATACTGATGCTAAACACATTGCGTCACTCCCAGCACTGATATTTTTTACACTAATACAATTAAACTTGCCTCAGCATAATCCTGGTAAGATAAACAGTGTTGCTGTCACAATAAACCTTGTCTCTCAGCAGTGAAATGGAAGAAAGGTGTGTTATCCAAAGCAGTGTTAACAGACTCTGCTGCGCTGTGTGGATTCACTCTCTTGCTTTTTCGGAGGAGTGTGGTGGAGATTGCAGTGCTGATGCACTGCAAGTGAAAGACATTTGTGATTTCTGCACTGACTAAGGGTGACAAGCTAAAAATGGCACTCAGGATCCTTGGATTAAAAAAGAATTCTGTGGCTGAAGCATACTTTCAGGTTACACTTGCATCTTGTAAAAACATAGACCAGTGCTCTGCAAGAAAACGTATTTTTATCTCTTCTGGCATTCTCTTTTTCATAAAGGACTAAAACTGTGATATCTGAGGGAAAAAGTGAAGTTTGCAGTGACAATTAGGTGTTACTATCTTCTTCGAAAGACTTCCCACATTTTTTTTAAGTATCTTAACAGCCTGATCACTAGTATGACACCTTCTGTCTCACCTTTCAAGGATCTGGCAGATGCATTTTTAAAGTGGCTTGTTTCAAAATGCATAAAAGCAAGATCTAACCACCTTCACAAAAAACCTCTGACAAACTGCATTTCATGTATGTTCAACCTTTATGTTGAAAGGAGATAAGAAGGAGTAAAGTGATGTGCCAACTCCGGCTCCAGATATTTCCAACCAGCTACCAAAGTTCCTGTTGTAAGGGCAGGGAAACAGGAATGTAGGAGAAATAAATCTGGTCAGAAATGTTTTCTCATATCGGGCATCATTCGCTAAACTCCATTGACTACTTCATCACACTAAAGTCATCCAGCAACATGAAGAAGCTAGGTGAAGGCATCTCAAAAGACCAAAAGAATGGCAAAAAATGTCATATTTCTTTCAAAAAATGTGGAAAATGTCCTGTTTGAAGGAGTTGGGGGTAGAATTTATATCACAGCAGTGATGTGGAGAAGAATTCACCTGGGTGACCGCGATCTAACACCCTGGAAAGGCACAAAACATTGGTGGCCCTCAAAAAATGCTTTTGTGATGTGAGGCAAATGCTGCCAGCCTCTTCAGTTCTCCATCTATAATGTGAGGAACCACTGTCCACTGTCCTTCAGCAGAAAGTCTTGCCCCTCAGTGCAGCGAAGGAAATTTCATATATGCATATGATTTCATCTGACTACCAAACCCATCTTTGTGAAACAGTAAAAGATTTATATTTTTATTTAATTAGTAGGTAGAGATGGTGCATCAGGCCTGCAGCATAAATAGTGCCCACATTTCACATCTCAACAAGCAGGCACTGCCATGCATTCCTCCTTTATTAACTGTGATTACTGAGATACTAAAAGTGCCAACCTGGGAACCCTTACAAGACCAGAGTAAGGATAAAAACCAATAAATATGTTTGCCTAATTTGGCAAGGAGAGATCCTTATGACTTTTCAGCTTCAGATGTCTTACCAATCCTCTCCTCTCCTCTCCTCTCCTCTCCTCTCCTCTCCTCTCCTCTCCTCTCCTCTCCTCTCCTCTTCCCTTCTCTTCCCTTTTTTCCAGAAAAAGAAAAATTTCAGGAGTTAAAAATCCAAAGCAACAGCATGTATTTTTAAAGGATAGGTGGCTAAAAAAAAAATTCACTATAATCTCCAGCTGCACATCCTGCCATTCCCAGACTCTTCCCTGCCATCTGTCCCAGAGGGGGAGGGGGTTTACACCTGTGCTTCCCCAGCGTGGGTGGTGTGGTAACAACCACAGCTTTGCAGGACTAGTAGTCAAAGGAGATGATTTCACTGGCGTTTTACACACTGCCTTGGAAGGGCAGGTCTTGGGCAGAGAGCTTGTGGCAGCACTGTGTTACATTAATTGACAAAACAAAAGGAAAAAAAGAAAATCAGGCAAAAATTATTATGCTTATTCATGTCTTGTGGGATTTTTTGAACTTTCTTCCAGATGTAACTTATTTCTCATGAAAGATGATTCCCAGGCACCTCACCCTTCTGGAAGCATTTCTTTTGTAAGCACTTTGAAAATAGGACCCATCTCCAAACAGTGGCATAGGATCTCTCTTAATAAAGATCCTCCCAAGAATTGTGCTACTATTTTTATAGAGATGAATGTAAGCTTACTGAGGATATAAATGATTTCTTTGGTCATACAACAAAGCCTACCATGATAATTTGGTGAGGATAACTTGCTGGCTTGCACTGGGAGCTCAGCCACTTCTTGGGGACCCTACACCCTGAGGAGCTCTGATAGGGAATTCCCCAGCAGCAAGAGATGGTCACTTCCTTTCACTTGTCACAAACACAGCTAATGAAACACTGGCAGAAAGATTAGGAGGTTTGTATCTTCAAATCTCTCATTGCAAGGTCCCCTGGATCACATGGAGATGAACTGGAGGCAGAGGCTGCAATTGCTCTTGCACAATGGATTTGCCTCTATTGTTTACTGGGTTTTTTTAAGTATCTGGACCCCATTCCTAGGGTCAGCACTGGTGGCAAGAAGAGCATGTGTCACCTGCACCACATTCACATGTCCTGAACAAAAACCTGCTCCACAAAGGCATGAGAAGTGTGAGGGTTTGGGGAAGATTTGTTTTGAAAGGAGCTAGGTAAGATGCGAAAAATCTCATCAAAGAAGATCTCTTCATTCTCTGTACACCTCTTCCTTCCTCACACTCATGTCAGGGCAGATGACTGAGAGGAATGCAATGTTAATTTAAAGCATTTTCTGCCGCACATAGCTCCAGAAGTCCAGTGAAACCTTTCAAATCAGTACTGAGATGATAGGAGACAAGACAGAATCCCACTCCTTGGTGCTCCAGGACAAAGTAATTCTGTTGTCCCCAGAGAGACTTACTGTTCCCACCTGCAAAGGGGAGTTACCATAATTAACCTCCTTTTTTATATGATCAGAGAGAGACAAATGAAAAGCACCAAGAGGCAGGCTGGTATTACAGTTTCTCACAGAAATAATGGCTTCAGTGTCACTGCTGGAGTGGTTTCAGAGACACAGGCTGTAGAAAATGCCACGTGCCAACTCGATTGCACTTCAGCTCCTGTTCTGCTGCAACCCTGCCAAACAGAAACTTGTCCACAGCACGTAACTGGCTCATTTGCTGACTGCCAGGGTGGTAGCAGCCTTGGCCACACACCATGAAATTGCGTTCCACGAGCAAACACAACATGAAAATTTCCTTCAGCACCCCTCTCACCAAGCTGTAACCCAAAATGAGCCAAAAACGCAGGGTATGGGCTATGGAAAACCCCCATGGAGCTGCTTGTTACAGAGTGGGATGCTGGAGGAGAGAAATCTGCAGGGAGATTTTGCCCCAGGTGAACAGTGTGACAGCGTGAGGAAACGCTGCCAGAGGGACGAACCTTATCTTAGGAATAAAATAATGCTCAGGTCCCTGAGCTAACAAGCTGCAAATGTGTCTTTCTAGCTCTTCCCAAAGGAAACCAGAGAGGAGGCTGGGAACAGGTCCAGGTGCAGGCAGGGGAAAAAAAAAAAAAAAAAAAGCAAGCTGTGTTATGGCTTTGCCTCCTTGTCTCCTATCCATTTCAAAATCCAGTATTAGTTTCTTAATTTTGTCCTGTAGTGGGCTAAAACTTATTTTATTTCCCCCCCCACCCCAAGTCTTGCCTGCTGTGCAGTCTGATTTCAGGGTGATACGGCAACGCTGGAGGTGCTCTGCTCTCCAGGAAGTAGCAAGGGCTGTTCTTTGGGGCTGCTGGCATCCAAGCCTCAGCTTGAGGCTCTGAGGATGAAGAGTAAATAAATGGTGCAGGGGTTACTGAGGGCCCACAGGGTGCCCAAAGATGAAACCAAGGTTTACAGACTGCTCTGTAGAGAAAGAAATAAACACTGTTTTGGTAACAGGCTAACCAGAATAAAGTTCTGTCCAGGAGAACCAAAGATGGTTTGTCATCTATATAGAGGCAACTTCTGTCCCATATATATTAAAGGAAAAAATTATTTTAATATGCTTTAGAGAGGAAGGAAAAACACTGAGGACTGACACAAAAACTGTTAAACAGCAGCATTGTCACAGCAGTGATGGTCTAATGTTGAAAAAGTGGCAAGGTCACAGTGCCCAGCTGACTTTTTTAGTATAGGAGATGCTGCTGCTGCTGCCTTGTGTGAGGTCAGGGGACTGTAAGTCTCACCTTCTGTGACACAGACACCACCCCCTCAGTGTGGCTTCCCTAATTTTGTCTCCATGTAGTTGATTTCTGTCCCAAATACTTTCTATTTTTTCTGTGAGGCTGATGGAATTATAGTGATGTCAGTCTAACAGGTTTCTACTTGGAACAAAGGGATTTTAACAGACCAGCAGGTACACGATTGAGTGATCTCTAGGTATTAATTCACATCTGTAGAATGTTGGGCTGATAGTTCTTGATCTTCAACACCACTGCAGTGAACTGACTTAGGTAGAAAACCTGAACTGGTTCAAAAAACAGGTGCAGCTGTTTCCAGGTGGGAAACAGAACTGCAGTGTTCACTCCTTAGTATCCAAGCCTGAAATAACAGCAGAACCAGCCTTTCTCTTGTGGCAACTACCTCAGAGAAATTCTTATTTTTTTTCAATAAGTTTTCTTTCCATTCCCATTCCAAGACAGGAAGTGAAGAAGTGTATCAAAATAAAGTAATTACAGACAGTTTAACCAAGCCTTCTACTCCCCCTTTCCCCCCTCAAAACCCACAATGTGTCTAGTGGTGTCCAGATCAAGCCAGATGGGACCCAGATTGCTTTTGACTGCTTGGCTTTGTTGGCTGGAGAGACAGCTCTGGATTGCTCCTTAAGTGGAGCAAGAGAGTCACCTTCTGTGCTGTTAAACCAAAAAGGGCAGCACAAAATAGCAAACACTGTGAGCGGCTGAGGAGGGTGAGATTCTGCTTTACTCTACCCAGTTTCTTCGTAGAGGACAGAAAAAAAGATAAGGACTTGCAAATTATTCTGTATTGCTTGTCAGGAGATCTAGCATCTCATCTCATCTCATCTCATATCATCTCGTCTCTGTGGCTTTGCACCCCCTTGATTGTTCACTGCCTTGACTTCAATTTTTCTGTGAATGGGCTTTTTTGTCTTTAATGTCACTGTTTTATAAACAGTAGGCCTTCAATGGTTTTTGTTGCCTGAAAATGTTACTGGCACTTGGAGACTAAAAATAGGCTCTGATATCCTTCAGAGAGCAGCCTCTGCAGAAAGGAGGGAATTCTGTCTCAAATACAGACTCTCTTCCTAAGTGTTTTATCACTGATCACCATGGCAACTTCCTCTGCTGAATCTGAATGTGAAACCCTTTCCTAATTCTCTTAAAAATTCACAGCTTTTTTTATGTTAAACTGGCTCATTTTAGTTAGGTGTTTGGTATTTTAATTTCAAGTGCTGGGAAGACAGTGTAAAGCATTTAAATTACCTTCTGATGCCAGAACGTAAATAATTTTAATTATCCAGACTTAAAATCAAATTGGAGGAATCAGACTGTTTTTAATTTTATTTCATCAGGAAAAGGATCTGTTATTGTTTGCCTTGTGAAGGTATCACAATGTCCAACCATGTATCCAGACTGCCATGCACAAGAATCTGTTCAAGGAAAGAATAAAAGTGTCAGTCCTGTCCCAAAAATTTTTTATATTCTGGGCTACTTCTCTTTTGCTCTTCTGGCACACAGTCTCCTCCTGGAAAGCACTTTGCCCAGGTTGTTGCCGAATGATGAGGCCAAGAGCTGCAACATGCTTCCTCCTGTGTGTTGTGAATGGAGAGGGACACTTAGTTTTCAGCCTCAGGGTCTAAGGACTGTGGAAAATTAAACCTTTGTAAGTGACACCAACAGCTTCACCATTCTCTGGGAAAAGAGGAATACTCTCAGATGCAAACCAAAAAGTGGGATTAACCTAGAAGGAGAGAGTTATAGCAATAGCAGGGAAAAGTAAGAAAGCCAAGGAGAGCATTAAATTCAGGGCTATCCAACTGAGATATTGCAACAGCTGCCTAGGAGATGGTTTGCCTGCCAGGGTTTGCATCAACATATGTGGTGCCAGTTCAGAACCTGCTGTAGAAAAATGATTGTAGGGAAGAGGAGCAGGGAAATTTCTACAGTGGCTGACAGAGTTTTTGACATACATCTGCTATGTCAGTACTGAGAGTCCCAATTTGGCAAGATGGGGTCAGAGAGAAATTAATACATTCAACCTGTCACTTAAAAGATTGTAAAATAATCTCAGTATCTAAACACCACCAATGTATTTGATCTGCATCACTGACACTGCTGCAGAAGCTGCTACCACCCATTCTCAAATGAGGACTAAAGAGAAGTTGGTCTGTGTGTCTCAAGTCCAAACCAGCTCTGGAAATCGACTGTCACCACTGCTAGCTCAGGACATCCCACTTTTGTCTAACTGAGTCTGGAAAGACATCTGGAATGGAAGTTTTAGAGCTCCTCTAGATAAGCTGTTCCCATGCTGCACCATCTTTCTGGTGAAAAAAGACCAGCTTTTGTCATGGGGAGGATGTGGCAGCAGCTAGGGATTGGGAGGGTTTTGAGCCATAAAGTATTTCTGGGGTACTCACAGAAAATATAAATATATTAAATATATATTAAAAAAAATTTAAAAAAAGATAAAAAAAATCTTAAGTTGAAATTTTATCGCATAAGTTTAACTTTAAGAGGAAAAAAAAAAAAAGAAAGAAAAACGTAAGTTGACAAACATATTTATTGTAGTGTCCTATCACAGTCAGAGTCATTTCACAGATTTACAACTTTACTTGCCTGAATTAAAGGATCAGGGTTATATCTTTGCTCTGATAGGTCTAGATTTCAAACAACTTAGAAATACACTTGGAATGGATGTATAGCTAGAAATTAATTTGGAGATGCAGTGCTATATGCCCAAGGGTAAATCGCTCTGCATCACAATGAGGCAAGGTTGGCCTCTGTAACACACACTGATCTCTGCGGGGTACAACATTTAAAAAGTAACTATTCTTCCCAGCTTTCTGAAACTCCGCTGCACAGCTGTGGAAAAGCTACATCCAGGAGAGCAAAGCTTGCAGGACAAAGGCTTTGAGCGAGACACACATACAAGAACATAAAATGAGTTTGCACGGACTCTGTGTGACTGCCATTGAAATAAACCATCAACATTTGGTATCATTCCAGTTCTCATTTGCTCAGTTGCACTCAGCAGCTCCAACTCCAGTGAGCAAAGGTGTCAGAAATGTAAAGCCTCAGTAACATTTAGCATCAGGTCCCTCACAGTCTGAGAGGAGGGGAAATTCTTACAGGATCATAAGTCTCTGTGTCTCTACTTTTTGTTTGTCTTGACCTTTTACCTGGATTATATCTAAATGCCTTTTTTCCCCAGTTTTCTAATGGTGTTTGGGCACCACAACAGTCATGCATTTCCTGTGGTACATCAGGAGGATGCAAGTTAGATGAAGGATGCAGAAAATGACCCAAAATAAGAACACAAGAATTCTGAATTGCTAACTCCCACTCACCTGTGGAGCACTGCTGGGCTTTTGTGTCATTTTGGATGAAAGTATTTCCAATTTTCCTAAAAAATAGTAGGTATCCCTACTTCCTTGACAAAATATCAGGGATTTCCATGAAAAGCATGTTGTTTATAAATACACATAGACTTGCAGTTTGTTGTTTCTTTGTGTTTGTTTTTAAAATGGTTTCCTGCTATATATATTGCTGTGCTGTATTCTAGCCTGTACTTTCGCATAAGTGATTCCAGACATTTCCAAAAGTAATTGGTTCTTCCAAACTTCTGAAAAGGAAAATTATTTTACCTAGGTACCTTTAGTGGAGTGAATTTAAAATATTGTTCTGTACATGCCAATATGCATGATTTGTTTAATGATTTCTAGTAAGAGATTTCCAGGATGAGTGAAAACTTGCAAAATAATATTGCCTGACTCCTGAAAGGAGGGAAAATAAAGCAAAAATTAAAAGTACACTAAGAAAGCATAGTTAAAACAACAACAACAAAAACAACAACAACAACAAAAACAACCAAATAATAAAACAATCAAGAAAAACAAAAACAATGCCCCCCACACACACAAAAAAAAGCAACCAAACAGAATATAAAATGAGTATCCTGAGGCATAATATTTTATCTGTCAGCTGAAATGCAAATACCTCCACAGTCTAAATCAGAAGTCTTGAGCAGTAAGATATTTCAAGGCAGTGATGCATCAGAATTCTCTCTGGAAATACCCTCACAGCCAAGAATTCCACTACTTTGGGAAACACCCACATTTCAAGGCCTCAGACTTTTATTTTGAATACATATGATTTATCCCATCATCATAGCAGCATTATTATCTATTTACCTAAGATGATAACAGTGACTAAGGCCCCTAGTTAGGAACAGAGCTCAGTAATACTTTACAGATACAGAAAGGGAGATAATGTTTGTTTTAAAGTGTTTTGATGTAAAGTAATAGGAGTCTTAGAGTTACACCCAGCAATGGAAAGGGGCCAACAGCAAAAGTCTGGGTGGAAGAAATTATGACTCCTCTGGAAGATCAAGAGGCAGCAATGTTCTTTAACTCACAAGATGCATGTATGGCTTGCTGGGCTGAAGTTTTATTAAACATCAGCAGATGTGTATTTTTGCAAATATCTAAGTTATGAATGTGCTTAATATCAATATGAGATGCAGACACACTGAGGTGTTTAGCTTAGAACCTTCTTTTAAAAGAATTAATGAAACATCACAATGCTTAATGTAAAAGTAGTTATTTGATGCTGCTGGATAGTTTGCCCTGTGAATGGGCAGAGGATCACAGCTCAGATCTGCAATGTTGGTACTATGCCCATGAGAGCAAAACTTCATTTCCTCAGGACCTACATCTGTTAATGTGTTAAATGTAGGTATTCATATTTGCATCATCAAGCATGCTAAGGCATAACTTCTAAATTTTTGGGAGGCTGAAAATTGACTATTTTTTTCCTTCACAATTAAGGTGAAGCATACAGTTGCTTGTTGCACATGGAAGTTGTGGGTCCAGCTACCAAGCTTATTGTCTGATTTCACTGTGGACCTAAAAATGAACACAAATTGACAGCAAATGTAGCACACCAAGAGTCTATGTCTAGCCTATGTCTAGGAGAGCATGAAAGAAACAGGTTAGCATTTGGCAGGCAACTTTATCAGTGATTTTCTTTTTTTCATCTATTTATATTAAACTAATAGCTACACTTATGGTGCTGTTTCATCCCTGAATTTATTTATTTATTTATTTATTTATTTATTTATTTATTTATTTATTTATTTATTTTTAACCTGGATATATCTATTCGGGGGTGGTTTTTTGGTGGTGGTGTTCTTTTTTGTGTGTGTTTTTTTGTTGTTTGTTTGTTTGTTTTTTGGGTTTTTTTGGGGGGTGTTGATGTTGTTGTTGTTGTTGTTGTTGTTTTGGGTTTTTTTTCTATTTTTTAATCCCCAGCAGTTTTTTCCTTAATATCTACACTACTTACTAGCAAAGAGTTCAGCAGTTTATTTTGAGGTGTTGCAGAAGAAATACATCTCCTTTTTCTTTGCAATGATGTCTACAAATATCATCTTATAATGACATCTCCAAACCATCTGTTTGGAGAGAAAGCATCAATTTCTACATGAACCTTCCACACCAGTCATGTTCTTCCGCACCTGCTACTTGGTTTATTTGGTCAGCTGAAGAATAAATTGTCTTATCTCTGTAAGCGATGCCATGCTAAACCTTTGAACAGGACACCACCCTGGATATATGACTGTCAGAGAAGCTGGAATGTGTGAAGTGAATGCCTCAGGCCACAGAAGAATTTCCCCTTCCCAGCCTATTTGATCTTTTTAAGCAAAGAGAAACCATCAGGTGACTGTCCACTTATCAGTTTAACTGTCTTGATTCCCACTGAGAGAACTTCTGCCAAGTCTGCAACCCAGGCATTTTACTTCCTTGGGATTTGTCCAAACCCTTTCCCAGAATTTAATAATAATAATAATAGTAATAATGATGATAATAATAATAACTACAATTATAGAAATTTCTATAGATACAGTAGGCCCCAAATAAAGTCATCAGGAGTGAAACTTAACAATATAAAGAACAGTTTTTCATCTGCTCTCTTATAAGCCAGATTGTGGTGGCTGGGTGATGTTTCTGTGTTTGTCTACATTACAGTTTTTCTCCTCAGGGGCTGGGCTTTAATTCCTCACTATAAACAAACTTTGCTTAAAATATTCAGTCTTGGTCTCACCTGAAGGATGTGTTTCATCATATGACAATAATAACTGTTATGGTTAATACCCCTTCTGGCAACCAAAAAAATCATGTTTTGAGGGCAGCTCTGAGGCTTGACACTGGAAAACCACCCTGGTCTGATAAACAATTTGTCTTCTCTGCAGGGTGAAGGGTGGTTAGACAGTGCTGATCTGCAGGAAGCAGCACAGAGAATGGATCTCTCCAGGAGGAAGTTATGTGCTAGGTGCTGTTCCTTCACCAAAGATCTGGCCCTGGACCAGGTCTCAACACCCTCTCTGTGTTGAGAGAGCTTGACTCAGAGTGGCAACTCTAAAATGCTTTATCTCCACCTAGAAATATATGGCAAGCAACAACACCTCATTTGCATTTTCCTCTGGGTGCCAAATTTGCACATTGAAAAACCACTGTGTCTGGAGGCAGACTGTAGAGAATTCTAAGATCTGTCATTTTTCCCATTTCAGGCATTTCATCTCTACTGAGTGTCAGGAGACGGTAGTGTTGGGGCATGGATCTGCACAGACACGTTCACATTTGGCTCTTGGACCCTTCTTGTGGCAGCCGGGAGTCCCGAGCCAACAGACAATCCCAAAGGTACAGACAGACACCATCCCTCTGCCATGGAAATGAAAACTCCAAAAAGTGCTGCAGTTTAAGGCTTGGCTTTGTCGAGTCTGTGAAACGAAATGGTTTTCACCAGGTCTCTGTTTACATTGCTGAGGTTTTGCTCTGCTCTGGCCCACTGCTCCAGACAGAAGATGTGTCATCATGCCCTTACAGCTGTTGCATCTGTCATAATGCAACAAAAAAATTTTATCCTCATTCCCTTAATTTTTTAATTGAAGTACAGCCAAAGTGTAAAAAAAAAAAAAAAAAAAAAAAAAAAAAAAAAGTTATGCTCCATTTGGTGCTTCTGAGGCATGTATTGTTTGGAGCTTTGGTAATGCCAACGTGGCATTTTAGACTGTTCCAGATTTCACTTCTGTTCAGCATTATTCACTTTCTGCTTTTCTGAGAATGACCTCCACCCTCTACCCGAAGAAAGTGTTCTGTTCCTTAATGAGGTGCTGATACAAGGCCTGCACTCTCCATTCACACTCAAGTGGGAATCTAGATTCACCATGGATTCAGGTTTGGTAGCTCCTGTAAGTATAAAGAATATATATGCATACACACACATACACATACATATACTATAAGGATTTATAAGCCAAATAAATGTGTCTTTCTTAACTTGTTTTCTTCAAAACTTGTGAGCAGCTAATGGGAAAAAAAACCAAAAAAACAAAACAAACAGTTTTAGTTTCTGTAAGGAGAAGAAGCTTGCTGATGATAAGATGCTATAAGTACTGAGAATGTTTGTTTAAGACTGAATAGAAATATTTTTCTATGGACCAAATTCCCCTGGATGTAGCTCAGTTCTGGAGGGGTTTTTCCAAACTGAGTTCAGCACCCGGGAATTGGGTAGTGAGGAAAACAGAAGAGAGGAGAGAAATAAAAAGTGAAAAGGAAGTTAATTAAAAAATTATTTCAATGAGGCAAGCATAGTAATGAGTTCCAGATGTTCGGGATACCATAGACAGTCTCTGAACTGGATGAGCAATGGTGGGTTTATATGCATTTGTTTATTTCTCCCACCCTGAGCCTGACTACCGCTTTCTCTAAAAGCCAATGAAGAGCAGGCCTATGCTAAAATACATCTAGGACTTCCCTCCAAATTTTGATCTGAGTTACTCTGTAGCCCACAAAGGCAGTTGTAATAATTCAGGTATATTATGGCATAATTGAAAACACAGCCTGGCCTTCACTCTGCAAGTACTTTGTTTGCAATAAAACAACAAATGAACACATGAGCTTTTACTGACAGGGCCAGATCCTGTTCTATGCTGAACAGGTGTAAATCCAAAGCAGAGCAAGTATAAGCAGAAAATTACAACAGACTTGGCTGACTAAAGGATTTACTCAAGGTGGACAACCATAAGAATAAGAATTTTGGCTGCATACCTGACTATTTTCAAATTACCCACTTTATAAAGGTGCAGCTTCTGCAGTCCCTCTGTGTCAGATATACAAGGTGTAGTGCCTTTAGAATTCTGTTTTCAAACCTGCTACTCCAGTGGGATGAAAAATCCCAGGAGATGTTCATGGTTTAAACAGAGTGAGTAAGGTGATTCTCAATGGCATATTTCTCTCTTGGAAGACACCACTTTGTTGGCAGCAAAATATTTTGCATTCTTTTAATTTGAAAAAAAAGTCTCATACTGTAAAATTTTTGTGTGCTTTTTGGGGGTTTGTTTTTGGCTTTGTTGTTGGGTTTTTTGTGGGTTTGTGTGTGTGCTTGGTTTTTTGGTTTTTTTTGTGTGTTTTGTTTTTGTTGTTGTTGTTGTTTTTTGGGTTGGTTTTTGTTTTTGGGTTTGTTTTTTTTTTTGCCTAGGTTTGGGTTTTTGGGTGGTTTTTTGGGGGTTTTTTTTTGGTTGTTGTTTTTGGGGTGTTGTTTTGTTTTGTTTTGGTTTGGTTTGGTTTGGTTTGGTTTGGTTTTTAGGAATGTGTTCTCTTGTTGATCTGACCTGTAACCAGCTCTCCTGAACATCAAAACACAAGTGGAATTTTCTTTGAAGGCATGTCCACTGATTTGTGCTGCCTTCTTTGGAAAGCATTTTCTACTAGTATGTTTGCAGAGGCTGACACCAAACCTTCTCAAATCGTCCAAGCTGTACCCAGCCTCACACAGAACTGTCAGTAAATCCCTGACACCTGATCTCCCAGATGATGAACCTGGTACCTCCCTGTGCTCCACTGAGGCTGACAGCTGGGTATTCCCAGGATCTGCCTTTCCACCTTTTTTGAAGATAGATGCAATATTTCCCTTCTTTCAGTCACCTGGGATCTCACCTGACTGTCACAGCAAGTCTTTAGCTAGACAAAATAAATCTGGTTGTAGCAAGTCCAGTCTGGCTGACCTGGCTCGTTCCTGAAGTGCCTTATGTGAATAAGAGAGCTCATGCAGAGACCTCAGTTGATCCCAGCCAGTCTGGAGAGCAGACCGATCACAGCCCAAGGAGCTGAGCAGGGCTAAGGCTCAGACCAAACAGTGTGTAGACCCAGGAGTCTCATAAACTCCGTATAAAACTGTAAGGTTTCCAACAACAAAATGCTGCTGTTTGTCTCATGATCAAGAGTACTCAGGTCATGATTTCTGTCTCCTTACCTACAATGGTCATGTAACATGTGACTGCCAGGACTTTTCCAGTATCGTGGACAGTGGCTTGGCAACTCCAGCAGCCAATTCTCTCAGGACTCTGGGCTGCATCCCATCAGATCCCATGGAGCTGAGCACGTTCAGGTTCCTCAGCTGGTCTTGAGCAGGATCTTTCCTCTCAGTGGCAGAGCCTTTGCTCCCCCAGTGCCCATCCTGCTCTCCATCCACTCAGGAGGGCTGGGAGGAGAGCTTGCCACTGGAGACTGAGGCAAAAAAGCTGTTGGGTATATCAGGCTTCTCCCCACCCCATCACCAACTTGGAGGTTGCTTAGAGTGGGGGAAAACACCTTCTGTGACCTTAATTTTCTGCTAAATGAAGCTGTACAATGTCCTGTTACTCTTTCCTCCTTTTCAGGTTCAGTTCCAGCTTCACCTTGGCCTTCCTGACCCCAACCCTCCACAACTTCTTAGAGAATTTCACCGGTTCCACATTTCACTGTCTGTGCAGTTGAGCTCCTCAGCTGCTCTTCAGTGGTGTAAGTATCAATGGGTCCAATAAATGGTAAAAAGTAATTTTTTTCTCTTCTTTCTTTCACATTGGTGTATTTGTTTCTCATGAGATGACTTTCTCAAGCAGATAAAGGAGAAAGAAAAAACAAGCTTAGAATAATGCATTTTTTTCTCATTGCTGGATTATATTTTTATAAATTTTTGGTGGAATGATACAGGTACTTTGACTACCACCTGTGTCATGATCAGATGGTTCCACTTCCAAATGTGAGAAAGCTTGCATGGGCTTATCATGGACTGCAGATTTCCCAGGCTTATATCAATGTTGTAAAAAACCTTAAAAGAGCAATCTGAAATCCCACTTTGTCACTTTCTGGATATGTCTTTTCCTTACAGAAGTCCTCTTTTCAGAAAGTTTGAAGACCAACAGAGTCCTCAGGACAGCAGGATGTGCCTCTATCTGGCTTTGGCTGGGCTGAGCAGTGTGCTTGCTCTGATGGCGTCAGGGGGTTAATTGCTGCGCGCAACGTGGTGCTTGGAGTTAGGGTGCAGCAGATAGCTGGAAGGCCTTGATGGCTTGCTCCCCGAAACTCTGCCAAGGCCTTCAAATTAGTTTTGCCAGAAGGAATCTTCTCACCTCAAGCCCCATTTCCTGCAGCAGGGATCTGGGAGGTTGCAATGGGAGACATGGACAGTGGAAATGGGAAAAGACAGAAAACAGAGGGTGTGAGGGCAGGATACACAACTCCTACAAAAACCAAGGTTGCTTCAACTCTCTCCTGTATCTAGCTTTTCTCCTCTCCCTCACCCCTGCTACCTTTCCTTCACATCCCGAATGCTCAGCTGCACTGAGCTGTCGGGCCTGCAGATCAGTCTTCCCATTAATCCCTTTGCCTCCAGAGCCCAGACTGGCCTCCCCAGGCAGCCTGTGTCAGAGGCCCCGACAAGGTACGTGCTCACACAGCAGCACACAGTGCTGCACACCACGAGGTGCGGCACCTCGCCCAGGGTAATTAGCGCTATGTCTCAGGGCTAATCGGCTGGGCTGCAAACTGGTGAGGGGAAATGAATGACTTCTATAACTCCGCCTCCCTTGCCTCGCCCTGCTGCCGATCCTCCCGCCTCGATGAGGCCCTGAGGAAAACTCACCCGCCGGCAGCAAAGAAACTAGCTTAGGCACCAATTGCCTGTAGGCTCTATCTCTTGAGAGCAGGGCAGACACTTGTGAAAAATATAAACACTAGAAAATTAGATGATAAGCAGTGGTCCTTTTATTTATTTATTTATTTATTTTTTTCTCCCTCAACTTGGCCTCAGAAACTTTTCCATGTAAAAAGCTGGAAAGAAAAGACAAGGCTGCAGAGACATGGATGCTACAGAAGGGCAGAGAGTATCCTGTCCAATTTTAGCACAGCTCCAGGGGTTTTGCAACCAAGGGTTTTATAACACACTTTGAGGACTGGCAGGTGTTACAGGTGAGTTGCATTCATGGGAGTGGTGAGAGAATCTGAAGAGGAGTCGATAGATCCTAAAGCTATACCAAAGCAGCAGGTAGGAGGAGTAGGAACAGTTCAGCATGTTTCTTAAGATCCTGTTAAGTTCAGAGTGTTTTTCCCTGGGTGGGAAAGCATATTTTTCTCTCCTTGGCTGTGTTCCTCAAGGCTAGGCCCAGTCTAGCTCCTCTTGAAGTCAGTGGACAGAATCCCACTGACGTCAGCTGGACTTGGGTTTGGGCCATAATTACTGGAAAGACCCGCAGTCTAAATGGAGAAATGTCTGCAGCTATACTTAGCTCCATTCCAGGTTAAAAATAAAAATAAAAAGCATATTTCCAAGTTTACATCCCCAGCACTGTAAATAGATGCCTCTCTCCCCGTCACAGATGCAGCACTGTTCAGTTTGACCATGTCTATCTTAAACAGTCAAATGGCTTGATCTTTCCCCAGGGCATAGAAATAAACATGAATACTTCATAAAAATAAAATAAAATATGTGAAGGGGGGAAAAGGGAAATGAAGAAAATAATAATAAGAAAAAGAAACTCACCCTGGTAACAAACCGTCTTGCTACCCAGACAACAGATTTATTGGAGGATTTCATGAGTCCCGGGCTCTAGAAAAATAAACAGATGAAACAAAACAAAAAGCCCCAAAACCCAACCAAACAAAAAACCCTCAAACATCATTTGTCTGAGAGAGATAAAATTTATTTCATGTTGGTTTTTTGAGACTGAACAGTTGAGAGAGTAGATGTTTGACGTCTGGACACCTCCAGATGTAACATCTAAGAATGAAGGTGCTGCAGCCCCCAGCCCCAAATTTTCTCTGATCATTTTGTGTTGATAAAGGCATCTAAAGCCAGGAAGTGAGGGCCGGCAGTGAGGATTGGTTCTTGTGCATATTTGCTGCTGTCTTGACAAGTGCTGCATGTCAGTGTCTGTCTCTTCAGCTGGAACATGTCTTAAGCTTCCCTGCACTCCTCCAGGGTGTCTCTGACACAGGCTTCTTCACCTGCTACCCCTGAAAAGCAAGAAGTGTCCCCAATATCTCTTTATGCTTGAAGTCAATGGGCACAAACAAGGGACAATAACCCTGCATCATGCCATACCTTGACCCCAATGAATGGACACAAGCAGGAAGCCACTGGGTTATCCACATTTACACTGCACCATCCAATAGGGAAAGCCTTTCCCTGCAATCAGAGTCTGGAAGGATATTTGCTGATGAAGCTGGCAGGTGCTTTCACATGGATTTTCTAGGGTTGACTGGTTTTCTTTTATTACAAAAAAAGCATGAATTAATGACAAGATTGTTGCTGCCTCTTGAAGCCAGGGTCTGTTTTGATTTGTAGCTCCATTCACTCAGCCAAATAGTTTCATCTGCTGATGCCTGTGGAGCTGTTTTGAATGTGTAACCACCAGTGTAATATCCACTGGTTATTGTGAAATATTTGTGAAAACTGCTTTTATTAAGCCATTGCTTAACAGGGAAACTGAAATGCTCTTACTAATCATCTCATACTCCCCTGTCCATCTGTCTGTAGGATGCGTCTCCTGGGATCTCCTGTCTAGTAAACTCATCATAAGCCCCCTTGAAAGTGAAGGACTTTTCTGCTGTTGACTTTGCTGAATTTTGGATCAGTCCCCTGAGAGCAATCCCAACATTTAAACCTGGCAGGGAGACATCGGGGTTTTTCTGTCCACGCCAGTTTTCTGTCTGTATCAGACCTCAGAGGAAACAATAAAGCACACAGGGCCAAGCTCTCCCTCGCTCCACAAACCAGGATAGAGCTTTTCAGCGTGGCACAAAGTGGAGGCAAGCACAGAAGAGAAGGAGAGCAGCCTACACACTGGAAATGGTGGTTCTGATAGAACTGATTACTGCACCTCCAGGCCTGGGGACTGCCATGCTGAGGAAATATGAATTATAGAAGAGAAACTTGCTGCTGCCAATGCTTATTACTGTTTGGTGTCTGCTCCCTTTCCCAGGCTTTTTCAGCTGGATCAGACAGAAGGTCTGTCTCTTACAGCACTTACTTTTCCTTTGTGAACACACTACATGGTCTTTTCCCTCCTGTCTGGAGGTTTAACAGATCTAGAAATCTCCAGACCAACTCTGGTACTAACATCTAGGCACTTGTAAAAATACTTTTGGAAGCCTTTTATCCTTTCAGTCTCCACTGCACTGCGTGTCGATGGATTCCACATTTCCTGCCTCACAGGAGATAGATGAAAGCATGCTTCTTTTTCTGTTTCAGTCTTTATTTTAGAATTGTTGCCTGAAACACCTTATGAGCTGCCTGGAATCAATGTGTATCCCACAACTACTCTGCCATGTTACAGAGGAAATCCTTACCCCCTCAGTTTCATTGCATCATTCATTATTTTATAACTGTCTATCACTTCTACCCAACATTTATCATTTTTCAAGATGTCCTGCTCTACTTAGACTTTACATGTATTTCAGGCTCTTAACTATGCTTTGGGTTAGCACTTTGAATAAGTTTCCATTTTCACAAAATAAAAATTTCATTAATTTTTCCTCTGTAGGATGTCAGAGGGCTTAACAAACTCAGAAAATTCAGACTATGTCTGATAAAATAATCCTTTTTATTAGCATGGATCTTGAGAAATTGCTGTTATAACTGTATATGTACTGTTACTGACCCAGTGCGTGCTGGAATAGTGATTTGGAAATCTTCTGTCTGAGAAAAACTGAGGAAATTCTCTTATTCTCATTTTGGTCTTTATTTTAGGAAGCAATCAGACTGCTCCCAGCTGGGTGGATCTTTGTTTCCAACTTCCTTCTAGTGCTGGGCTATTTTAGTTATAACCATGTCCTGAAAAAAGTTTAATACCCATAAACTGTAGCTAGCTTAGGAAAATTGTAATCACAGTAACATTTGGATGTATGGGCTTTGACCTACTGGGACCAGGTTAATTTGAGAGAAACACCTAAAGTGCAGCTACTTAGGGGTGCTTTCAATGCAGGATTATGTGGGACAGACCTGACGGAAGTTGGTAACCACAAAAAACTTGTGAAATGTATTAGTAGTCACCTGAAACTTTATCTGACTCTTTGCTATAGCAGGAAACAAACCCTTGTACTCCTCCCCAGAAATGTACAAAGCCAATGACTTCCAAACTGAAGAGCATAATTTAAAATATTTTCCCTCTGTCTTCTGAGAAACCTAAAGGGGTTAAGCAGACAGCTGATACAGTGAGGTGCTTTGTAATTACATACTGGATTTGTGTCTAAAGAGCTCAACTTTTCTTAAAGCCCCCAAAGACGTGCACACATTCCCTCATTTTTAGGAATTCTTCTTTGTGCTGCTCAGTTTGATTTTGAAACCCTGGCTGCAGTCCAGCTGGAATGTGTGGCTACTGGTTCCTTTGAAATCCCAGCCCCTGCCTCCCTGGGACATCCTGGAAGTCTCAGAGTTGAATGTGATAGCAGGAGATCCATCAAAACCTGTGGGACTCTGTTATCAGAGAGAGTGATTATGAAAAGAAAATGTCAGGAATGGATTAGAAATTCACATTTTCCCTGTAAGCCCCTGCAGCTCTCTTTCTTTCTTCCTTCTTTTCTTTTCTTTTCTTTTCTTTTCTTTTCTTTTCTTTTCTTTT
>JANEHK010000091.1:496412-532893 GCA_025960845.1 Tachycineta bicolor | reverse complement strand
AAAAAAAAAAAAAAAAAAAAAATCTGAATCTAATATGTATACTCTGATATCGCAGCACATGAATCTCATATCCTGGAGGGGCACACCCAGGGGTGCTGAGGGACCTGGCTGATGTAAATGTGAGATCACTGGCAGTTATCTTCAATAGGTCTTGGAAACTGGGCTAGGTTCATGGATACTGGAAGAAAGAAAATGTCCTTTTGTTTGCAAAAGGGGCAAGAAGGAAGATCTGGAGAAATACAGATCTGGTCAGGCAACAATCTTGGAAGTTCATCCCAAACTCATTAAGGAGAAAAAGTTGGTTGAGAGCAGTCACTATCAATCTATGGATTTACAAAAGGGAAAAAATGCCTGAAGTTTGCCTTGTAGGATGAGATAGCTGGCTTGATGGAGGGCAAGCAGTGATTGTTGTCTATCTTGACTTTGGCAAGACTCTCAGCACTGTTTCCTCATTGACACTCAACACTCAACTCGACAAATCTCTATCAGACTCTGAAGACCTTTAGGGGGAAGCTGAGAAGTGTTGTGGCCACAGCGTGAATAAAACTGAAATCAGCTGTCTCCATTAGAGAACCTTGTATCTCCTTTGTTACAAATCCACCAGTTTCTGCTCGCTCTTTATTCATTTTGACCACCAGTTTCTCATTGGTTGTAAATCAAAGAAAAACATCCATTAAAAACTTTGGCAACCTAAAATCACAAGCATCATTATTACAAAGAAACAGCTACATCTCAATATTAATCTTTTTTCTCAGACTTTTTTAATATTTTCTCTCTCAATTTTCTCTACCTATTTCTGTGCCACAGCTTCATGCATTCTCTTGGAGCAGAAGTCAAATACCAAAAATTAAAAAAGTCACAGAATTCATAGTGGTATCATGCTGCAGGAAATCCTCTCAGTTTTATTATTAATGGATATATACTGATTTCCATTGTTTTTTCAATGAAAACCAGTCCCACTCAGACTAATTCCATATACACTTGCTAGTAAAAGTGGAGAGAGGAGAGATTGAGATGAGATGAGATGAGATGAGATGAGATGAGATGAGATGAGATGAGATGAGATGAGATGAGATGAGATGAGTAAAGCAAAAGGGATTATAAATGTTTTTGAAAGGCAAAAAAGAGATCTGGGCACAGAACTCCTGTGAAAATATCTCTGTGTTTTTAGTTGTTGGGCAGAATCTTTCAGAATAAGAAAATAACTAAATAACTAAAACCAGTACAACCAAACGAACCCAACTCTGCAGGCCTCAAATGATAGCAGTAATATACAACTGATTGCACTGGATTCATGTTACTCAGGTAGCATATAAGTAGGAGAAATGTTGCCTTGTTTTTAATCATCCAAGGTCATTGTTTTCTCTCCTTCATCCATTGTTTTTGGATTCTTCACTGCTCTGTGGGAGACCAGGGAGGGGTAGAACTTGTGCCCCAACTTGGCAAAGGGTATAATATCAGTCTTGATTTATAATACATTAATACATACACACGGCCAGACAGGAAGTTCTGGGGTGATAAAAATGAGGCAAATTACTCTTTATTACAAATCAGTTTTCATCATATCCCAACTCCCAAATGGATGGGTGAGATATGATTTCAGATTTCCTGTCCCACTTCCATCCAGAATGGTATTCACCTCAGAGACTGGGATGACCTCAATTTTGACAAGCTGAATGTTGGCAGAGTCCATGATGTGGGATGGGTAATTGCATCCTGAATCCTGGATGGGGAAAAGTGAACTGACGTCACCAATTCAGGATGATGTCCAGGAAAGGGAGGGGCATCTCCTACTTTGCTAGGTCTCAACTTTGGTACAGGATTAGAGCTTGTGAGTGCTAAATCTGCAGAGGGAATGGGATTGGTATGTGCTGAGGTCGGGTACAGCTTGGATTTATGGTTTCAAAGCAGTTTCTGCTGGACATGAAACAAGAGCCAGAGGACTCAAATGAACAGAAGATGTGGTAACACTGTGTGCTCCAGACCACCTGAGAAAACGCCCAGTTTGCTGCACTTGAAGGAGCACTGAACCCTGCTCTTTGACTCACTCTCCATTAACTCGTTTTATAATCTGATCACTTCCCCACTGAATGTGGACAGTGATGGGAAAACACACTCACACCTCCACAGGAGTGTCAAGAAGGTCATCCCCTTTCCTGTGCTAGGTTCACATGATGGAAACAGTTGCTTTGTAAACTTTGAGGGATTCCTTCCCTCAGTGTGGAAACAGCATCTACTTTGGCAGCCTGGAGACCAGTGACCAAATCATCCCCCTCACAAAGCTCCTTTCTGAGGGCCTGTGCAATTCCGTGCACAGTTTAAACTGGCACCACTGCCAAAGGATGCCATTCCAGCTGTTTATGTGCTTACATGGCCAGCCAAAACACAGACTTGTTTCTTCTGAAAACAAAACCTTTGTGTCATTGTTTTTTGCTGGCTTGGCTGGTGGCCAGTGTGGGGCAACCTGGGGTGGGAGCAAGTGGGTGAGGGCACAAGGAGGGCAAGCTGCTTGCAGGAACAATGTTGGCTCCATCCTCAGTGAACCACAGCCTGGTGTTTTGTTCTCATTGCTGTAACTACTGCATTTTTTTTCTTCTTCTGTTGTGTATTGTGTTACTTGTGCATGCACTTTATTCTTGTTTTACGTTCAATCTGTAAAAGGAATTTTTAGGCAGAAAAACTCCCATGTGTGTATCTCCCTGGCGGTGCCTTTCTCTCTTGAGCCAGTGTAAATAAAATTCATTTCTAGGGTAAACCTCCTTTCCTCAAGTGTGTAGTAGAGCTCTCTAAGAAATGCCAACTCCCATCTCTTTGGCACAAGCTCCTGATTGCTGCTCTCAGAGGGAGGCAGTCCTGTTTTTCCAGGGAGCATACAGCAAGAGTTACTATGCAAGAACTGTAACAGCAAGGTAAAGGACCCACCTGTATTTAATATTAAAGTGTGGATATTTATTCTGGAGAGTAAAAATATGTCATTGAGACTGCTCTGCCTCTGAGGGAAGGGAAAATAAACTAATAGTAATGAAATCACAAAATCATCTATGGTTCAACAAACCTTTTGCTCTTTGAGATTTGATCAGCTGTGATGTTTATCCACCTCTCTGCTTTTAAATCAAGGAAGCAAAAAATGAATGAAAAATGTTCTTTCTTTTTCTTTCTTCTTCTTCTTTTCTTAATAAAGCAGAGATTACACCATACTGGTTTTAAAGTGTTCCAGCCTCCATTCTGGCTCTCCTGCACAAAGCATACCTTTGCACATGAAAAGACGCTTTTGCTCTTGCAATTGATTTAGTTACACAGGTAAGTGTGACCTGGCATAACATACTGCATATTTCAATTCTAACATGCTTTTTGGGTAACTTGATCTTTTAAATAGAGCTCACTTAACTTCTGACTTATGTATCAGAGAAAGAGTAGAACAATGGTTCAATCTGCATTTTTTTCTCTCTCATGCCATGGCTGGGAGTGCAACACAGCTGGAAGGCAGAGTACCTCAATGCAATGAAATGCCGTATTTCACAACCTGATCTTTACCTCTCTGAATTCTGCCCTTGCAGTCACAGTCTTCTCCAGTCTGTGACATTACAGGGAAATAATTTCCCTCCTTTGCTTCCTGTTCAAACATGGGATGAGTATGTTAAATTGGAAAATACTCATTTGTCATACCAGAAGTGCTCACCAGGATTAGATTTGTCACTTAAACTGAGGAAGGGTCTGGAGCCCCATGGTCAGCTGAGGGAGCCGGGCTCAACCTGGAGAAAAGGAGGGTCAGGGCGGACCTTCTGGTTCTGCACAGCTCCCTGACAGGAGAGAGTAGCCAGGCTGGAATTAGTTCTAGGAGGTAACAAAGTGACAGGATGTGAGGAAATGGCCTCAAGTTGCACCAGGGCAGATTTAGATTGGATATTAGGGAAAATTACTTTATTGAAAGGGTGGTCAGGCATTAAAACAGGCTGCCCAGGGCATTGGTGGACAAGGCACCTGGGGACGTTGTTTAACAATGAGCATGCTTGCACTGGGTTAGTGAACTCAATGACCTTAGAGAACTTTTTCAATATTAACTATTTTTATGATGCTGTGACTCACAAGTAGCTGCTTTCTCTGAGGCCAAAGAGGCAAGTTGTGACCTCAGGGAAACATATGGCATTTATTGTTCTAGACAGATGCCCTGGAGTTGATCCACATTGTACAGACTAGAGATTTTTACTCAACCGCTTTCTTATCACTACTCACTTATGGAAGAGCCACCCTCATACTGATGAGCAGGGAATACATTCGGTCTCCCGACCTTTCTTTTTGCAAAGCACAAGACCAACTAAGAAGTCACTGTGTCTTGAACAAGAGACAGAGAACAGACAGTAAAGCCAGGTTGCTTTTTGTTTGCAAATAACCAAAGAACAAAACGTCTCGGAGGCTCTGGGCTCATGACACAAACCTTTGCCAGGGCTATTGGTGTGAGCATGGTGGATTGTGAAGTCTTCATAAAATAAGCAATGTCAAACAGTGATTAGCACACTACTCATCCCTGTTTATCTAAACAAGACTTCTCTGTGTAAGAAACTGTTGCAGTCATCATTAAACTTGTTTTGTTTGGCTTTCCTTATTCCAAACAGGTTCCAGAATGAGACTGATGCCCAACGGTGCTTCTTCTGCAGACTGCCCCAAACAGAACTTACAGCTCAGACCTGCAGCACAGCAAGGACAGGCTGTAGCTGGAAGTAAAGAAAGCAAGAACCTCTGAACGGATGACCTGGGGTAAGCTGAGGGAGCTACAATATCCCTCCATATATACAATATTTTATCAGGGAAATGAGGCAAGAATACATGAGGACAATCTGTTTTTGCTTCATATATGTTTAGCACTGAGTTTTCCTGACCTCTGGGCTGAAGTTCTGTTTGTATCCAGATGGGCTGATGACAAGCAAACATGGGACTCAGTGGTCCTGTTCTTGTCAACAGGATTTCTAAAGCTAAATTTGTTCTTACTCCATGCAGTGGTTTGATTCCCTCTGCTCTGTCCTCCCCTTAAGGGGAATTATGCCTGAAACTGGATTGCATAATTACAGGAGGAAAGCCAGTTTGGGAGAATGAGGGCATGTATGATCTTGTTTAGTAATTACATCTACCAGATCAAAGATGCTGCTTTAAAATAAACCTCTTTTGCAAGAGATTATTTATCATTATTATTATTACTACTACTACTACTACTACTACTACTACTATACTACTAGACAGTGCAGTAACTGTTTAATAATGTAATTGTGCCCTTTGATGGAAGCTTTTATCCAGGGGTCTCAAAGGCTTGGTGGTAATGACGCTGGTGTTGGTGAACTACAGAGACAAATGTAGAAATTGAGGAGCAGGAAGGTTCTTAGTTTATACTGTCAGGTGGAGAATGAGAACCTGTGGTAGGCAGAGAGCCCACAGATCTTTCACCTCTGAACTCTTTGCATTTAGCCACAGAGATCAGCAACCCTGGCAACTGTAAGTCAGAGGAAAGGTTTCACCCCATACTCCTCAGCATGTCTGAGATTTCAGATGCAAATAGGATGGTTGGGTCATGCTTTTTTCTTATCCAGGAGGTTATAAAGGATTTCTGTTCCATAGATATGCCTGGAGAGATACAGCCACAGCTAAAAGTGTGAAGAAAATAAAACATCAACCTGAGTCTCATCTATAACTAACAGTTTCTTATTTATTGTGCTGTTATTGGTGCTTATTAAAACCACTCCATGAAGAACCTGTAAAGGAAAAAAGGGAAACCCACCATCCTTCCACCTACCCACTGTGCTGAAAGTCTCCTTCATCATTAATTGGTTTAGTTGGTTAACCAGTGTGTGTGACAAACAGCCCTGTGACAATGTGGTCATTCTCTGTATGGAAGAGATTAGGAAGGGAATAAGAAAACTGTCCAAGCTTTTAGTGAATCAGATTTTTCTCCTAAAATCACTAAAGATTTCTGTTTCAAACCAAAGTTGGAGTTGTTGACAGACAAGTTGAAACCAAGTTGGTAATGCAACATCCTTTTATTCAAGGAATTATAATTTCAATTCCCTGTTCCTTTTTGCTCCATAGTGATACAGCAACCTTCCAGATGGAGCATGAAACCCATCAAAAGCCAGAGAAGAGGTAATACCTTCTGAAGGTGCTCTTCCCTTCTGGTTTGTTCCTACCTTCTATGCTTCACCTGTTGACCCTGTACAAGACTAATCAGAAGGAATTTCATTCTTCTGCAACAGCTGTTTCAAAAGGAACTTCATAAAAAGTGACTGCAGCACCAAAATAAGATATTCTGATGATCACTATCAGAGATATAGAGTACAGCATCCTTTTTTGTTAGACTTTCTCTCTCTTTGCTCTCAATTCCTCTCTAAAGTCATCAAAGCAGCTGCTTTCCAGAAAATCTTAGGGACAACATGGGCAAAGTCGTAGCCTGGACTGAACTTTCTGGGGCTGATGGCAGGGCTGTCTGAAGTGACAGGAGACCCTCCACTTGGTTGAACATCAATGCTCTGAGATCAGTTGAACATCCCCAAAATACTAAATTAGTGATGGCTTTCTCAGTGTTTGGGGTTGAGATTCAAGATGACTTTTCTTGCACTACGAAGTACAGACACGAATTTAACTTTTACCAGGTTGTCACCCACACTCCTTGACCAGCAACTGTTATATGCAGCCTCTAGAAGATCCAAAAAAAGAGCAGCACCTTGGGGAAATCATGTTGATTTTGTGGAAAGAATGGAGAAACATGACAAGAAAGTAATAGGAAAAATCCAGCAATGAGACCTGGTAATATGAAAGGGGTGCAGTGTGAACCCAGTTACCAAAAAACTGCATTCATCCTTCCCTCCAAACAGCTGAGCCAGCAGAAGAACCAAGGAGGAGGACGCAGAGGTTGAAGGTTGAGCAGCTCTCCCAGTCAGTGCTGGATTGTATTGGAACTGGAAAAAAGACCCTTCCACCTGGTATTCTGCATCTCACAATGGCAAGCGGTGGATACACAGGGGAGAATGCACATGGTAATACCCTGAATGTTCCCCATCCACTGCCTGTCTGCAGCTCAGGAGCTTCATGACCCACTTTGGTTCCCCATGTGTTTCTTCTTCCTCCAGGAACTTGTTGAAATGGCTGTGAGAATCCTCTGGTAGAAAAGGGAAGTGGTTTCTGGCAGGTAGGAGATGGCAGTGATATTGTTATTATTAAAGGGAGGTGATATTATTATTATTATTATTAAAGGGAGGTAACCTGCCAAGTCTCATTCCTCAGAGCTGGGATGGAGAGCAAAGAGATAAATGTGTAAATTATAGCAGATAGTCAAGCTGCTCCCACCAACAACTCTCCTTCCATCTCTCCCTCTTGGGAAGGAAAAAAAAAAAAAAAAAAAAAAAAAAAAAGGGGGGTGGAGAAAGAAAATAATCTGAGGCTTAGTGTTCTGCATTCTGACCAGAAATCAGAGGACAGTTTATTTGCATCTGGCAGAACATGAAGATGATTATTTTCAGGCTTATTTGAAGTTCAGAGCAACTGATCAGAGCAGTCTGATGAGGGACTTCAGCAACCCCAGTGCTTTACTGCTCCTTTGTGTCTTGGAATTGTTTTCAGCATTCTAAATATTTATTTACTGTGTTAATAATATTTACATTTTTTACAGGCTTTCATTGTTTTGTTCTGAAGCTATTTGTTATTGTCTCTTTGAATGCTGACCAGAAGTAATAAACAGCAAGTTATCAAATTTTATGTGCATTTGCATCAAGTTTTAGCTCTGCAAATCCTTCCCCAAATGTTCAGAAGATGTGAATTTTCAGCCTCTGGCAAAGGGTTGCTGTTAACTTCAGAAATAAATGCAGTGCTGCATATTACAGACCCAGCTTTACAATTCCCAGTGTCACAAGGAGGCTTCAGAAAGTTTTGAACCAGAATTTGAGTTTTCATACCCTCCCACGTTGTTGCTAGCCCATGTTCAACATGTCAGATTTGTCCTCAGAGAATGAATTTCCAGAGAGCAACAAAGAAGAGAAGAAAACCAGGCAGAAATTTGGTCATGTCCCTACATTTGCTGCAACAAGTTTCTGTTCTGAAATTGCCCCCAGGGCTTGTGCTGTTCCAGTTACTGCCATCACACCATGCTTGCACAGCCTGGGTTTCACAACAGCGGGCAGGTGCAGAGACACAGAGCACCACTGTCAGCAAATCACAGAGAAACGGAGAGTTAATACTGGAGTTTAAAAAAAAAATAATAAATAAATCAAAACACAACAACAACAACAACTAAAGAAAAACCCAACAAAACAAACAAAAAATCCCCACAAACAAGAAAAAATCAGACAAGAAAAAAACCAAAACAAAAACCAAACCTAATCAAACAAGCCCCCAAACCAGAACAAAAACCAAAAACAATCCCCAAAAAAACCAAAAGAACACCAAAAAATAATTTTAAAAACTCCCAAGAAAAACAACCCAACTTCCCCCAAAATAATATTAAAAATAAACAAATCAAATAATCAACCTACCAAAGACCCCAAAATATTAAATGAAAGCAAATCTAAACAAACAAAAAAGACCCCCAAAATCCTCAAAAACTAAAACAATGGAAAAAAAAAACCCCAAACCAACCAACCAACCAAACAAAAACAAACAAGAAAAACCATCCTCAAAATCAAAACCCAACCAAAAAACCCACCAGCAATGAGAAGGAATTTTTATGGTTCTTTTGAAGCAAATTGTGCTCATCAGGATTGAGGCGCAGACCTACTGATTCCTGCACACCATGTTCCTTGGCTGATGGCTTTATCTAGCCTCTTTCTGCATTTCCTTGAGAGCTCTTTTACACTAGGGTGAAGAGGCTTTCAGGGGCTTGCAGGCCCATTTTACTGCAGTAAGGCAAAAAATAAAAGGATTGTACATTTTTATTTCCTTTTAAGGATGGAAGGGAGAATAGGGAAGATGTGACCTGTGGAAAGAAGATGCTGAGAGGATACATAACATTGAGTCTTGTGACATGGCAAAGATGGATAAGACTAGTCCCTTTCCATCTCAGGATGGGGTCTGAGGTGGTTGTATATACACATACTTCTAAAAAATACATAAATAAACAAGCCATCACTGCGGGCGCCCACTTGGTACACAGAGGCTATGAAGCAGGCCCTAGGACAGTTTGGGCTGTTGTTTCCAGCTTTGCATCACCATTAATCAGGTGAACTTTCTTGAAAATTATTTCTTAAAACCTCCTAAATCTACTAAGTGTTTTTTTTGTTTGTTTGTTTGTTTGGGGTTTTTTGGGGTTTTTTTGGTTTTTTTCTTCTAGGAATAGTGATAAATGTTCGCTTCCAGCTCGCAGAAAAGTCGTAACAGTGTCTCAAGTCTCTTCAAGAATTAAAAAACAGTGAGTGTGAGGGACTCGGTGAGTGCCAAGCACTTCCTAGAGGTTTCATAGAGGAATTTATTTTTTTCCCCTCCAAATGAAACACAGAGGTTAACAAGGAGCTGTAGTAACAGGACTGAAACTCAGGCCTGGGGTGTTGTCTGCCTGAGCCAAGGGTGCAGGGTTTGAGGAGGAGAGGTAGAGGAAGGACAGCAGGGAGTGGTGATTATGGTGATTATTCTGTGATCCCAGCTCTGCAAGGATTGGGAAGGAGCCAGGAGAGCTCTGCTGCATCAAAAACCAGTTATTTCTGTCTTTCTGCCATGCCTGGGTGTGACTGAATGACCTCCATCTGCTTGGCTCCCTTGGTAGGTAGGGGCTCTCAGACTCAGGTTTTCCTGGAGAATAAACAATATATAAGAGGAGGAAATTCTTCCAGAGGAAACATCAGGGACAAACAAACAAACAAACAAACAAATAAATAAAGGGAGATTTATGTACTCATAAGGGAAATCGAGTTTGTTTCTAACAGGAGGCCTTTCACACCTGTATGATTTAACACAGTTAATCATGTAAGAATGTCAGAAAAGGTAACAGACTCTCCTGATTTTCACACACCTGGAAATGTTATTTTAATGGAGAATCTCTTCCAAAACATCTTGAACTTTCAGAGAGATGTCAGGGACACAAACATGACGTCTCTCTCTCTCTCCTGGAGCGCCTGCCCCGTTTTTGCCTTGGCTAGCTTGAGAGAGAAACCACAGCCGGAAGGATTTTTTCCCTCAGGACCTTAAAGATCCCATAGGCTGCTGGAACCTTTTCCAGCAGAGAGAGCAGGCATCCACTGATGGCAAAAGGAAAGAGTCTGCCCCTGGTCCGGGGGGGAATCACAGCTTTATTCAGTCTTTCTCCTGTGGTCCTGCCCCCGCAGGGTCTGGAGCCCAGTCCAGTCCCCGTCCCAAGAGCTCAGGGAGGGAGCTCCATCTGGTCTCCTGGCGTTTATCCAGGTGGAAGGGACTAGAGGCCGAGACAAGCCCCTACCCAATTAGGGATAAGGTGGGAGTGGAACAGATTGGATTACACTCCATTGTGGGAGAATGGGAGGGGAGAAGCAGCAGGGACAAACCTCGTGACACATTTTCCAGCGGAACAGGAGAAACCATTACAAAACCCAATATAAAATGAAATACAATATAAACCCAAATAATGCACTACAACACAGACACAGGGCTGAACAGCCTCTCTGTGCTCAACAGTGGCTACAAGTCCCTGATACACATTTTACTCCATAAACTTCACATCGTCTCTGAAATTTACTTTACACATTGGGTGAATATCTCAATTCACCAAATTAATTGAGATATTCACCCAATGTGTACAATAAATTTCACACACATTGTGTGTGTGTGTAATGTACACTATCTGTCTTACTGGGGCAAACTGCTACTTCTGTTTAAAAAGGTGTAAAACTTTCTGTTTTCCTTTTGTTTTTATATGACATCACTGTAAACTCAAGACTTGAAACAGAAATGGGGGAACTACTATATTTCTTTCTCTTGTCGCTCACCTTGTGATAGTCTTCTTTTTCCTTTTTTACTTTTATCCTGTTTTTACCAGCTTTGAACTCTCTTTACTTTGCCCTCAGAGACACTTTTGCTCAGTGAATCAGCTGGTGTGAGAGCACCAGGACCTGTTGGTCATACCTCTGTGGGACAGGATCACCACGATCCAGGTGATGCCTTCTTGCTGCAGCTCCAACAGGTGACCTCAGCACACTGGAATTTGTGGGACCACCCATCCCAGCACAACATGTCTGTGGCTTTGCTTTTCACTGACAAAGGGCCATGAACCCAGAAAGACATGGCTTGTTTTTTCAGCATGGCCCATAGGTGTCAAATTTTATGTCAAGGCAAAAAACACTGCTCAAGACACCAAGCCGAGGACTGCAGCCCACCTGTGGTGGTTTGTAATGCTAGACATCTTTAAAATTTGTAGGAAAACACCTTCACTAACCTGTTATCCCTTGTTCTTTCAACGGCTGGTGCGTCCTTTCCTCCTTCTCCCAGTAAATTTGACTTTTTCTTCTCATTTAAGTAATGTTACAGCACTGAGGTGAGTGCCACACTTTATTTCAAGCCAGTAGTTTGTGTAAAGGGAACAATTAGCTACTGAAGGTGTGTGGGCCAAATGAAAGTCTCAGAACTTCTTCAACAGAAGCAGTGATCCTGTAGACTATTTTATCCCAGCAGAAAGAAGGGCTCTTCTCCACGGTGCTTTCTAATCAGTTATTTCCTGTTTCTGTCTCTACTGGAAGCACCAGGGGAATGAAAGCAGCCAAATATACTGTAACAAATTGAAGCAGGGCTGTTTTGGTGCTGGCAAGAGGAACTGGACAGAAAAATTGCCATTTATGAGAGTTTGGTCCTGGCTCAAACCCTGCTCAGGAAAAAAACTGATGCGTGTGTGTCTTCCTGTTGCTGCACTGCAATGCCAGTTGGAGGCAAGTTACAGTAGAGTCATAGGTGCTGCACTGTGAGAAATCAGCCCTGAAATTGATAAACTGGGCTTCCCTGGCCTTGATTCTGCTTTGAAACTGCAGCAATGAAGATGCCATAGAGGTAGGGGACCATTGCCTTCAAACGGCTGTAAAATGTGTCACTGCATAAGGAATGGCTTGGTGGTGCCTGGCTGTCAAGATGCGATTCCAATTCTCACCCCAGCATGTCAACATTTCCTAATTTGCCAGAAGACTGGGCAAGTTTTGGCTTCCTGCAAGTTAAGACAGCCAGTTTTTTGGTCCCTAATACCCAATCTGTATAAATAAGATTAACCAATCTGCAATCCTTGGTCAGACACATATAAATGGTTATGGGAAAACGAGTGTGTGGGTCTTATTTACACACCAAAGTATAGCAGGTTCTTATTGGAGATGAGATTTCTGTGGTCAGAGATACTAAATATGAAATGTTGAACTCTCTGAAATGGGTTAAGTACTAATTTTTCCTCTACCTGTCTAGACAGGTTCCATTTATTACAGTGAGTACAATGAAGCTGTTGCAATATTCCCATCTCTGTGTTCATGATGCAGCTTTTATAAAACCAGGACAACGAGGGCAGCAGTGTATTTTCAATACTGGTAAAGGTAGTGAAGGAAATGCAGACTTGAAGATGATAAAATGGCACACTAAGGCATTCTGAGGCTCTCTTGTCCTTTTGAACAAATTATCACTCAGGCTCTTAATAGACTACATGGATTTTGGCCACAAATATGTTATACTTTCATCACATAAATTTGTGGAAAGTCATTTATTTAGGAAAGCCCCACCAGGCATTTGGTGCCTGATGAGCCAATCTAACTGAAGCCAGAGTCTCAATCTGGTTGTGAGATCTCTTCTGGTAGATAATGCATGTTAATGACTGCAAAGATACTGCAAAGATGAAAACCCTACTTTGTGCATTCCTACAGATGATGGACCAATCCTGTAATTTGTCATTGTGCCTCTGATGTTGATTCTGCTATTCCAAATCTTGAATTTACCTTTTACTTTTTTCCTTAAAAAAAAAAAAAAAAAAGAAGGGGGGGGGGGGCGGGGAGTGGAGTCCTTTCCTTTTTATGTATTTTCAATTCCATGATATATATTAATGTTCAATTACTTATTAATAAAGAAAAACATGATTACTTATTTCATACATATTTTTACATTTCATAGCATTTATTTAATAATTTTTAAAATAGTCGCCCCAATTCCGGTTTTGTTTTACTTCACTGAAATGAAACTGGCTAAATACCCACTATACTTATACATAAATTGGCTTGTCTTGAAAAGAGGGAAGTCCTTACAGATACACCCACTGATGCCAGAATCAGCTATAAAACTCAGTGAAATAATTAACATTCAGTAACAGAAGTTGTCGTATGACTCCTTTGTGGTTTTGCCTCTGCATTCTCTGTTTTCTCAGCACTTTAGGCTGCAGGGAAGCTGGCAGGGGTGTAGTTTGTGGCCTTTTTCACAGGTAGTCCAGTGCTCATGGTTTTATTGGTAACTACAATGACTGTTAATTTGTGAAGTGGGATTTAAGAAGAGGTCCCTCAGCTCGTGATGCTGTTGTGCTGATTTGTCTAAGAAAAGCATTTACAAGCTAAAGGCAATCATTAAAATATTAGAGACTGGAAAATGACTCCAAGGACTTCAGTGACCATAAGCTGAAATTTTACTTTCCCACATGAATCAAGACAGCAAGTGTCACATGTAGGAGAATTTTTCATGTCAAAAATTCCATGTGAGGAAAGAAAAGAAATGGAGAAATAAAAGATGGAAGTCAAGCTCACAGAGCTCCAAAGACACAGATGTCCTTCTAACCTCCATCTCTTACAGGCAGTTCCCAAATTTGGTACGTTATTTTCTATCAAAATCACTGGCTTTTGTGTCTTACTTTTCACTGCAATGTCTGCAAAGTGTTTTAGTACAGGAATCTCTCCACACATTGCTAAGATACAGATAGAATGTTTGGTTTTGGCATCCTGCTACGTGGTTATCATCTGTTTGGATCTTTCACTGCATGCCATCTTTCACATCTATGCTTTTGTATGTTTCTCACAGTAGAAATTTTGACAGCCAAATACTTGGTTGAAGGTATGGGCAGGTTTTCAGTGGTTATAAATTGCTCTTTATTCAGATCGTTGGTAAAATTACCATAGGGCAATTGTTGCCAGCTGAAGATCTGTGCTTCAGTACATGAGACCACATCAGCACACAATTTTCCTTACTCATCTGATCCCGGAGATGCAAGCGGAAACCTTTTCTCTACAATAAAAGTCTATCTGTGAGTCTTCTACTCCCATCAGCAAAATACTTGGTACAATCTTAACCCAATGTTTGTGATCAGTGTAATTGCAGCTGCTTGAGTGCTGCGCTGAATCAGTTCCTTCCTTCTTCTTCCAACCCATCTTTCCCTTTGAAATGCAACCACTATCACAGATTAAACAGCAGTAATGCAGATAAGCTTGTCAGATTTAATCAGCACAAGTCATGCAAATGCTTTTGCAGTATTTGCACTGATCTGGAGATAAATCAGCTCCTCTGGTTGCAGAACATTGTTAATTTCCAGCAATCTCCTGCTAGAACTGTCCCTGTTCCACAGGACAGCAGATGCTCTGAGCTTCTCAGGAGCGTGATACAGTTTATGTAGATGAGGGTGCAGTTTGTCACAGGAGGAACACAGGCTCTGCAAAACCCTAACCCAGGGACAATTTAGTGGAGACCTGGCAAGAATCTCCTCAGCCGGGAGAATTGTTACTACTTATTTCAGGTAATTTGATATTCTGATGAGTGGAGATTAAATGCAAACACCACATCCAGTGCATATTACTTCCAGCAGACTTATTCTTCAAGAAGGAATGGTTCAGGTAAAGGTCTGCATGAAAGGAAATTGATTAATGTTTCCCAAAATTTTCTAGTCTCTCCTGTCTCTTGTGCTTTCCTGATGTTCTAACCTTAATTGTAATTGTTTCTTTTCGCTTTTTATTTTGTTCTTCATGTTGTGGTTCAGCAAAGTCTGTGTAAAATCCAATTATTAAACTATGCCATTACCAGTGAAAAGGAGTGTTATACTATATTAGAAAGGTGCAATGCTATGCCATCTTTTTAGCCATCATTAAATTTGATCCATTAAATTTGATCATCAGCTATCCAATATTCCCAGAAAACTGCACATCACCTTGTGCAGAAATTAACCCCCCATGTCTCTCCGATACATCCAAAATTCAGCTAATTCAAATAACTCTCTTCATATGATTGGCCTTGAAGGATAGTGACTGTATGCACAGGTAATATTTCATCTTGCAAATCACTGTTATGGAAAACCAAGACAGCACAGTTTTAGTTAATTTCATAGGTCCTAGTTTAATTTCACAATTACCTGTATCATAAAGCTTACTTAGGCTCATTTTTCCCTTTCTGTTTGGATGTGCATTTTGTTGTATATACTACAATGCAAGAATTAGAAGAAATAAACATACACTCCAGAGGAATAAAATCTACATTAAATTCCTAATCTACTGCGCAAGTAAAATACAGTCTTAGGTTTATTAGGATGCTAGACAGGTGCAGGTCAGGAACTGCTCTAAATAAAATACTTATTGGTCCCTATAAGACTGCATAAGAAGCAAGTACAAGAAACAAATGTCTGTCAAATTAATGGGTAGTGATTTATGTATATGATGTTGTAGCTACAGTGCTTGGCTGTAATCTGTCTAGTAAAATGCATAATATTCTGCTAATGAAGGGAGTATTTTTACATTTATTTTAGCAGACAAACCTGATTTAAACACTTTTTAGCATAATATGAAGATTAAATAAGCTCCTGCTTTCTTTACCTCACAGCTTTGAAAGAGAGAGAGAACAATGGTTTTCAGGATGACAGCCAGGAGTTTTCATTTTGTAGAGAATATTTCACCCTGCTACCTTCAAATTAGCTGAATTTGCCCTAACTTTCATTTATCAAATTAAATTCTTTTTTGTCTCCTAATGCATTCAAATAATACTTTGAGGAGCCTGGCATAGCAAAACCTGTAATTTGAAAAATGAAATGGAGACAACAGGACTTGAAGAAAATGGCTATTCTAAGAACATTTTTTTGTGAATGATCCTGACAATCTAGGTAAGGTAGTATGAACATTTTAACAGCCTCAGACTTTTCCAAACCTATACTGAATCCCTTACAAAAGACTCATGAATGACACAGTTTGTATTTTTGGCAAAATCATGCTGAAAGAAAAAGATCACTTTTAATTGCAACAGAAATGTTAATTTGAAGATTTGTAGAGCTTTTTCCTTCTTCAGCATCTTGATCTGAGAAACAAAATGTTTTGACTCAATAATGGAAAACAGGATCTTCTGTTCTGAATCAATGTTCCTAAATGTCAAAAGTATTTTATTGAGTGTATTTTTTTTCCCCCTTTTTTTTTTTTTTTCCTTTTAATTAAACTTTTGCCTTTTTTTGGAAGTAGCTGAATTTCAGTGCTTCCTTTGAGAGATTTCAGGTGTCTTTCCTTTTTTGTTGTTGTTTGTTTGTTTGTTTGCTTCAGGTACCTCTCAAAGCTTTTTGTCTGGTCTGAGACCAGTTTAGACCCTTGGTGATGCTGCTGAGGGAAGAGTAGATGGCTGCATTTCATTTCAGGGTGAGTTTCCTCACTGGTATCTGACTGATCCAACCTGTGGTCTCAGCATACGCTGAGCTGTGTTTTATTGTTTTGCAATAAAGGGCCATGGCTATTTCTAGAAGTCAGGGAAATCCCTCTCAAGCTAAGTAAAACATTGGTGTTGGTCCACACCCAGTATCACTCACACATTTACTAACTGGACCACAATCCTTTGGCTTGTACTATACAACTTGAGAAACCAGACCAAGTTCCCCTCCACTGGCTCATCATCTTCCTTTGTGCGGCCCTGACCTGGACCCCTTGGCTGGGTTTCTATTTCCTGTGGAAAATGCCTACCCAGGACACTGGCTGCTTTCCTGGTGCATGGATCTGCTGAGAGGTGGCTGTACTGTCACACTCATCTCCTGGCAAATAGTCACGGATGTGTTTGCTTCTCCCTGGTGAAGTGAGGAATGGTTTGAATTTTCATTTGTTTGTTCATTTTGTGTGTGTGTTTGGGTTTTTTCCCTCTTACACCCAGTAGTCTGCCTCCTTGGTTTAATCAAAAAGCAGGAAAACACACACTGTTTTTGTGCTAACAGAAGGTGCTATCTGCTATGGGGATGGCAGAAAAGCAGCAAAATTAATAATTACACCTCTACCTAGTCACCTGTCAGCCCTCAAACATTTGTGCCTCAGGATTTTCCAACTCAGAGATCATTTGTTTGTGTCACAAGCCCTGGACTGGTTGATCTCCAAGGGGAATACTCCCTTGCCAAGCTGCTGGCAGGGAACTGGCAACTTAATTAACCTCCCTTTGCAACTGTCTGTCCCAGTGACTTTGGTTTACATCCCTACTGCTGTGGAGAGGTTCCACCTTAACTGCTACCATAGAAATATCTTTGAAAACTTCAAGATTATGTCCCTAAGTAGCCAAGGGGTAAGGACAAGGCTTATGATGAGGATTTATTTTAGAACAAGCACATTGTTCAAGACAATCTCATTATTAACTGGCAAAGACAACAACACAGACATTGATAAATATGTATCAACAGTATATGCTGGTTTACCATCTTCAGTGGACTAAAAAGTCCATGAACAACACAAAGAATCAAGGGAAGAAGATGAGGGTACCCAGATGAAATTTCTTCTGTTGCGATGTCTTCAGCTGTTTCTTTTCCCCTTCCCCTTCCCCTTGCCCTTCCCCTTCCCCTTCCCCTTCCCTTTCCCCTTCCCCTTCTTGGAATCTGTATTCTCATTATTGTTTTTTTACAACACTCTATGTAGAAGAGGCAGAAAAATAAAAATAGAATTTTCTTCAGTGGGATGTTTAGAACAGGAAAACAGACAGATGATCTGAATTGCCCACACAAGAATTTCTCCATCTCCCATTATTTATGCAGTGCTGGCATCTTAGCAGTCAATAAGCAGGTCTGTCTCTCCCCATCCCCTCATTACAACTCAAAATGTCATTTTTATTTCAGGGTTCACACTATATCCTCCAGTTGTGGTGGCTTTAAAACCCTTTGTCCTTCTATATCTTCTGATGAACTTTAAAGGCTCTTCACTATTTACACTGAACCATTTTTAATGTCTGAGGTTACAAACACAATTCATTTTCCAGGTAAAAATGGATTATTATTTTATGTGATACTCTGAAATGTGATACACAGAGAAAGTTCAGTCAGCAGATGAAACTGAGGTGTACCCACAAGGGTCTTTCCAGGGCTTGAGCGTGTGTTTACCCTGCAGCATGCATTTTGCAGAGCAATGTCTCCAAATCAAATGGCTCCATTATGGTCCATATTGTAAAAATACAGGGGAAATAAAAGAAAATCCCTACGCAAAAAATGGGCTGTTTGTACAGCACGTGTATCAGGCCTGGAGTAAGCCTCCTTGTGAAATAGAGATTTGCAAGTGAGATAAACCCTGTTAGACCTATTCACAGTGGCATTTTGTTCCACTTTGTTCTCTGCACAAAATGCCTTCCCTGCAGGTCACTGCACGACAGTTCCTCAAACAGCAAATATCCCTGCACAGTGGTTATGGCTCATGAGCCAGTTTGGATCTGTATCCTACAGGAGGGAATGTTTTTCATTGTTTTCTGCACTGCTGTTTTGCTCTTGATTGGAACAAGCTGCTGTCTCTGGGGTAAACCTTGGGACACTGCCCATTGCTGTGAGTGATGTCAACACATTTTTGAATGTGTGGTTATTAGCACTCTTTCCAAACAGGTCTCAAAAAAAAAATCCTTCTTGCACTACACTGTGATTTGTTTAGAAGACATTCCCTCTCCCTTGCCCCACTTGCTATTGGATGGAGTGGCTGAATTATTTTTGCAATTTAAACAGGCAAACTATGTGAATTATTGCTTGCTGACCCCAGTTAAGACTTACAGCTGCTTGGAAGAGGAGACAGTTCACTCCCTTCTCAGTCAATATCAACAAGCGGACAAAGATTTGAATGGAAGCCCAGTTTTCCACTGCAGTTGGAGGGTGGGTCTGGGTGGAGAGAGGCAGGAGAGATGCATATGTTGCTCCTCCTTGCACTAGTCCAAGGTATCGATGGAGTTGAGAGGATGGAAATTTTACCTTGGGAATTAAGTCATCAAATAAAGAAAGAAGGATAGTTTGGCCCAGCCTGTGGGAAGATTGAGGAGACCAGAGACCGGGGTCTTGTTAAATCAACCACTTGAGCCACTTTTCTCTTTGCTGAGCTTTTATCCAGGAATAAGGCATTAATCTTCTCCCCTTTGGGACATGAGCTACCACTGCTATCAGCAGAAACCTAACAAGGGGCAACTCCTGTTGTTTGTCCTGCCATGGGTGAGAAGGTTTAATCAGGATTAAGGAAACTGCTTTAGTGTGAGAGGGGCTGCAGGAGTATAAAGTCAACTTTCACACTGTCTACTAAATCCTACTGTTCAGAGTTAGAGAATAAATCCACCTCTGTGGTTTATAACACCAATCAGAACTACAAGAGACCTGTCCTGTCTCCAACTTTGCACATACACTCCACATTCCCAGTTAGTCAGTCCTGTATATATTCATCATAAATATATTTATTTCTGCCCATATGCTTGTGTAGTAATACAAAATTCTGAAAACTTTGGCAGCAAACTCCATAACTCGGCAGTACCGGGTGATATTCTGTCACTCTTTAGGAATTTCTGATGGTGCTAGCAGTCACGTACACATTTTTAGAGACATCTTTGTAGACAAGACCTCAAGAATCACTTAGCTGGGCATCGGTTTCTTTAGGTTACAGGATACATTTGGGAATGTGATCTGAAAGCACTGAAAAGCTCTCTAGTTACAAGTCCTTTCTGTGGAATAAATGAGACAGCATGCTGCAGCTTCAAGAATATAGGGCTAAGGCCAAGATGTGAAATTATTTAGATAAATTAGCAGCAAATATTTAAAGTGGATGTTATAAAGGCCGAGTTCTCAAATCTGTGCCTTGGTGGTGTTCTGGTTTCACCTATCTGAGCTGGTATGGTAAAAACTTCCCTAAAGTGTGTACCAGCTGTGAGTTATGCACATACCTAACCCACCTTTTGGTGACAGCAGAGAGGAATCATCTGAAAAGATTTTAAATGCTTTGGAGGAATGCTTTGCAAATGAGAAAAATAAACCTTCAACTGAAGTGAGGTTTGAGCTCTTACTAGATTTTTCTGCATGACTAGATTTTTCTCCAGGTCACTAGGAACCTGATCATATCTGCCTGCCCCTAGCTAGCAAGGGCAGGTCTCCCCCAAGCCAGATTATGGTTTACAGTTGGAAGAATGGATATTGTTAGGGAGAAGGATAAAGACAATGAAAGAAATCATGTATTAGTCATATGTTGCCTTTTGAAATTGTTGGAGAATTGAGGAATTATAATTTACAGAAAATTCTGGATAGATTATTTTATAGTTGTTCTCTCTTTCAGGTGTGTGACTGATGGAGAGCAGATGTCCAGCTTCACTCCTATGAATCCTTCAGCTAATTCCAAAATCTGAGTGCAAAACAAGGAACTTCTGCTAACAAAAGCTCTGCTGCTTTGAATGATCTGAACATGTACCAGATGATGGTGTTCTACAAAATGTTTATGAATAACCAAATGGGATTTTGGTTAAAGTCAATAAAAACCACTCAGATTTAATCAAGCTGGTACATGTGAAATAAAATAACTGCCCATGTAACTTTTGGTGTTAACCAAAAATTCATTCCCAAACAGAATATTATTAAGAGTCCTGTTGTAAACAGATTGTCATTGTCACATCTGCTAGGTGTGGCTGTCTGTGAAAGGGTGACACTGTCATGTTGTTGTGTTGTCATAACCTTGGCATGGCAGCAGTTTTCCAAACATAAATGGAGCAATGTCTACCTGGAAAAGGTGGAAATGATGTCATGGGTTGGGGGTAATAACCACTCCTTTCACAACTAACAGCAAAGTGTCTCTCTGCCCATCTATCCAAAATTTCTCATAAAATATGACAGAATTAAAGTATGGCAGGGGGTTTACACATTTTCATACCCTCTTGCAATCTTGTAAATTGAAATTAATTTTCCTGTAGAATTATTCAGTCATTCAGATTGTACTTCTCATGTCATTCTTATAGTAGTTTTGCCCAAAGGAGGTATTCTTTTGTTTCCATCTGTAAATACATCTTGAAGGATTAAGAACAGTTTGAAGTTAGCCACAGATGCGAGTGGCAAAAGAAATTTTGTAAGACATTATGCTTAATTTTATGGATCTTTTTGAGAAATTGTGTAAGAAAATAGGAATTGTATGTGGGCTTCAGCTGAGATAGAATCTGGCCCTTTGGAGGAAAATTAGTGTTTAAGATCTGTTTTTATTTTGGTTTCTTTCATAATTGTAAGTTATCAAGTATTAATTTCACAGTTTGTACTGTTGTTCCTAGCAAATTGCCTTCTTACAGGTTACAGTTCTAGAGATGACAAGGATATGGAAAATAAAAGTTTTGCTCTGTGTTATGCACACATAGAGCATTCTGTTTCTAAAGAAATCAGGAGTAGTATTATTTTGCATATTCCCTTATCTCTGATATTGCAAGATTACATTAATTTGTCCATTGACCTCTTATTTTTGCAGTTTTCCAGGTTGTTTTTCATTTATCTTTTTTATGTGGAGTAAAATAATTCAGCCATCCACAGAAAATGGGATAAAGTTTTGCACTGGACTTCATTAATATTTCCAGTATCTCAGTGCAGGTACTGCTTTTTTTGAGAAGTAGAACTTTCAAGATTTTCTTCTGTTTCCTCAGATCCACATAAAAATTATTGACTAACATATCACTCTCCTCAAAGTGACACCTGAACCCATTAAAAGGGACCAAGGGTTTTGTACCTCTAAAGTAAAAACTGATTTCTAAAGAAGTTCCTGAAGACATTTTGATATCTGACAGGGTCTTTCTGTTACTTGATATCACTTTTACTTCCTTCTGTATCTATCTTACCTCCTCCTTCCTGCTATAAATTTATTAGCAGATGCTGTCAAAATTTTCATTTTCACCTACAAATTTTAGCTACGTTACAGCCGGAAGATTATTTATTTATTTTATTTTTTAAATAGCATGGAAAGAACTATTTCTACAGATTTGGAAAGGCTTTGCACAGATTTCCCTGTAGCTTTTTTTTCATGCTCAAGAAGATGTTTGAGTGAGTCTCCATTAATTTCTTTGTTAAAATCTTCTATAAAAGGGAAGAGGTAGGGTTCTAAAAGTTATTGTAGATACATAGTTTTGTTTTTGTTTGGCATGGATTAAGTGCAGTTGGGAACTGATTAATAGCTTTAGGGGATTGGTATAACCTTGAGTCTGAAATTACGTGAGAGGGATGGAGTAAAAACACGTGGATTAGTGCAGGCAATGAAGACAAACTTGGACTAGATTTAGAGTCAGTAAATTCTACATAATTTTTTTCCAGGACAACTTGTATCCTTCTAGAAAACTATTTAGAGAAAGGCTCAATGTTGAACAAGGCATACACAACTTTGATTTGAAGTGCATACTTCCCCTTCACTGATTTCACACACAAAAATCATTATGAATACATTAATTATTCCAGTTATAGACTTTCATCAGCTTTTACAGAATAAGGATGACTTTGTAAACAATCCAATATATCTCTTGGATAGTGCTCAAATACTTCTTATAGTCATTGAAAAATAGGTCTGGAAAGCACTTCTAGATGTAAAGTAGTCCAACCCCTATGTCAAAGTTAAATCGTCCATAACTGTGTCATTTCATAAAGTTATTTGTTTAATTTGGTTTTTTAAGACCTCAGGGGATGAAGACTGCATACATTACCTATGAGATGCATTCTCCTTCTTTCCTGAAAGAGGATCCTCATGTATTCTTTCCCATAACTCCCTCTTTTAATGTCTTTTTTCAGGCTAACCATGCCAGGTTTTGAATCTTTCCCTATAGGTTTATTTTTCTGGTCATGATTTTTTTTTTCTTTTTTCTACTATTCCATTGCCATCTTCTGCATTTTTTAACTCCTAGTATACATATTTTTGGAAACACATACTGGTTAGGTGTGTGCTGGGTAAAACAGAGGGAATGTTACTTTCCACATCTTGTGGATCCAAGTCACATACAAATCTCTCAGTGCCTTTTTTAACCCCAGGCTATGACAATTCCAGTTTATGTCCAGCTTTTCAAATCACCCAGCCTTGGTGTGCATCTGAAGGGCTGCTGCTGTGCCAGTTTGCTCCTCATTTTGCCCTGCTGATTGCCCCTGTGTAAAGAAGGAGTATCACACTTGCACTCAGAACACATGGACCATTTCAGAACATTGTCTGTGCTGTTTTTCAAGGTTGGTTCATTTCATTCCTGTTTTGTCACCTTCAGATTTTATAAACTTCATACTCTTCCATCCTCATTGTATCTGAAGACATTAGACAGCATCAAGGATGAGGTGGCCACCTGAAGAATGTTTTATCATGCTTCCAATCATTCTGAAAATGAACTGTGCATAATGGATGTCTGGGCACTCTTCCCAAACTGCTTTACCCCATTCCACCATTCATATTCCAGTTCTGGAATATAATAATATTAAATATGAATGTAAAATTATCAAAAATAATCACATTAAATTATGTCAGTAGCGTTCTTTTGGTACAAGATATTTCATAACTATTATTTCTCTCCAATGCACCAATGCCATTATTTAATCATCAAAAGAAATTTGATTATCTACAATGATTTCTACTTGACAAACCCATGTTTGCTATTTAGTAATTTGTGGTGGTTCTTTAGAGAGACCCAGATGACCGCTGATGGCAAAAGGAAAGAGCCTGCTCTTTGTCTGGGGGGGAATTACAGCTTTATTTGGTCCAGAGCTCTTTCAGCTCCTTCCCCGTCCCCGCCGGTGCCAGATAGAGTCTGGCCCCACCCATCCCGGGGCTTTTTCCCTGGGGGACGGGCCCAGAGGCAGGGACAGGCCACTTCCCAATCAGGGACAAGGTGGGAGCGGAACAGAGTTGGGTTACATTCCTGTGTGAGGGATGGGCGCAGCCCAGCAGGGACAGACCATGTGATGCAGTTTCCAAGGGGAACAGGGAAGAAAACATTACAAATCCAATATAAAAATGAAACACAGTATAAACAAAATTAACACACTGTACCAGTAATTTCCTTGTTTTTTTTCCCAGGCACTTGTGTATAATACTCCATTATTTGTTGACACAGTGTCCCTCATGGAGCAGCGACTCTGCCCACCCGAGCTAGCCCGACACTGCGGTCAGACAGGGAACACTCCTCTGGATCCTGGGAACCGAAGGAGCAGATAAGGGGGTTTTCCCCTTGTCATGGGAGAAACCATGCCGACAGCAGAGGAAGGAGTCGGACTCAGCTGGGAGCAAAGTCCAAGACCTTTACTAAGCCCCTGCCAGGACCTCCGAGCCTCAGAAGAGCTGCTCCAGAAGAGCACCCCGGGCAATGAGCCCTGGGCTTAAATACAGGGGAGGGACTAAGGGAGGAGACTAAAACATCCAGTGAGGGACAAGGTGGGAGTGGAACAGGGTTGGAACATGGGGAACATGAAGGGAGGAACTTCCTCAGCTCCTGCTCTATCACTCAATGTCCTTATCTGAACTTTCTAGAAGCTGAGAGGCAGGGCCCGTAGGAGGGGACTGGGAATATGGGAGGATTGACAGGGAAGAGGGGCAGGGACAAACCTTGGAGCATAACATTTATCAGGAGAACAGGGGTTGTGGAACAAACCATTATAATGAAAATAAATAACACAGAGCACAAAGCAACAATTTGTCACATTATTTGGTTTTGGGTTTAGTTTTATTTTTTTAACTTGAAATTCAATCTTGCAGGCCTTTCATCTATAAATTCTCATTTAGACCCTCTAGACTATTTTGAGGTGAGATTTGTATGTTTGGCTTCCAGTCCGTTTGGCTTTTTCAATGGGGGAAAAAAAAAAAAAAAAAGTAATGATGAGTTCCTGAGTGAGGTGGTCAAAAGACTCTGGAAGGCAGCATGAACAAAGAACTTCAAAAAATATAGTTTAAGAGTCTGAGATGGCTCCAATCAAAGGTTAAGCAGCACGAGGGGTTGTACACAGGTGGTGGAAGAATCTATCTCTGTAGTTTAAATGTGTCAACAGCCCTCTCCATATTTTTCCCTCCAAAGCATTTTCAGATATGCTTAGAGAGTTATCTGAAGCCAATTAACATCTTTCAAGGAGTCTGCCCTATTTTGGAAGATACGAGAGTTTAATATAATACTTTCTGTGAAATGATATGAGATAATGCAGAAAATAGGACCTTACACATTCTAGTTTTCTTGTGCAAAAGTAACATTTCTGTCTTGGATAAAAATTTATTAGTCCAATATGTCTGAAGCCCTTCTACGCCAAAGATTTTAACTCTTGGTGCTGATATGATGCTAGGCAGCTGCTGAGATCCAATATATCATGAAACATGATGCAATAAACATATGAAATAGACTTATGTCTCTGCCTAATCTATAAAATTTCAACCCATTCCTATTCATTGGACAGAAACAAAACTAGAAGAGCTCCTCTCCCAATGCTTTCTCTATGCTAAAATACAAATAAAACCACCAACAATTTTTGAATACAAAAATTACCTTGTCACAAGATGTATTTTTTAGTGGTAAATGTGCACATGTCCTAAGGTAAGGAAGCATGTAAACTGGATGTTCAATAAAACTAAATGCAAACAATCAAGAACATAATTACCTATTAAAAGTAAAATATGAAAAGTAAAAAATACAACAGATTTTGGATCATATCTCTGGATATCTCCCTCTTCTTCATAAAATTGAGATGATATACCTCAATTGTTTACATTCTTTTTAATTCAGTATTTTATTATATTTTAGTAAATAAATGTTGTTGAAATTGACTACAAATTGTTAGAATTATGCATTAAAAAAATCATGGATAAATGTTTATTTGGGGGGATTGTATCTAGTTATTTTTCTCCTGAGCTGGAAAAAATAAAATGAAAGTGTGGCAATTTCAGGTTTAAACCAGACAGAAACCTCAATTTAGTGTAGTGGTTTTAGTTCACCAATTTGAGATTTCCCAGCCAATGCACCAATTAATGTGGTGGGTCTAATGCTGGAAAAATGCCAATACACCCATTAGAATTATTTACACCTTTTCTGCTGCAAGATAGGATTAGGAGAAGAGCAAAGCAGGCTCAAACTTTAAAAGATATAAAGAGAAGCAGAACTGAATGAAATGAAAAAAGATAATAAGAATCAGAATAAAACCTTCAGAACATTTTTCTGCCCCCACAACCTTCTTTTTCTTTCCCATTGACAACATATAGAAATAAAACCTGGAACATAGGTCAGTTTATCACCTCTAAAATAGTCTCTCATCAGTTCTCTTGGGGAGAGTCTCTTTTGCCGTGTCATAGAGACTTCTCCACAAGAAAACCATTCTCTCGTTGAAGTGGCTCTCTCTCCCTTGGAGCCTGTGCTCCATTTTTAGCCTCAGCTAGCTTGAGAGAGAAACCACGCCAGAAGGAATTTTCCCTTCAGGGCCTTAAAGCTCCCAGAGATGTTACAAACCTTTTTCTTTAGAGAGAGCAGGCATCCATCGATGGCAAAAGGAGTCTGCTCTTTGTCCAGGGGAATCACAGCTTTATTCTGGGGTCCTGCCCCCGCAGAGTCCGGAGCTCTGTCCAGTCCCCATCCCCATCCTGGTCCCAAGAGTGAGAGAGATTTTCCCACGTGGTCTCCTTGCTCTTACCCAGAGGGAAGAGGCTAGAGGCAGGGACAAGCCACTACACAATCAGGGATAAGGTGGGAGTAGAACAGAGTTGGGTTACATTGCAGTGTGGGAGGATGGGAGGGGAGAAGGAGCAGGGACAAATCTTGTGATAAATTTTCCAAGGGAACAGAGTAGTACAGAAGAAACCTTTCCAAAACCCAGTATAAAAATGAAATACAATATAAGCACAAATAATGCATTACAACATGTCGTGGCTTCAATTTCCAGGAATAGCAACCCCCTGGAAATCCGCATTCATTAAGTCCCTCCCATCTCATGCAGCCTTCCCACAGCTGCGTTCATGGGCCATGTCAAACCTATGGAGTACTATTTTAAGGATGAGCTGTTCAAAAGCAAAAGTTCTTTTCTTCTATCTCTGAGATCATCTTCATCTCTGGAAACAGAGGTCTTTTTTCCCTGGGGTCAAAGGGTTTTCATCACGCTCATGTCTCTCTCTGTTCAAGTTTCTCATGCAGTCACAGCTACGTCAACATTCACTTGCTTCAGCAAGAATGCCTTTGCTCATGTCTGCAATTTGAACATTCCATTCCCCCATACTTCATGAATTAAAGGGATATTCTAGTGTATCAAAGTTCATCACCATGGCCTTACGAAAGAATTTCAGCCTAAGACTCAGGCATAACCTCATTCTCCTCACATCTGGGACTTGACTCCTTCTTCACTGTCCATGGTGTCTTCATGTCACCTCTCTACATGTTTTCACTCTATCCTTTTCTCTCAGTTGAGAGAGGATCACTGTCCTGCAAGTTTCATCTGTGCAATGAAAGAGTTAATATCTTGCCTGGGGCCTGCGGTGGTCATGATGGTCAGAGCAGTCATGGCGATGGATTCAGGCTGTGCTGGGGCTGCGCCGGGATCTCGAGGATCCAGCCAGAAATGGTGGCGGCTGCTCTGGCTGCATGGCTGGTCTCAGGCCCGCACTGTGTTTAGCTCCAGTTGCAGGTCAGCTTGACTGCACTGGAGGGGAGGGAACCAGCCCAGCGGCCAGGTGATAACAGCCCCGGGAGCCGGCAGCTCTCCGGGAAGGGCTCCGGCCCCTTGGCAGGGCCCACCCAGCCACACAGAGGGGTCAGGGCCAGCCTCTGACCTGTTCCTAGGCCACAAGGAGAGAGCTGTCCCAGGCTTGTTTATCTTAAAATGTGACTCTCACAGAGCTGTATTCAGCTCTTTAATTGGTTTACCAGGTTGTCAGCATTCAAACTAGCCACTGATTAGTTTTGTCAAGCACGGAGGAAACTGCTGGTAGTTTGTCTTAGAGAAATCATTTCCTTGGGTGGCTTCTTCCCTCCTCACCAAATGTCAATTAATGCAAAACCAGCACAGAAAAAATCTCTGTACCAGTCATTTTACTCTGACTTGAGATGTGGCAACAAACTTTTCTAGTCCAGGTGAAAAAAACAAAAACAAAACAAAACAAAACAAAACAAAATCAAAACCAAAAAAACAAAACCAAAACCAAACCAAACCAAAACAAAAAACAAAACAAAACAAAACAAAAACAAAAACAAAAAAAAAAAAAAACACCAAAAAAAACCAAAAAAAAAAAACACCAAACCTGAAAATATTAACTTGATTCAATGGCCAGGCACAGGAAGATAAAGTTTACCCACTTTACTACAGGCACTGATATAACAAATAGAGACTTCTTTAGGTAAAGAACTAGTAAATGCCATTGGAACAGCTAGATCTTTCTGCTGTTAGAAGTTTGTTTCTGCTTTTGAGAAATTATATTTCTGAAGCACAGCAAATAATTAAATTATTTGAAAGAGAGGACAACTGTCTTTTCTCAGTATGAGTGAAACAATGGCAGCTTAAAAGCAAATTTCCATGAGTAGTTTAATGAGGATCTCTCACACATATACCACAAATTTAATTTCCATGATAATCCCAGGAAAAATTTCATTCCTGAAATTAAGTCTGCTAGTCCAGGTTTGATATCAGTGCAGGTAATTGGCAATTATCTGAGACCCAACAAAAGCTTGTATGAACCAAGAATTCCCTCATTTAAATCCACAGAGAAAAAAATAGTTTTTAAATTAGATGTTTGTGGTTTATGATCATAAGCCCATGTGTCATAGGCAGTTCCACCTATGTTTAAATCCATGCTCAAAAAGATCCCATTTCTAAGCAGTATAATGATTTTCATATTTAGAATTCAGCTGAAGTTTCAGTACTTGAATGGAGTGAGGTCTAATTTTATATTTTTTAAATTTTCCGTGTTTCTTTTTCTCCTGTTTAATCTTTCTCAAAATACACTGAAGTTGGTCCCAGCAGTGCCTGAGCTGAAGGGAAACCCTTGAACCTAAGTATTCCTAATAATTATGGAGGTGTTCCCATTTCTTGCACAACATGTGGCTGTTTGGGTGTTTGGGTGGATCAGGGAAATATTACCATCCGAGCTCTATGACTACCTGCCTTCATGTTTCCTTCAGCTGAAACTAAACATCCTCTGTGTGTTTCGGGGTTAAAGGACTTCAGCTGTTTGTAGACTTTGAGGAAAACCTCTAGTAAAAGCAGAATGGTGACATGTTGGCTGTGAGACAACACAGAGATATTGCTACGTGAAATAATAAATACTCCTAAGGTTTATTGGCTGCAAATGATGTATATAAATCATAACTCTTCAATCCTGTCTTTGTCATGAGAGCTGCAATAAAAACAAGACAAGATTTAATTGCTTGCACATTCCTCATCAGACTTTCACTGCACTTTGCATTTCTTATGCTTTTATTTTAAAAAATAAAAGACATAGGAGTGCTTTCAAAGGTTCAAAAATCAGCACAACATAATTAAAATATTTTTCCCATAAAATAGTTCATTTTATGATTTAATCTAGGTATGCATGTATGCTGTGTATACGTGCACATGTAGGCATATATAAACACACAATCACATATTTAAATAATAATTTATGCATGTGTTTATTTACGTGCACAAATATTGTGTGTGTGTGTGTGTGTGTGTGTGTGTGTGTGTGTGTGTGTAAACAAAGAAAAAGCAGAACAAAAATACAATTTAAAGTGGAAAAATATACGAAAAATCTCTTAGCACATTTTCTTTTTCCCCAAAATACTTTTGGTTCCATCATATTCACATGGTCCTATCCCATTTGAAAATTTAAACCTTAGAAAGACTATTCACATCTTCAAAACATACTTAAAGTAAAAATTTTTCTTGGTGAAAATTTGTGTAACTGTATCTATGGCTTCAAATGCAGCATTGGGAAAATACTAATTTTTAGTGCAGCTTGCATAAATACCTGCCATATTCTCACTGCTATTAATGAGCTTTGGTGATTGATTTACGGAACTGTAAAGTTATGAATGAATGTTGGATCAAAATCATGGTTTTGCAAGCTGTTTGGATGCACAGCTGCAAGAAATTATGCTGTTTTTTCTCTTTTTTACTTTACAAGTGAGCCACACTAGTTATCTGCAACATCAGCTCACCTTAGAATGAAATCCTTTTGATTTCCGGGAAGCTTTGGGCCACATTAATCTTTGGACTCTGCTGCCTTCTTTGGTCTGTGTCTCGGTTTGAAAGACAGATGTCTACCAGGAAAAGCTAGAGCTTCCCTTGGAATGGAGAATGTAAACCCCCTTCCTTCCAAATCATTATAATTTTGCAATCAGGGACTTTCAGGCAAAGATACGGGAATAGGAGTAACAGTTCTTAACTAGGATTAAAAAAAAAAAAAAAAAAAAATAGTAGTTTCAAAATACAAGCAAGGAAGCAAACAAAAATCCTGGAAAAAAAACCCTGACAGGGATACAACCTGGGACCCTGTTGCTCAGGGTGTTGGAAGCAGTCCAAATAAGTCCTCCTGGAGTAACAGATGTGGTTCTGTGGAGTACAGATGGTCCTGTAGAAAGTCCAGTGGTGATGAAATGGGTCTGGTCTTCTTCCGGGCATCCAGTGGAAAAATCGGATCCTTTGTGTCTTTCAGTGCCGGTTTTTATCTAGCTAGGAACAGCTGGCTCCTCCCCCACTGGGTGGAGCATCTCACAATGGGATGATGGAATGTGTCATGTCACTGGTGAGCCCTAATGGCCCATTATCAGAAGATGTCCCTCTGGGGGATGGAGGGGTGGTGAAAGAGATAAGAAACACTGCTCCACCTGATTTTAATGGCTGGGCCATTATCAGAAGGTATCCTCCTCCCTCCTGCCCTGGAGTCACAAGAGGTAAGGAAAAAACATCTCCCCAACAGCCTTCAACGTATGAAATAGAATACATAATTTTTTTGGTTACATAACCCAAGACAGTCTGGCACAGGCCATAGCGTAGTTGTCAAATTCTCTGGCAGAGGGAGTAGATGATGCTTGAAACCATTTTATCTCAAAGATCACCTGCTCAAACAGCTCTTCCTCAAACACAAGTAGATCCATCTTCCCTCAGGTACCCAAATCTTCATACAAGACCCATCCTCTTGCTTTACATCAGATTTGTGTTTGCATCAAGACGCTGAGGCCATGTCTATAAATAAACTTAAAATGAGCCAAATGTGGCCAATGTTTTTATTTAAGGCTTTGTCTTGATCTTTTTCCACCAAAAATGTGCACTAGGATGAGAGTTATTTCAAAGGAGCAAATCAAAGGGCTGCCTTCGCATTCACCTAAGTTAAAGGCAAACATTCTTTGATAAGAAATGATAGCCAGAAAACGGTATTTCTTTGTCTTAGTTTGAAAGACAGGTGTCTACTAGGGAAGACAGGAGCCTCCCTTGGAATGGAAAATGTAAGGCCGCCCCCTCCAAATTGTTAAAATTTTGAAATTAAGGGGCTCTCAGGCAGGGATATAAGGGTAAGAATAACAGTTCTTTACTAGTGTGTGTGACAAACAACAATAACTATGGCATTAACAACAAAACAGAAAACAGGAACCTTGTGACAGCCTTCTCGGCCGAGATGGGAAGGGATGGAAGAGAGGCTTTGCTTCCCCAAACCCTGGGGCAGTCTGATCCCTCTGCCTCAGGACTCTTAGGAGCACCAAGCTGAAAGAGCAGGAAAAAGCAGAAATCCCAGGCTCAGGGATGAGATGTAGCAGAAGCTCCATGGTAGTAGCTGGAATTGTGGTATGTCCTGGTGGGCAGGAGATGCAGGGCTGCAGCGTAGCAAAGACCCAGAGCAGTGCCGAAGAAGCAGTGAGGGTGGGACAGCAGTGGCCTGGCTGCCAGCAGGGCAGGAAAAGGCGAGCTCAGAATTCCTGGACACATGAGCAGGTGTTGTGCTCCTCTGAGGAATGGTTTTTCCCTTCAGAGTCCCCCTGAAGCCTGTGCTATGATGTTTAACCCTTCTTCCCTATCATACCTACTCCTGACCCTATTGGCTCAGGGCCAATATCTTTCCTTGGTCCAAAACTATCTCTTCCTGTTCTCTCTCTCTTCTTGGGCTCCTGGAACATCACATCGAGAATAAAGCTTGGACAGAAGCCTGGGGATGAGAGCCACTCTATTGAAATCTTTATTCTGTCTCTATGAAATGTATTTCCCTAAAACCCCTGAACAACTGAGCTAACGAGAGCCAGGGGGGTGGCTAGAGAGAGTATATTTTCAAGCAGGTGGTGGTAGGTCCCTAGGACTGGGCTCCCAGCAGCAAGCATCAGCTTTTCCCTCCTCCTTCTGATGCTGAGCATGAGAGAGAGCAGCTGCCCCCACCCCTATTCTTTACCTGCCTCTAGAGCTTGCAGATTGTTACCCCTTGGAGAGAAACTCACAGAGGAAAAAAGAAAGTACAGCCAGATGCTACACTCCTCTCCACACCTTTGCCACTTCTTTGGTTTTTCCTAAGTACCCCAAGTACCCAGCAGTTTGTTTCCTAGCAACTTATGGGAAAAAAATCTATAAGTAAAAAGGAAGAAACCCCACCGCCAGCATTCTGGATGAATTGGGTGGCGCCGGGCTTTTCAAGTTCCATCCCTTGTGCCATCTGCCTGGGAAGCTGCCATTGATTCTCCAATATTCATCACGTTTATATAGCATCATGCATGAGCAACCTCCATGCTGATGGAGGTTACTCATGAATCTCTCTGTGATATATGTCCTAAAGTTAATTCGTGTTAAAATATATAAGATGTAATTCACCCCCTGTAAATGTAAGTTTTATTTCTAATCAAATCTACTACGGTTTAACTGAGACTAAAGCTGCACGGAGAGGGGCACAAGGAATTTCCTTTGCCAGAGATTACACATGAGGGACACGAGAAACTATGCTAAGAATTACACGAAAAGGGAAACGAGGACACCTCTGCTGGGAATCATTAAAAGGAGAACAAAGACAATGGAAAAGGGAGATGGAGAACGCGGGGAACCGAATGATCACATCAGATCAATATCTCATCCATCTCCTCCTGACATTAACATCTCTACACTGCACCTGGACACAGCCATCAAGGACATTGTTCTCCAGCACAAATCCATTCAACCACAGCAGAACCCGAACATGAATATCTAATGAAGCTGCCTCGGAAGAGGGAATCTCGGAGTCCCGATTTTCTCTCAGCGATCCGGTGTATAAAAAGAGACATCTCCAAGCCAGAAATGTGAACTTGGGGGGTGACATACTGACAGAGTGTGTTACCGTGTTCACCAAGTGCTGAAATCCCAGGGTTCGACACTGTCCTTTTAATTGTGGCTATCGGAGACTGTTATTTTGTCTCACAATAAAATTCTAAAATTTTGATTTATAGAATTTGGTCTATCGTATTTATTACATCTCCTAATGAACCTCTCAAGAGTTCTGAAGAAAAGGAAAGGTATTTTGACAGTGTGATATTTGGAATTATCAGGATGGGATGGCCAACTGCTGTTCCAAGAATCGAATTAGGTTGTGGGGCCTCATTTTTTACGACAAAGACTCACAAAGAGAAATTGCTGAAACAAGAGGGATGTGTGAACTGCGAGTACAGTCCTAATGGAATTAGCCATAATTCAACTGCATCCATGTTGGGTAAGTGTGAATATGTGCTTAGTCTTAGCATAATATTCTTTTTTCACACAAAATGTGTAAGGAAAAAGGACACATTACATCATAAAGTGCATAAGCTTGACAGTATCTCTGTCAGGCCTACTGCTTTGTACCTTACAGAAATTTGTATTGAATGGATGAAACATTCTGATTGTTTGGAGTTCCAGAGGTGACTCCAGATAAATTCTTTGTGCATTGCAAAGGTTTTCACTTCTGAAAGACTGAGTGAACCTTGGAAAACAACCTTGAAGGTATTATTTCATGGGAGGTTTCTTACTTGCTTTAATCACATTGTTAGAAGGAGAGAGAAGACAGAATTTATTGCTTCCAATTTTATAAATATTTGAACAGAGATAAGCTTGGTTTCCAAGACTTTCCTCAGTAGATCTTCACATTTTATATCCCAGGATGACTATTTTAAAATACCTGCTTTATCTCATATATTGCAAATGGTGCTAGAGACATTATGCGTATTTAATGAGACAGAAGTCTTGATGGTCTGGAATGTTTCAAAATTCCACATGCTTGAAAATAAAATTTCTTCTCTAATCAACACAAAAAGAAACACTAAAGCTATATAACATGATTTAATTTTATGAAACTTACTTGCAGAAGAAGTGTTTTTTACATAGATAGAACAAGGCAATTCCTCCAGTTTCCTGCCAAATTCCATGGAGATGCATGTTTCCAAGGATGCCAAGCAATTTATTTCTTAGTGTTTTGTGCAGAAGGCCCAAAAGTCTCCTCCTATTTTGATATGCTTGACCACCCTGAAAAATGTCTCCATGAAGAAAGGCCAGCGTTGGTCATCGTCTGGTCATTTTCCATATGTGGTCATTTTGCAGATAAAGCTACACAGGGTTCATAATTGCTCTGGTTTCCAAGCCAGCAACCCAACAAGTCTTTCTTAGCTCCAGAAGAATTGTTTCAATAAGGAAAATGGGCAGAAATGTTACTGAGACTCAGCACCCAACATTTTTGGCAAAGGGGAGGGACTGCTTTGCTGTTCAGCTCTTATTCTTGTCACACTGATTTTCGCAATCACTTAGCACTGCTCCTCCAATTTCTGTAATGATTTCTGTCCAGCCTCCTAGGATCTCAGCTAGGAAAACATTATTTGGGGAGCCCAGTGAGAGTGGAGGCTGCAGTTTCAGATTACTTCAACAGATATATCTCTCTCTTCCTTGAGAAGCCTTCTGCACAGGAGTTCTTGGGATGGAAACTTCTGGGCACTAAAAGGCAGGAAAACTGTGAGTGGGCATGGGTCTTCACCAGCTCTGGCAGTGTGAAGTTGGAGAAGCAATTTTCAATTAAACAATTCTGGAAATTGAGGCATTAATACCAGAATATAAGTGCAAAAAACAAAATTACTCCATTTTGCCTTGTTTTCACCTCAAGGATATTGAGTATCCATATCCTCAGATACCTTAAATCTGGGACTTCAAATATCTTCTGCTGTTTCCATCTGGGTGAGAACTGAATTCTTTAAGTCGGGGGAGATCTTGAGGATAAAAGTTCTGAAACCCTTGCTGTATATGTCCTTGTGAATGCCAGTGGCATTGGATGATAAGCAGTGCTGAGTTTTGTGATTTGAAATGTTCTCCTGTTACTCTTCATGAAGCATAATTCCAGGTGGCACAGGGGTTTCAGTGTCTTGTTGAAGCTCTATTAGTGTTGAGTTCAATCTTAACGCCGAAATAAACAATATGATGAAAAGCAATGACTGTGTGTGCTAGAATTCTCATTTTCATTAAATCTAGATATAAAGCTCAGAGATAGATGAAAAAGAGGTTTAGAGGTTTCAAGCTTGTGGTATTAGAATTGATAAGAAGGATTATAACTGTTTTTCAATCATGGTTTCACGTGCTCACAAATGTACTCAACTCGGTACTCAGTCCTGTTGCGGTTAGAAAATAACAAAGACCAATCCTTCTTTCTTATATCTTATCCAAATCACCTTATTTGTTACTAGCCTGGCCAAAATTTTAAACTCCCCAGAGACAAAGCATGTGACAATATTTGGTAAAATATTGTTATGCTTTTAAACAAAAACCACCAAATAATTTATGGAGGGAAACAAACAAACAAACAAACAAAATGAAAAATGGATAGAAGGTTTTCATTAAATATACAACTCTTCCTTGAAGTTGCTTTCTGGGCTGCTCCTTGTTTACAAGTGCTAATAATAAGTATGGCAAGGAAATACATATTTAACAGAAAACAGATGTTGCTGATTAATGTTGTTAGATAAAAACAATAACAACAAATTAAAAGCAAAATAACTCCTTCAATAACCTTCAGGTGACAACTTCTGGTGCGAGAATTAAACTGTGGAGATCCATGTGACTTCTTCAGGCTGACTCTCACAATCAGAGAATCTTTCCACACAGCCAAATAAAACACAGCCAAAAAATTAAACAGGAAAGTGGTGTGTGGAATTTTATCAGGGATTGCTGGAACCTGGAACTGGTTGATTCCTGACAGAGCTGAGGTATGGCAGGTAACACATGTGAACAAGCGTTCCCAGAGTGATGTTGTAATCAAGGACTATAAAACAAGAGTAGCACCAGAGTACTGTTCCTAATCCTACAGCCCAGTGGATTTTGGAAAATCTGAGTGGATGCAGGAAAGAGTTCCAGGAACTATTTGGGGCTGGGAAAAAATCTGAATTACAGCACTCAGGGAACGCTTGTTCACATGTGTTACCTGCCATACCTACATGAAGA
>JANEHK010000091.1:465965-489402 GCA_025960845.1 Tachycineta bicolor | reverse complement strand
TTTTTTTTTTTTTTTTTTTTTTTTTTTTTTTTTTTTTTGTGCCTTCCTGGGAGTCTAAAAGCTGAAAAATGGGTTTCTGAAAAATGCATTCTGTATATTTGAGAAGCAGAGAAAGGGTTTGCTACCAGCTCCGTGGGAAATCATACACCAGCAATGCTGAAGAACTGGATTTGACTGTACCCCACAAAGATTTCTTTTCCTTCAGAAGAAAATTTTCCCCATAGAATAATCCTCTGTGTGCAAAGTACCAGTAGACCTTTAGGTTAAAACTAAAAAGTAATTATACTTTTTTGTTTCTAATTTGTGGCCTGAGAAAAGAGGAGGACAAGGTGGAAAGGTCATCTTGGTGTATTTAGTTTTTGGAGGGTTTCTGTGGGCTTTGGGGGTGAACTGAAGCCTGGAGGCTCTAACTGTGCTTCATACTGTGATTAGAATTAGGTCGGAGAGGATCATCTTTTCAGCATGAAAAAGGGAGATGAAAGCAAGTATATTTGAATTTTTTCCTCCCAACATTCTTTTTGCTAACCAAATCACTCCCTATCTTAATTTTAAAAAATGTATATACATATATGAAAATCTTTTCTCTTAAAAAGAAAAAAAAAAAGCTGTCTCCCATCCAAGGAACTATTCAGAAGAAGTTTGACTAGTTCTATTTATAGTGTGGTTAAATTCTTTGAGATAAATTTCAGATCAACCCAGAAAGAAGGAGGGAGGCTCTCAACTCATTCCTGAGCCCCATTTTGACATTCATCAAAAAATTTATATAATTCACAGTTTTATTAGTAAATAAGGTACTAGATAATTTCTTAAAAGCCCAAAACAAATGTACGTACTAATACTAGTAATGGCTTACTCCTAAAAATATTTTATGAGGCTTTCCGTTTCTTTCAGTAAACCCTGATATAGGTAAACAAAACAAAACAAAATTGTAGGTATTTTAATTTTATTCCAAACTTTAATTTCAGGGAATTTTATATATTTAAGTATATTTATACTAACATACGTGTACATATGTGTGTTATTTAAAAAAAAAAAAATCTGGTAGAAAATTTTGGCATGGTATTAGCCTAAATGTGAGATCCCAGAACAGTGAACAAGGTGTTTCTGTGTATTTGTATCCATAGCCATGCATAAGAGAGATTGATTGCAGTGAGGAAATATATAGTGAAAAATATACTTTCAATTTTACAGGTCTTATATAAAATATGAATGAAAAGGAATTTTTAGTTATGAAAGCTATTTTGCTTGCATCTTATCAAAGCAAGGGGAATGGTAACAACCAAAGAAACATGTAAATGCTTCCACAACATTCATTTCAATTGTCATGCAATGAAATAACTCTTCCACAACAGCATTTACTGTCCATGCCAACATGCTGCAATTCAAGGGAAAAGATTTATAATCCCTCAGGTATTCTGTTTCAGCTAAGTGCTATACAGAGCGCATTTTATGGCCCAATATTCTGAGTGCTCTTGGATGAGCACCTTTGCTTTGCTTTACTCTTTGGCATTATGGGCTTGATACTCATTGAGTTCAGGCTTCTTCAGACCCAGCACCTGGCTCAGAGCCACCCCTCCAGTGAAAATCAGAATAGCTACAGGGCTACCTTACCTGGTGCCAGCTGGAAGGACTCCTGCAGGACAGCTTTGGCTTCTCGACATGCAGATCATCCAGCCACAGCTCTGCTTCCTTTGGGGTCTCCTCTTCTGCTGGGGTAGCGCCTCTTCTCCTCCCCTTCTCACCAGTGGGGCAGAAACTGAGAATTCAGGCACCTGTGTGACCTCCAGTGTGCCCTAGAGGGGTGTTGGTGATGCCTTGTTGGAACTACCTAAAACCCAGAGGCCAGACAAAATTAAGGAACAAAAAACGGTTATATTTATTGGAGGTACATTTTGGGGAGACAAAGCCCCCAGAGCCTACACCCAAAAAATGGATGATGGGTCATAGGTTTTCACACATTTTTAAGCTTAGTCCATTTGTATATTGGGGATTAATTTTCCAATTACAGCTTCAGGTAATGAAGTTATTTACCCCAAGTTTGCTCTCCCCCAGCTCACTCTTGTTTACATTTCTCTGGGCCTGAGGCAGTGAGGTGTCCTGGATTCCCAGGCCTAGAGAGGAATTGTGTCTGACCAAAATGGGAAAGCAGTCGCTGACACTGTGTATGGAATTTAGAGTTTTACATTAAGGAATTGCAATATTACAAATATATGAAAAATATACTTGCTAAATTCCTAAGGCATCATTAGTGTCAGGTATTGATCAGGCACTGGGTTTCCACTGCAAAAATTCCATCTCTCCTGGTGGAAAGTTGTGCTGTGGAGCACAACTGTTCATGGCACACAGGAAAGTTGTGCTCTTATCTCAGCATCGTGGAATATCTCAGCTTTCATTTGCTCTACAGTGCAGCCAGTTGATGCTGCTGCTAATCTTTTAATGAAACATCAAGGTTCATAATTCTTGATCCATCCTCAGGCAACGTGGGAATGAGGTACAGATCAGATCTTACAGATATGTTTCTTTTTGCATGCTGTGGGCCCCTGAACAATTTTAAACTTCATGTGGTGTTATAAGTTTTTTGCGTGTGGGTTTTTTTGTTTTGTTTTGTTTTGGGGTTTTTTTGTGCACATCTTTGTACACAAAATTGAAAATCTCACTGTTGTAAAATTTTGGCTGAAGTCTTCAGATTTGGAGACTTTAGTGGGGCGCCGCCTCACAGGAGCTGCAGTAGGGCCAGAGTCTGCAGTTAAGCAGCATTTCTGAAAACAAAGACACTTAGAATTAGCTTTCTTTCCTTTTATGTAAAGCTTAGGTGCAAACAGACACCTTCCTGGCAGTTAGATCAGTTTACAGCTTTAGGCCCATCTGACAACTTGCTTCCTACTCTAATTTTTTCAGTTCTGTGGGGACCGTTAATTATTTCTAACAGAAACCCGAGTTTAACAGTAAAAAACAAATAATTTGGTGTTTATTTGCTGAATGAAAGGCTTTGGGCAGTAACTCAGCAATCAAATTTCTCTGCAGCAATGGTTTCACCTCTTACTCCTGTTGAGTGAAGCAGTTACCCACGCATTGTTTTCCTGATGTAAACTTTAATGAAAATGTTTGACTTCAGCAATTAATCAGTTCTTACCAGTGGGTCCACAAAGCTTTTTCATCATACAGCTGCATTACCATTATAATGTTGCAAATTACAGGTTGCTCAAAGATGTTGTGACTTGTTGTGATGTCCCAGCAGTCTCTGTTCCACAAAGTAATTATGAAGGCACCAGAAAACTACATGGCCAGGAATTTCAGAGGGCTTTCCCAGGCTGCATGCTTGAATTGTGCCTGCAACCTCCTGGTTTTGCTTGGCAAAGGGCAAACAAGTACACCAGCACAGTCCTTATCTCTTCTCTTTTCTGCAGTTGCTTTGTTTTCATGTGCACACATTCCTCCTTCTTGTTTGCTGTTTCACTGACCGCATACACTATCCCTGCAATTTTTAATGGTTGAATCGCAGAGAAAATCATATGGTTCCCATTTTGGCAGAATATTGTTTTATTTTAGGGGGTTTTTGAAAAGTCTAGGTGGGAGAGGGATGGATGTGAAATCCAAATGACATTTTGAAAAACTTATATAATTTGTGTTGGTGACAGCTGAGCAGGTCAGTAACTGCGAAGAAAAAGCTGCTGTTATAAGGAGTGAAATATCAGAATAATTTGTGCTATTTTTTTCATTAGTTTCTACTATGCCAATAAAGAAGATGGGTTAGTGCACAATGAAAATTCAGCATTTCTAGGTTTACAGATCATTTTGTTTTCATTTGACCCTACTGTGAGATTGAAATGATACTACATTGTGGGAAGGACATATTTATGTTAGAATAAACAGCATTTGATGAGTGTATGCTAAAAAGCAGACTGTTTTGCCCACTTGGAAATAGGGTCATAGCTGTCTTTACATGATGATGGACTTCATTAAAAAACCAAATAAATTACTCCTTCCTTTAATATACAGGGAAGTAGCTGGGCCAGTTATTAAAATCATTTATTTGCTTGCACAACAGGTACATCATGCCATAAACTAGTAAACATATCTCCATTGCCTTGAAAATACACATCATCCTGACCTGCCAAGGAGCTTTTGGAAGAGCCATGAAGACTCAGATTTAAATGTATTTCAGTTTGAAACTGGAGGACCCTCTTCTTACAGGCAACGCCTGCTCTGTTTTTAGAAAAGAATACAAAAACAGGCTCCAGATCTGCAACATTTACGTGGAGCCTGTTGTGATATGTAAAATATGTGGTTGGATTTCTAAATATTTTGCCCGAGGTGGCCATCTTTAGTCCAAGGCACTGTGCAGAAGACCTGAAGAGATGTCACCTGAAGAGATGACCACTGGTCCAGTAGGATTTCCCTGCAGGATGTGTCAGTGGTTGAATAGGATGTTTGATTCATCTTAAAAATCACCAAAAAAAAAACAAAACTTTGCAGCAAGCAGGGTGAAAGGACACACAGCTTCTCCTTGGACGATCACTTCAGGGTATCTCGAATCTCTGGCCTTGGTTTCAGTATTGCAATTATCCACTGAGCATAATGTCTGAGTGGGGAGATTACTTGCCTCCAATGCTCAGAGTGGCAGAGATATCCTTTATAGGTGCAAAGTAGCTCCAAATAAATCTAGTAACACTATTTATGTGGTCAGGTAAACAATAGTAGCTACAGGGTCTCGTTTCCTTGCACCAGGCTAAACCATGGAGAGAGTGGGACCAGACTCTCCTCTTATCAAGGGGATGGAATTCAGTTCCATCTGTTCCTCAGTTGTTGTTAGTGAGGGAATTGCACCACCCCCTGTGGGGAGGTTGTTATGGGGCTAGCTGCTGAAGAAGGGTTTTCCAGTCTTCTAAGGGCAGATCTTAAATTTCCTCCAAATAATGTTAGTATTACAGCCTTTTTGAAATCTAGGCATCCTTATCACTTAATTTAGGAAGAAAAAGGACTTATTTTTCTCGCTCTTGCATTAAGGTGGCCTTCGAGATTTATTCCTTATTTGGTTGCAAGATAGAAGCTATGAACAAGAACAACAGGAAGTTCACATCTAAGTGCAAAGTTGCTGGATCAGGGCAATCCCAGACATGAGATAGGAAGAAGAATTCATTGGGAGCAGCCCTGTGGAGAAGGACTTGGGGTTCTTCTGGTGGATATAAAGGTAGGCATGTGCCAAAAACCTGGAGCCCCTCTTCCATGAGAACAGGCTGAGACAGTTGGGGGTTCAGCCCAGAGAAGGGAAGGCTTCAGGGAGACCTCATTGCAGCTTTCCAACCTTAAGGGGGCTTGTAAAGAGGAGGGAGGGGGACATTTTACCAGGCATATAGTGTCAGAATGAGACAAAACGGTTTTAAACCAAAAGAGACAAACTTTAGATTAGATGTTAGGAAGAGTTTCTTTACTGTGAGGGCAGTGAGGCACTGGCACAGATTGCCCAGAGAAGCTGAGTATGCCCCATCGCTGGAAGTGTTAGAGGCCAGTTTGGATGGGGCCCTGATCAGCCTGGTCTACTGGAAAGTATCCCTGTCCATGACAAAGGACTTTTAATGTTGTTTCCAAATCAAACCGTTCTATGATACTTTAATTCATTCTATTCCAACACCCATAAGCAAACTAGTTGGCAGACTAGACTATTACCAACATCTAGGTTTGGTCTAATTATACAGAATTAAGATTAAAATTTCAAATCCTCAGCCTTTTAGTGCAATTATGTTTATTTTTAAATTTAGATGTGGGGCCTCCAAGGCCTTAAGAGTGGTTTGTTTTGACCTGCCTCCATGTGGGTATGAAACCTGTGCATCAGAAAGTGAGGTAAAAGGCATCTAGGAGGCTGCAGAAACACAGCTTAAAATGATCTCTTCTTATCCTTCTATGTTTCGGAGAAATTACTCAATGGCCTCAAAGGTACGTCAGTGTAAGTGCATGGCAAACATACTTGTGGACAACATAATTACATTTGATGGCAGTTAAATCAATGAGCATTCTCTAGAGAATGCAAAGGATTAGTGGCAGCCCTGAGTGCTTCCAGAAAGACAAGTACACATCAGGGGAGTTTTCATCATAACACAGATTAAAGAAATCGGATTTCATTGCTTCTTGTTAATTGTTTTTCCATAACAAACCCTGATGTATTCAGGAGGGCTCTTGCAGTCCATATTCTGCATTTACATGCATGCCATGATCCTGAGGAAAGCTAAACACCTCTTAAAATTAATTATCACTTACTGATAAAATTTTATAAAATTAAATGAAGAGGATTAAGTGGTGGAAGGGAAGCTACTTAAAGATTTACTGCAACTGCTGTGACTGTGGAGACTAAACTGTGAGCCTCATATTCCACACCTTCTTCTTACTTGTTGAGCCATGAAATATCCTTAGCTACCTCAAGTCAAAAGCAGTTCTTTCATCCTGTCTGAAATTTCCACTGCCATTTCCCATTGACTTCCAACATGACCTAGAAACCTCTCCAGAGATGGATGAGAGTGGAACAAGCTGACTGCAAGTCAGTTATGTGGAATACTGAAACACCCAGATAGAGAACATGCCTGGTTAGCTTTACCTGCAGAAAGAAAAATATTTTTGAGTCAGCCCTAGAATTTGCAAGGGAGTCGGTTGGTTGGTTTTCTTACCATTTTCCACATCAATCCAGTCACGAGGGTCAAAGTTCTTCTCCTCCTGGTCTCTACATCACAGCATGGGTGTTCTCCACCCCAGAATACCTTCTCCAGGTTTTTTTCTGGTTCACTTGTAGCCCGAATCAGTGTCCTGGCTTTCAACAGGATAGGTTTGCTTTTGGATTTGCTTTCAGTGTGTTTTTATTTGCACTGGTGCATGTGTTTGAGCCCAGCTCATGGACGGGAACATTCTGAACATAGTCATGTTTGCTCTTCTTCTCCCTGAGGACTCTGGAGAGTCTGACTCAAAACCAAGTGAGATAGTGAGATAATGTTTCTTCTTCTCGGTGGTGTTTGTTTGTTTGTTTGTTTGTGGGGTTTTTTTGTTTGTTTTGTTTTGTTTTGTTTTGTTGTGTGTGGGTTTTGGTGGGTTTTTTTTGGTTTTGGTGGTTTTTTTGGGGTTTTTTTTGGCTCTCTGTTGGGTTTGGTTTTATTTTGCTCCAAAACAATTACTTTGGAAAGGAGACAGGTTTAAAACAGCATCGAATGAAGCATTCTGTTTATGGAATTGGCAGGGTACAATGATGAAATCATCTCTTCCTGAGCCATTCCTGGGGTCTGGGGTCTGGAGCCTGGTGACGGTGAGAGAACCTCATATCTGATGTGTAGACACTATGGCATTTCTTTTCTTGGGAAAACTACGATTGAAGAATTTAGTATGAGCTACAAAATGGCAAAATACACATCAAGATGGTTGATCTTCTCTTCCTTGCAACAGCTAAAGCAAGCTGGTGAATATCTGTTTTCTTCCTCTGTCAAAGTGTGGAGGAGCAGCCCGAATAACATTGGCACTTCCCAGGAACTCCACAGGAAGGGATTTTTTTTTTTCTAAAACTAGAAGCCATGTGGTGGTAACAAGTAAAGCTGAAGTCGCAAGAATTTCAGCCTCACCTGGGAAAAAATGCATTGCAATGATTTGACAAGCCTGCTGTTTCATATCCTGATGGGGCAGATGGAGCTGGAAGCTTTCACATCCCTCCACTTTTCCCACCATTGACCTAATGGCACTGAAGGAAGAAATGAGGGAAACTTTAAGATGCAACATTTTCTTTTGCTGCAGTGGTTGCCCTGAAAGGTTCCTAGTCACAGATCTTGTTGGTTGCCCACCAACCTTAACCAAAAGAGGAAAGGGAGCAGAGATCCTGGTGGTTCAAGTGGAGGAGGACCAAACTGCACAGAGCTGGGGACAGGGGACATTAAATACCCACAGCTGTGAGGAAGATGGACACATGGGACTGGGAAGGTGAGCGTCCTCTAACATGCAAAAGGATCATGTAAGATATCGTAATTAATCTGATTTCCCCAAAAAGGAAAAATTCATGGGTGTCATCTGAAAGCAACAAGAAGTCCAGTTGTGTCTGTGTGTCAAAGCCAGTCTTTTAAATTTTTTGTTGTCATGAGCAAAACCCACTACAATAGGTGTGGATGCTGGAGGGAAGTGGTGCTGTGAAACAAGAATGTGAAAATCTAAAAAAAGAGACATGGAACAATGCTTGACATCTAAAAGGTTTCAATTCTGTCTCTTGAGCTTTTTTCCCCACTCTTCAGGGGAAGCAACTGGTGTTTGCAGGCCCCTAAATTGAGAGTCACTACAAATACAGCCCACTGAAAAGCTGTTCTTGTGTCTCAAGTGGCCTACAGAGTTTTGTCTGCTCTGACAGAGTCACCATCAGGCTCCAGAAATGTTTTATCAGACAGCAAAGCAGCCATCCTACAGGAAATTAAAGTCTGGGAAATAGGAGGGTGTGATAAACGCAAGCATAAGGATCAGGAAAAGTACAAGGATATAGTTGTCCAGAAAAAACATGGAATGGAGTACAAAGCACACACGCATGTGGGGGCATTTTCTGGAAAGTCAAAAGTTGATAACAAAAAACCCAATGCAATGGACCAACCAACCAAAAATCCCACACCAATAATAAAGCTCCCAAGTCAATATTAAAAACCCCAAACAAAAAAAACCCAAAAGCAAACAAAACAAAAATGACCCTCCCAAAAAAACCCAAAAAACAAAAAAACAAACAAAACCTCACCAAATTCACAGAAAGTTAATTTTATTATCATCCAAAGGAATGGTGAATGTGTGCTGACTTAGATGTTTTTACCTAGTCAAAATTTATGACTTTTTTAAAAGTTTTTTTGTTTTTTTCTTCATTCAGTAATTGCAGAGTAATTGCATCCATCAAAGTCTTAATTCTTTACATTTCATTTTTTAATCCAGTACAATGTTCAATCTCTAGATTAGTAAAAAAATCTATGACAATTACAAATACTTATATTATATTATAAATATAATATTGTCTCTCAGCTGACAATACCAGGCTGTCCTCACTGGGGAGAAACCGTAACAGCTCTTAGATGAGACTTACCAACAGAAAAGTTTACTTCTTCCTCAAGTTTTGTTCCATTTCTTATTTTTGGGATGTCTTAATCTTGCATCAGATTCCAGAACACAAAATCAGGTCAGAAAAGGCAAGGAAAAATTTTCAAGAGAATGAGCGCAATCTAAGTGAATGCAAACATTATGTAAAGCAATGTCACAGTAGTTTAACAAATTGCATAGTTATTAATTAAAAACATTGTTTTTCAGTTCTAATTGAGGTCAGACATTCAGTTTGATTCCAGTAGTGTTTGAAGTTGTGGGGAGATGGTGAATTAAGTCTGAATTTTCCCCTGGATGCTAACTTCATCACAAAGAATTGTGAATTTCATCTGTTACAAATGCCATGATACTGTTTTTAAGTCTGTGTGATTTCTTTTATTTCACACTGTCATACCAGAAATCAGAATGTGACTCAGCTATTTTGCTAACCCCAAAATTAGGGTTCATTACTTAGTTTTCTGCCTTCATCTTTTATGGAGATGGTGCAGAATTCACCTGATGTGATTTTCCACTACTGCACATTCAATACCACTAGTTGCACTTGTGAAAAATGAGTATAAAATCCTAGAACTACGGAGTTAAAATTACTTCACAGCAGTGGAAATGACCAGTGCTGCTCTGAGGCCAGAAAATGAATATTGGGAAAAAAAAAAATCAAGTTTTTAAGTGTGTTTTCTGCAACACTCTAAAACTTCAGAAATTCTCAGGAGTGGTTGAGAATTTGGGTTAAATGTTTGAGTGCCAAGCACAGAAAAGCAGGAACCCTGAACTACAACTGCAAATACCTTGAACGACATTTGCTTTGTTAATTTAGGTTGAATAGGGAATGAAGGGCAGGATGTAGAAAAAAATTTTTGACGCTGTCCTGTGATCCTGATACCTCTGGTTTTGGAAGGTATCAATAACATTGTGCTTACACAAACAAAGATAAACAAAGATAAACAAACAAACAAAAATGAGAGAAAATTACATGGAGTAGCAATGAACTCTCCCACTGTACCCAAAAGAGCACAAAAACAAATGGCCACTCATCTTGTGGTATAACATCATCCCTCTGAGTGATTAATGAATTTTGGCTGAGTGTAACAGCCAGAATAAAACAGTTGGGAGGTTCTGGCCTGGCTTGACTCACAGCTGAATATGATTTTGTTTTGGCAAAACAACAAAAAATGGTTTGTGTTGACTCAAAATATTACATCAAACTGAAGTGGGTCCTCCCCACTCCGTTTCTCCTGCACTGTAAAAAAACAATGAGACTGATTTGTAATGCATCTTGTTTATTAAAATACTAAACTCAAAGTATGCCTGGCTGTGAAAAAAATTGTCAGTGGTCGACACAAAACTTAAAGTTAAATTTTATGCATCTGAGGGCTGATGTGACTTGCCAAGTGACTGGGCAAGTTTCAGTGGCGCCTCATCAACTGAATTTTAAAGTAGTAGAGCAAATATGAAACATCACAGGGAAGTTACTTTTATTACCCCCTTCAATTTTTCTATTAAGGCAATAAAACTAATAAGAAAAAAAAAAAAAAAAAAAAAAAAAAAAAAAAAAAAAAAAAAAAAAACCAACTTGGAAAGAACTTGATTTTGAAGGGTGAATACAGAGTTAGTGTTCTACTGAGTCGTACAACCACATTCTCTGCTCTGCAGAGACACAGGCAGACATTGGTCAAAACTCTCTTCATTTTCTCAAACATAAAAACACAAAAAAATTCCTTTAAAGTATACATTAACCACCTTGCTGTGGAAAAGAAAACTCCAAGCTGGTATTTGTTCTTCTGTGTAAGGTTATTAATGTTAATGTTGCCTATTGTAGTCCACAGTGCTGTGGGGACTTCAGATGCTCATGGTGGCTGCATCCTTTCCATCTCAGAGGCACAAAATAGTTTCATTTTGAGATCAAAAAATACTTTTCTTAGCCAAAGTAAAAGAGAGATATACTTGGGGGCAGGAAGGAGGCAGGTGAAGGGGAAAAGGAAAGACACATGATCAAAAAAATTACTTCAACTAATTTGAATGACCTGTGGAAAATTATAGCACTTGATGAATGCTCAAGAGTGCCTGTGTTTCATTTGGGGTTTTTTCTGACTTTCTGGCTGCTTCCATTCCAGTGCCAATTTAAACTCCATCACTGATGACCGTGATTGCAGGATTGGATAATAACTGTGGACCAATGGTGGTGTGGTAGAGACACTGAGAAAGGGAAACTTTGTTGTACCAATGATAACAAGAATGACTAAACCTAGGCAAAATATTACCTATTCTTAAAGTTAAGAAATAAACTCTTTTTTTCTATTTAGTAAGAAATTTGAAATTCTCAGGTAACTGGATTATTGCTGCTCAAATTCATCCTGTCTCATTTGTAAAGACATTGACTTAAAAATATATATATATATATATATATATATATCTTTTACCCACACCTAGCTTTTATGTATGAATCAAGTATTTTTTCCTTCTTTTTCTACTATTAATTCTATATAAGAGTCACATACAAAGGAAAAAAGCTCAAGTTTAAAAACAGAAGGGACATGTTAAAGCAACAGATCTGTTAATTTTTCTTGGAATACATATGCTCATAAGCCTGAACCAGGAACCATGTGCACCACTATATGCACTATAATAATGACTATTAATTTATTATTATCTATTTTAATAATGACTATTAGCATAAAATTAGCATATTGGGACACTTGATTTTACAAAGAGATCTCTGTTTAGCTGTGATTATTCCTCTAATATATGTCATTTTGTTCTGTATAACTGTAAATACCTTACTGAAGAGATTAATTCCATGAGTGGGGTTTTTTAAATGAAAAAATATTTAATGAAAGATGTGATTTTCACCATCATATCTTCTGCAAAAGCTCAGATAAGAAAATTATCTCTTGGGTTTGGGTTTTTTTTTTTTTTCGGGGGAGGGGTGTTTTGTTAGAGGGTTTTGTTGTTGTTGTTGTTTGGTTTTGTTTTTTGATTGAGGTTTTTTGTTTGTTTGTTTCTTTGGTTTGGGGTTTTTCTTTTAAGCTCTGTAAATATGTTTTCAATAAACCCATTAACTAATAAAGAGAAAAACCCCAATCTATTGTGCAACTGTGTTAAAAGCAGGTCAGTTCTAAAGAAATATGTGCTTGTTTTAAACTGAGCCCACTTTGGCTGTGACCTGCAAATGCTATGTGTTGGATGTGTTTTGCATAACGTGGATATAAAAACAGAAGCAGCAATTAAAGCTTGAGGTACTTTTTAATTTATATATTTGTGACCAGTGGACTGCTGTTGGTACCCATGAACAAGGCCACAGCTGATGCTTTCAATTGATAATTGACTGGAAGAATAAGGGTTATTCAGTGAGCATCCCTCTGGATAGGAGTGGTTTGTGATGCTGAAATTTTGAGTACTGATGGCTTAAATCCAGGTATTTTGCCTGTTTATTTCATAATGGGCTCAAAGCATCTTTGTAATGCCCAAGACTAAGCAGAGTTTGGGCATTCTAGCTGAAGAGAGAAACAGTTGTTAGTGTTGCTTCCAACAGGCAAAAGGAATTTAAAGACATAAAGGTGACACAGGCAAATACAATTCACAGCAAATGAAGGGAAAGGAAAATTCAGATTTGGGAGGTGTTGGTTTTTGAGAGATATTGGTTGTTTAGCACAGTCAGAGACTTGCTGCTGTGCCACTCTATTAAACTATTTATATTGGTAAATTTGATGCCTGAGATTTCTGTGGGAAACCTGGGGTTGAGCCTGGAGAAGGAGGAAGTCCCTTGCAAACCATTAACCGCAGCCTCAAGTTGAAATTTTATCAACTGTAATTTTACAAACTTGAACTGCAGGACCAAAGAGGTAAAAAAAAATAGGAGCATTGAGGGTTTTTTGAGGCAGCATGCATGATCTGCTCATGCAGACCAAAGAAGGATCAAGGAAGAGCTGTGGGACCAGGCAGGAGCTCTTCCAGATATAGCCAGGGTGATTGTGTGCACAGAGCCAGGCATCAGCTTTGCTGTCACCAAAACTCCTTTGTACTAAATACAAGAATAACTGGTAATTTCTCTGGTATTTGAGACCTTGAAGATCAGTCTAAAGAATTAACTGTGTTCTTAGATATAGCCGATCCTTCCCCTGGGAAGGAAAAATAAAGGAGCCACCTGTTGGAGCTGATCTGCTCACTGCCCACATAGACTCAGTTTTTCTTAGAACTGAATTGGGTTTTCTACGTGAAAGACTTACTAGGAAAAAACAAACCAAACAAACAACAAACCAACAAAAATTAGCAAGACAGAGAAAGGAAGGGGAAATATTTCCTTAACTATACTTTCTTATTTTTTTGTATGGAGATTTAAAAATATGTGGGAAAAAAAAATGGTTGGAAGAAACCAAATCTCTGTATTAGAACTGTATCCTCTGCCAGAACTGCACTTTAAAGCACCTGGATCATCTTTGTTCTCACAATATGATTACATGACTTTTTAATTTTCAGTTAACTCTGTGAATGGAAACATCTTGGTGGCACAAAGCCAGACCCACTGCCATGGGATGTTCCTCATCATTCCGAGGAAAAAGACCTCTGCATTTCTACTGCATGCTGTTTGAATTGGCAGCTGGCTGTGCCCACACAAACCAATCCACAGGGGTATTCCAGCATGTGCATGAGATAAAACCCCCACTGTGAAAGCCTGCAGAAGCAGGATGATAAAAACCATCTGTTCCTGCAAGTGTTCCTTCACTGAGTGAAAGCTTCAGATATTGCTCCTTTGATGAGTGTTTGTTGAACGAGCAGCAACAAGAGATTTTGTGTCTTGGTAGGGAACAAAATGGAAACTTACACGTGTAATCACGTGTGAAAGTAGATGGTGGGAGTGTGCAAAGCAAAGCCAGATCCTTCTCAGTGGTGTTCAGGGAAGGACAACAGGCAGCGGACACAGACTGTTAACACAGAAAATTCCACGAGTGCAAAACACCTGACCACCCAGCTGTATATGGGAACAGCTTTCCCAGAGAGTCTGTAGAGTCTCCATCCACGGGAATTTTCATTCAAAACACACCTGAACACAGCCCTGATGGGACTATGGCGCTGTGGATGATGGCCTGAGATTGCCACATCCAGAGGCTCCTTCCAGCCTCAGCCACATGCTGCCTCTGAAATTTATAGGATCCCAGGGCCATGTTTTAAGTGCTCTACACCTCTCTGAAAACAGCAGAAATGATGCTGTTTGCAACTTATTTATGAATCTCTTTCTGAAGGCTCTTCATGCAAAGTAAACAGCTCTGCAGCTGTAATCTTCAGTTCCTTTTCTGTTTTTAAACAATTTGTCTTCCGATTTCAGGTTAGTCCAGATGCTTTCAGTGCCAGTATCATGCTCTACCCCACCAGAAATTTTGTCTGCATTCCTCCTTCTTTCTGAAAATGTTAAGACTTAACAATGCAGGCATAGCAATCATAACTGTGGAATACATTACTATTATTGTTGTTATTATAAGTAATTTTAGTAGCACCTTGTTTAGTTTCTTCAGTAGCTTTCCTCCTTCCCCCCCCCCTTTTTTTTTTTTTTTTTTTTTTTTTTTTTTTTTTTTTTTTTTCTTCCTTTCCTAAAGGCAGGTTGAATAGAAATGTCCCAAAAATACACAAAATACTTTTTAGGTTAGGGAGAAAAAAAATCAAACATCAATATATCATCGTAATTTTTTGACAGTATTCCCTTTTCACATAACTGTTATTTTAAAAACAGTGAATGACAGTTTACAATGTGTATTAATAATCTGGACATGGATCTAATTTATTCTGTGAATTTCACCTGTTTAGAAGAGTAACACGCTGACTAAAAGTGAAGAAATAGCACTAGTCTTAGCAAATAAAATCCAGATGCTATTGCCTCTTTTTTTTTTTTTTTTTTTTCCCTATTTCTACCAACCTTTACCATTTTAAAAGGTACAGCTGCTGAGGTAATGACTGACAGAAAGCCCAGGTCTGAACTGTTTGAAACATGAATAAGTATCTGAAAATATGTATTCTTATCTCATCTGGGCCTACACTCATTTTTGTGGCTAAGACCTATCTACTGGGTTTTGTAAGGCACCGAAGCCAATTTCAAGACAATCAAATAATTTCAACATAAACAAGTATCTACTAGATTTCATATGTTAAGAATGTCCTCCTGCATCAGAGCAGTGGATCCTCTTATCAGGATACCTTGTTGTTGGGTTTCTCAAACAGGCCTCAAATATTTTCCATCCGCCTGCTCCCACAAGGTGTTTGATACACACCCAAGATTTCCAGGGAGAGCAGAATCCTACCAAGTTTAAAAGTGTTTCAGGATGAGCTGACCCACTCGCAGACAGGCTGGTGTGCCCGCAGTCCTGGATTAGCAAGTGGTCTGGAACCACCCCCTCATCCAACACAGGGAAAGGAGGGATGGATTCCCTACAAACAGCACAAAGTGGGAAGGGAGATGACTGATCTCATCCTTGCCCTGGTAGCCTTCAGTGGGACCAATCGTTTCTTTACAGTTGATCATTCCAGTGTTGGGAGCAACTTAGCCTTTTTTTTTTTGTCTGCTGGAAATTAGGTGGAATATTTGGGAGATTTATCATATTTCCTGTAGAGAAGTGCTAAGAAATATTCCTTTGCTAGAAAATTCAAGTCAGCTTTATCAGTTACTGTAAAATAGAAATCATTACAGTTTTGGCTGGACTGAAATCCTTTTTTGGCTATTAATCATGTAAAATGTATAAATCTAACCTGATTTATTGCTGGATAGTGCTTCAGGTTTTCTTCATTTGAGAATTTCCATGCAAAGCAAACCCCAGAGCTAAAGCTTTGATAACAGACCAGGGATATGCAACTCCCAGACTGTAATGCTGGGCACATTGGGAAATTACTGCTTTCTGGCAAGTCCCTTAGTGCCTTTTTGCAAATTTCTCGTAGTTGTGCCGTGCAGGAAGACCAGAGGCCTGGTCCCTGTGAGCTGGGGCATTAACTGAGGCACAGTTTCCATTAACTTTGGGAGGACTGCCCCAAACTTGAAAAGATTTAGGAATCCTTGTTGCTCATTTTCAAATCTCATCTACAGCAATGAAAAGCAGGTTAGTTAGAGACATAAGACAGACAATGTCATTGCTAGTGCTATTCCTTCTGCCCATTACTACGGTGATGTAAATCACTCAATTTATGCAAATTATTACCATTATTCCTTATTCTTCAAATAACGTGGTGCTTAAAATAGTTATCAATATGATTCCTACCATTTCTCCTGGTAATTTCTCTACCTCCCTTAAAAATCGCATCTGAGGTGTTCACATTGTTTTCTCATTTGCACTCAACTTCTATGGCTGGACCTATTATGTCCTATGACTGCACACCAGGAGGGTTCAGGATTGGCCTCAGACTTGTGCTCTACCATGTAGATCTTCTTGTAAAGCATATAAAATAACACTGTTGCTGTTCTTAGCTAAAAAAAAAAAAAAAAAGGTGGGGAGGAGTCATAAGCTAAATTTAAGCAGATGCAATGTGGGCTTTCCTGGATGTGTAAGCTGCCTAACTTTTAAGAAATAAAAAATAAGAGAAGGCCTGGATTAATTGGAATTTCTCCTAGTGAGACTGTTGTCACTGCTGAATATGAGACAACAGCGTGACCACTTACCTTTCGGAGTGGTGGCACCCTTGGAGAAACCTTTACCTGACTTACCTGATGGAGAGAAACCTCTAAATCTTTCATGTAACCCAAATGCAAGCACAAGCACCCTTCCACCGTCTCCTGCATTTATCCTTTGCTTCCTTATTCCTCCTGCAAACATGCCCACCCACCTTCCACATCCCCAGTTTTCCACACTCCTGCCCTCAATCACATATGGATTCTGTTCTCCAGGTAGGTTTTGATATGTGTTGCACAAATCCAGCTGACAAAATAGTAGGCTTAGGTAATTGAGTATTCAGATGGATGGTGGATGACGGCCTGAGATTACCACATCCTCTGACATCACCTGTCTGGATTAGGTGGGGCCTAAGACTTGTTTCTCATTCTTATGAAATATTGTGATTATCTGATTAGTGAAATGAGGTAAATAACTGGAGTGCAAACAGTAGTAACTAGCAGGCCTAGAAAATAAATCATGCTTAAACAGAGTTCTGAGCTATGGTCTCATTTTAGTTTTCAGATTGAGCACAATGTTTTAACAAAATGGGGGGTTTCACTGCTGTTTTCCCTCTGTTTTAAGAAACAGCATCAAAATCACACACCCAGACAAAGAAATTTAATTTCTAGACTGGTTTTTGGAGGGCAGGGGCAGGGGAGGAGGGAGGGGAGGGAGTGTTTGTCTTTGAGATTTTTTGCCAAAATCAAGGGTCTGATTAAATAAATAAAATAAGTTATTAAAATATAACTGCTTTTTCCCTTGGTCCTGCTGCCATTGTTTGCTGATTGTTTCTTTCCCCCAGTCCTGCCACTTTTTCAGCAAGACTGGGCTTTGTTCTCAGATATTCAGGCGTGATACCACCAACACTAATGTCCCCTCACCTTTTCCTAGCGGATCATACATGGAAGTCCCCAGTCCAGGCTGCAGTGCAGAGGAGAGCAGGAGGAGGCTGGAGAACATCCAGCCACATTCCCAGCCAAAATATTTGTGCTTTGGCCAAAGTGGTCTTGCTCTGAGCTCCTCTGCAGCGAGTCAGGGATTTTTAGGCAAAGAATCGGTGGCCCAGATCCAGTCCCACAATTACACTTGTCCTTCACTTAATGCACAGTGAGATGCCTGTAAACTCCAGGCTTGAAATTAATTATGTGCAAAACTGTTTTGTGTTTGGGAGGATTGAGTTTATTGCAATAGGAAAAAATATTTGTAGATAGGAGAAACCTTAGAAACTTCTAGATCCACCCATATGATAACAAATCACAGGCATTAGCTGTGAATTCTGCATGTCATTGCAGAAATAAGAGACATTATTTAGATTGTGGTCACTTGATAAATCGTGCCAGAGCTTTCAATAAAGCTAAGTGTCTATCCAGAGAATATCATTATGGTAAACAGAACAAAACTGGACAGCTACAATGCTTCATTCCTTTCCGATGTCACAGACACTTGATCCTTGCCAATAAATGTGTTTTCCTTTTGTCATGATCTTGTACAGCTAAGCCTCAACCTGGAAGTCTCTTCTCCCCGCATTTCAGCATGTAGAGTTTATTTCATCAGATAATTCCGTGAGCTGGGGAAGTGTGATGAATCTCAGATATTACAAAGCCTAATGAACCTGTGGAGAGATGGAATAACTTGCCAGGTTTGTAAAGAGTCGAGATGGAAGGAGGGGAAAACTCCTGAAAGGAGGGAGTAGCTTTTGCAGACTTGTTAAAGCATCTGTTTTCACTACGCCTCTTTCCATACTTCCTAGTCCTGGGCAGGTTAGGAAACAAGAAGTACAAAAGCAAAACACTTACCCCCAGCTTTGTGTCCTGTGTTTCGGGGTCAAAGCAACATTCTGAGTCATTGATGTCTCCAGACTGAGGAAAACTGCTGATCTACTCCATTGAAGGACAAGTTCTGAGTTTAATCCACAGTTGAAAGTTGTTTGCTGAATTTTTTTAGCTCCTCCTTAATTCTAAAACAATCTTGATATTTTAATGAGGGAAGAAGCAGCCACTAACGATAAAATGAAAAAAACAACCTTGAAGCTCTTGCACTCTTCCACAAAAAATAGCAGCAGTTGGTTTGCTATCACATGAAGCTTTGTCCTACCCTCCATCTCCTGCTGCTAGTGCAAAAGTGCAGCTGTTCTGCAAAAGCTTAAAAGAATCCCCAGGGCTCCTCTAAAATTAATACCTTTCACAACTTCCACTGAAATTTGTACATGGAATGAAAATGGGCAGTAATTTGATCCACTGAAGAAATACACATTTAAGTCGTCCCCACATGATCAGTTACATGTCACCAGTGACAAACATGAAATAGAATTAGGTGCAAGGTGCAAAACCTAGTCCTAGGCTAGAATACTGAACAACCAAAATACTGAACTAAATCTGAGATAATGTTAAAGAGATTAGCAGCTGCTTTCTTGATAGGATTTCATCAGAGAATGTCAGGGAGTGAGGGTAGAAAAATCTTTTTGTTACTGGGTTTTAATTCAGTGTGTTTACTGCCTGTAAATTATCCATAAAATATCTATGTTATATTGTTCTGTCAGGTTTAGTAACTTCCACAAGAGTAGAAAAGGTTTTGAAAGACAGGCCAATCAAGGGGCTAATAGTCAGTTTCTTTAAATTATAGGATTCAATCAGAAAAAGGAGCTATCCATGAAGCGTAGAGTCATCTTCTTTCTCAGTTGATATGCAGAAGAAAATACATTGTTCCATTTTAAAAATATTTTTTTCACTGAAAGGAAAGAAAAAAAACAATGAAGCTCAGAGAACAGCTAGGTCAGCTGAAATGAGTTTGTCTTGCAATAGATCAGTGATTTGCTCAAGGGCTGAACCCCCTAATGATTATATTTTTAATGAAACAATCTAGCATCCAAGGTTCTTGTAGCACACGGTCTGTTTAATCTCATGTTTGCTTTAATCTGGAAAAATTTTTGGAGACAAAGGTATGGAAAACTAAGCCAAAGAAAGGAGGAAGGACATTTTTATGAAGTATATGCATAAACCATGTATGTTTTTATGCATCCATAAATAAGCTTTAAAAGCAGCATGGATTTGATTCACTCTCCTTCATATTCTATGCATTTGCATTTAATATATAGGTTCTTCCCTGACTAAATCAGAACATTATGCTATCCACCAAAAAGCAAAAATAAAGCCACCACTATTTTTAGTACTTTAAAGTACTAAACCCATGGACGCAATTTTGTTTCATGCATGGAAAATGAAAACATGTTTTGCTTTAATTGCCTGCCCTAATGAGCCTCTCTGGCTGCTGGCACTTGTTGGGTCAGAGCTGTGCTCTTGATACTAAACGGAAGGATTCCCAAAGCCATCTCAGGTGCTTCTTCACAGGGAATCTGATTTTGGGGACTGTACTTTCAGCTTCACAAAAGAGGGGAAAACCCCCTCTCATTTAAGAGGGGGTTAACAATGCAGCTGTTCAGTGAATTGTACAGATGTCATTGAAACTACAACATGAGGCAAAATCATCACTAAACTTTTTTCAGTATCATTTTAATGTTGCCTGAAGGTGTTTGCATTTCTATCTCATCAATATGGTAGCAAATAACCACAGTAGTCAGCAGAAATCTTTATTCTTTGTGGAGCAGCAATTTCTGTTCCATAGAAAATCTATGTGTGGAAGAAAAAGTAAGATACTGAATATATTTAAAATTTCCTTCTTGAGTTTTATTGTTAAAGATATCCAAATTTAAAAAAAAAAAAAAAAAATTTAGTAGATGTTTAGGAGAGATACTCAGGAGTTCCTCTGGAAACTTAATTACAAACTGAAGAAATTACTTCCAGGTATTAATTTTTTTTTTAAAATTGAGTGTTAAATACTTCTAGAAACAATGATTAACCACAAAAAGGTGAAAACTGGTGTATGGTTAAGATATTTTTTAAAATATTGTTGAACTTCTTGAAGATTTAGACCTTGCAAAAGCTTCCATGCCTGCTTGTGACTGTAAAACTGATCAGCATGAGTGCATGTGAACAGAGAAGATATGGGAACAAAGTAAATTTGGGAGGAAGAAAACAAATCAGAATTACCATTTTATTAAACTTCTTGATGAGGAAAACTAAAAGGAGTTTTGGTCAATTCTGTCAGTTTAATGCATTTTCATAGCTGAAAATCAAGATAATGGTGTAAAGGAGTGAAATACTCTGTCTTGGTTGATCCATTATTTTAGGTTTCTCTTTCAAGGTCCTTCAGATTGCCTGAGCTGGTCACAGCATGGTGTGGGCCATTCACTTAAGAATTGTACTTGATGATCCTTCTGGGAAAGGTTCTTCCAGCTGGGAAGTTTCAACTTCCAACTCAGAATACTGGGATTCAGAGGCTAAAGTGGAGCAACACAGCAACTTTATGTGTTGCAAGAGCCAACACAAGTGCATCACACTGCACTTGAACCACATCATCACTACAAAGAATTGAGTCTGGCCAGTCACGACCACGAAGGACCAAGTCCCTTCTTCTCCTTTAAAAGCAGATGAACTCCTCCTCCCTGCAGAACTTGAGAGGGAGGAGGAATAAATCTGGATCTCCTTGCACTGTCCCAGCCCCATCCCGCATCCTGGCTCACGTTATCCAGCACCTACGCTCTGACTTGGGCTTGACACTGAGCACAGGGTAGGTGAGGGTTGTGTGAATATTTATCTGACAAAAGTATTTCCATGTCATAATCCTCAGGTCACACAGAAGGGAGGATTTCCCTGAAAAGCCTGCTGCTGCCAGCACAAGCTGGAGGAAGGACTTATGTAATCAAAATAGAATTGAAAGGCAACTGGACTTGGCAGCACAAGCATGTGCCTGGCCACACCACCAATACAACATCCAGTCAGAGGTGATTGATACTTAACTAGATGGCTTTTTTTTTTCTTTTCTTTTTTTTTTTTTTTGTAATTTTAATTATATTTGAACAACCCCCTTAAACCTTCTGACTAAGAAATCAGAGGTCTTTTCAAGAAAATTGTTACCATACCACTTTCTCCGCTTTGAAAGTCCATATGGACAGATAAACTGAGAATAGAACAACCACATCTGACTTAAAGCCCAATGTACAAATTATTACCTCTCTGATCATCTCATTTCCCCTGGACTAGCATGAGGCCAGGAGCCAGGCTCTTTGAAAACTCAATTTAAGTTAAAGAGTGAACTGAGCTGGAGAAGAAACCAACTCTGAAGCAGTCTGTGTATGAAATAGTAAATATAGGGTTATATATAAATTTTCACTCTGAAAAGTCTTGGGCATTCTTAAAGTTTAGATTTTTCTGTAGGTTGAGGTCTGGAATAAAATCCAGTCCTTGTACTATTGCACACAGAAGAGATTGCGCTCATCCAAGCAAAAAAGTGAATTCAATAATGAAAGAGCAGGAAGGGAAAAACTGACTTTCCTTGAGTCTGTGGGGGGAGCAAGCCATGCCACTCCTATCCTGGCACCAGGGCCATGCCCTGAGCAGCAGAAACCTGGATAAAAAGGTTTTCTCTTTTGCTATGTTCTTCTTTGTCATGAAAAGAAGGAATTCAGAAAGGCCAAGCACAAACATTTGGCTGGGAGGTTCATGTGGAGCAGGCAAGATGAAGCTGTTATGAAGGATGGGGTTAAGGGACCCACAAAAAAAGGTGAAAGCACACTCAGATCAGAAACTTCAAATGCAACAGCACACCCTCAATACCACTGAGGGGATGCTTCTCTCAGTATTTCTAGCAGTGGTTCCTCTCCAGTTTAGATGGATCTCCACAGAAGATATGAGGTTGAATTCTGGGTGTATGCAAGAAGGTAAAAAATTTCTAAGACCAAATGGAGATGTCACAAGAAGTTAAGCAAACAGATTTATCTCCCCTGAAATGAACTGCATATCTCCTCATCTATCTGTTTCCTTGTGAATTTCTCTTCTGTCTGTTTTCCTCTTAAACCCTTTAAGATAACAGAGGTCAAACTTTGGGCCTCTTCCATAGCACAAGACCACATGCAGATGTAGGACTTCATTATCTGATGGACTATTAAATTCCCTTCAAACTTTTGTTTTGTTTTAATTTTCTTTTGTTTTTCAGTAGTAGCCACATGATATCTGTCATCACCTTTGAGACCAAATGAGTCCTCCAGAGGCTACTATATGAAATATTACCCAGAGTTAGGATATATCAAGCAGAAAAGTCCTCATCTCATAAGGACTTCTGCACAGGCCAGATCCAAGCAGACATTTCTGTAGTATATGGTCGCAAGAAGTATAGCCATTCTTTCCTAAATTGTCCTTATATAAAAATCAATGTTGGGGAAAAAAAAAATCCATTTTTAGCAATGCATGGAATGTATTTTTGTGGAAGAAAAACAAAGGAGGAAAAAAAAGAACCCTAAAAAAAAAAAGGAGGAACAAAGTGAGTCATATCCTCACCCTCTGTCAGGTCCAATGGCTGCAAGAAAAATTGGTTGCTTGTTGCAGCTGATTATAACATCTTGTGAACATACTGCTTGCTTGTTTTGGCAGTGAGCCTATGACTACAGAATTCAGACCAGCTCCTCACATCAGATTCAAGGCTGCAAAAAGTGGAACAAAAAAACCCCCACAAAAACAGCCAAAGAAAGAAGGTGAAGGATTGTTATCATCCCTAAGTGGTTTCTCCAGAGATCAATAGCTAAAAGAACTTTGTCCATTCATTTGCTTTCAAATGGTGTCATGTATTTCACGCAGACTTTTTCTTTCTTTCTTTTTTTTTTCTTTTTTTTT
>JANEHK010000091.1:413397-454591 GCA_025960845.1 Tachycineta bicolor | reverse complement strand
CAAAAAAAAAAAAAAAAAAAAAAAAAAAAAAAAAAAAAAAGGGAAAAAAATTAACCCAACAACTGAAAAAATCAACACAAAACAATACAAAGAAAAAACCCTAAGAAAGAAAAACCCTCCCAAAATAAAGACAAATAAATTAAAAATACCAAAACAGCACCAGCCACAACAACCATCTAAACCACCAAGCACAACTGAAATAATAATGAGCCAGTAATTGCAAGCTTTGGCCAAATTCTTTCTCCACTTGTCTATACAAGATGAATGAAGGACCACTTTGAATTCTGCAGCTATAATTACATTTCTGGTGTGGAAAATGTTGCTCCTGGGAAGTGAATTCACAACTTGAGGTGAATGTAAGCCATGAGGAAGTGTTCATTGATTGTGAAAAATGTTCATTTGAGTGTATATATTGACTGACTCAAGTGAGGCTGTAGCTACAAGGTCCAATTGGTTAAAATAGCCAGAATGTCTACCTGATTTACAAGTGAATTAAGCCATGAAATTGAAAACTTCTGCTTTTAAAACCTAAATATAGAAGGTGTAAACATTTAGGACTGTTGGAAAAACTGAGCTTCCAACAGATCTGTTTCCAAACCTTACTGATCAGGTAGAGCAGACACTGAATACATGGTTCCTCTCTCATTCTGGTGCATGCATTACCATAAAAACAGAAATTTGGAAAGGCAAACTAATATATGTACTAGATACTAAGAAAATATGGAGTGATGAACTAAACAACTGCTAGTTCTCAGCTACACAGAGCCAACATTTCTGTTGTGTTTAATAAGAGTGATTGATTAGGTAAAACAATGTACTTTTCCAACATCATTGCTCCCATATGGAGGGTTTTAATGTTTACTTCATAAACATTTTTCTTTCTCTTTTCATTTCTCTTTTTCCCCCTAAGATTTAGAAGATTAAGTTATAAAATCAAATTGGGAAGAATTTTGTTTGTTTGATTTTTGGCCCGACCAAAAATTAGAAAATGTTTATTATTACAAAGCACAAAACGGAGTCTCCAACAGATTAAAACAATGCCCATTTGGAATATTATAAATATTCCAAAGATGAAGCTGGGTCTTAAAGATGTGATGAAGAGGATCCTAAAGAAATGCATTTCCCATTAGCAATGCAGTATTGCTCCCTGCAGCATATATTTAAGATAATGAAATTCAAAAGTACAATGCAGAAATTACCAGTGGGATGCTTTAAAAGTGATGAAAAAAATGATGGTAATAAGTACAAAGGGGGATCCGTTCAAAGTACTGTTATCAGAGATGTAGAGATAGAATCTGAAAATAAAATATGCCTAGGGAATCTGTTACTAGTTTATACAAATTGACTACCAAAGATGAGAACAAAATTGATCCTAAAGTATGGTTTTCATTAGAGAAAGCAGAAAGACTGGATATAGACCCTATAAAAATAGACATAGAAAGACCGCAGGACCCGATTAGAATTAAACAATATCCTATTTCTATGGAAGGGAGGAAAGGGTTGAAACCGGTGATAGGCGACCTAGTAAAAAAAAGGAGCCCTAGAACCATGTATGTCAAGGCACAACACTCCTATCCTAGCAGTAAAGAAGGCAGATGGGAGTTACAGGTTGGTCCAAGATCTTCGAGCTGTAAGTGAAAGAACCAAGACCCAGTTTCCAGTGGTTGCAAACCCATACACTCTTATGAACTTAATTTCCCCAGAAGATGTTTGGTACAGTGTAATAGATCTGAAGGATGCCTTTTGGACTTGTCCTCTAGCTGAGGAAAGTAGGGATTGCTTTACCTTTTTTGTGGCAAGATCCTGAGACAAATAGAAAACAACATTTCAGGTAGACTTCTCTTCCTCAGGGGTTTGTGGATTCTCTACATTAATTTGGACAAGCTCTTGAGCAATTATTGAGTCAATTTGTGCCCATCAGAGGGACCAAATTATTACAATATGTTGATGATTTGTTAGTAGTAGGCACAAAAGAGGAGGAGGTAAGGGAAAGTACTATAGCACTGTTTAATTTCCTAGGAAACAAGAGATTGAAAGTGTCTAAATCAAAATTGGAATTCACAGAATCTGAGGTGAAGTATTTGGGACACTGGATTTCCGAAGGAAAAAAGAAACTGGACCCTGAGAGGGTGGCAAGAATCATTACCTTACCTTCTCCACAAACAAAAAGGGAAATTAGGCAAGTATTGGGACTTTTGGGGTACTGCAGACAGTGGATTGAGAGGTATAGTGAAAAAGTAAAATTCATATACGAAAAACAAACAACTGATAGACTAAAATGGACAGAACAAGATGAACAGGGATTCAAGATATTAAAAGAAACACTGGTAACTGCTCCAGTGTTCAACCTCCCTGATGTGAAGAGACAGTTTCAGTTATTTGTGGATGTTAGCAATAATACTACTTATGGCGTTCTAACTCAGGACTGGGCAGGGACTAAGAAACCTGTGGGGTGCCTGTCTAAGCTTCTAGATCCTGTAAGCAAAGGGTGGCCTACTTGCTTACAAGCAGTTGTGGCAGTTGCACTATTGGTAGAGGAAGCAAGGAAAGTGACATTTGGAGCCCCATTAGTAGTGTATACTCCTCATAATGTAAGGAGTATTTTACAGCAGAAAGCTGATAAATGGCTCACAGATGCTTAGCTCCTAAAGTATGGAGCCATTTTGATTCATTCACCCAGGATGGAATTACAAACCATCACTGCTCAGAATCCAGCCCAGTTTCTGTTTGGTGAAACATTAGAGAGACCTGCTCACAGCTGTGCAGAGATAATAGGGCTTCCAACAAAGATAAGGCCAGATTTTGAAGAAGAAGAATTTGAAGATGGAGAGAAATGGTTTGTGGATGGGTCAGCAAGAGTTGTAGAGGGGAAAAAAAAGTCAGAATATGCAATAGTACATGGCAAGTAGGAAAGGTAGTGGAGTCAGATCCTCTGAATGTTAGTTAGTCAGCACAAGCTTGTAAATTTTATGCAGTATTACGGATGTTAAAAAAGTTGAAAGGAAACAAAGGTACTATATTTACAGATTCGAAGTATGCTTTTGGGGTAGCTCATACCTTTGGGAAAATTTGGGAGGAGAGGGGTTTAATTAACACTCGAGGATGAGGGCTAGTTCATGGTGAAATAATAAAATGAATTCTGGAGGCTATTAGAGAGTCTAAAGAAATATCCATTGCATATGTATAGGGGCACCAGGTAGGAATGCAATTTCAAATTAGAGGGAATAATCTAGCAGACAAGGAAGCAAAAAGAGCAGCATTACTCAGGGTGGGTACACCTGAGGTTGGGGAAAATGAGGCTCAGGAGTATCCCCCATGTCCTTCCAAAAGAGAAATTGAGGGGTATAAGAAAATAGGAAGAAGACTAGAAGAAGGGAGTTGGAAGTTGACTGATGGGAGAGAACTACTACCTAAGGACTGTGCTAGAAAGATCTTAAAGAGATTGCACCAGCAGACTCATTGGGGGGCTCAAGCCCTGGCAGAGCAATTTTTAAAATTCTTTAGGTGTAAAGGAATTTATGAATTAGCAAACCAAGAAGTGCAAGGGTGTATGATTTGCCAAAAGCTTAACCGGGCCACATTAGGACAAATCACCTTGGGAGGACACCCTATAGCCTATCGTCCATTTGAAAGGATCCAGTTGGATTTCACTGAATTACCAAAGGTAGGAAGATAAAAGTTTTTATTGGTAATAGTCAATAAATTTACTCATTGGGTTGAGGCTTTCCCCAGTGCAAGGGCTACAGCTCAGACAGTACCAAAAATTTTGCTAGAAGAGATTGTTCCCCGATATGGAATAGTAGACCATATAGATTCAGACCAGGGGAAGGATTTTACCTCAAAAGTCATAAAACAAACAGCAGAGGCTTTAGGAATTCAATGGCAGTATCACACCCTGTGGCACCCACAAAACTCAGGACAAGTAGAAAGAATGAATCAAACATTAAAAGCCCAGCTATCAAAATTAATGTTAGAGACAAAAATGTCTTGGGTAAAGTGTCTTCCTTTAGCGCCACACTCCGAAACTGGGCTGTCACCATTTGAAATGTTACAAACATTACAAACACGGGATGCTGGTGGGGCATTCCTGAATAGGAGACGGCCAGATTCAACCTTACCTAATAGCTATAAATAAGAACTTGCAGGACTTGGGAAAGCATGGACTGATAACTCAGAGCAACCCTTTAGGGTTTGCTATACACAAAATACATCCTGGAGATGAGGTGCTAATCAAAACCTGGAGGGAAGTCCAGCTGACACCCCACTGGGAAGGTCCTTTTCTTGTCCTCCTCACCACAGATACCATGATTAGAACAGCAGAAAAAGGTTGGATTTACTCATCCCGAGTGAAAAAGATCAAGCTCTTCGTGGAGGAATGTCCTCCTCTCCTGGAGATTTAAAGATCAAGTTACAGCGTCACCATAAATGACAGAAGACCAGATAAGTTGTAAGGAAAAAGATTGTGAATGTTTTCCATTTATTTATTTCAAATGTGTTCTGTGTAAACAAATCTGGGTGGCTCACTGTAGAGGGGGGTACAGATCTAAGGGCTTGTACCAAGTGTTTGGAAAAGGAGGAGGAGGAGACTGTCTTCTAGTGCTTGTTACTCGGGCAGGTTTACTGGAGTTAGATTCTCCAGAGTGGTACTTATACAAAAAAGGTATAAGGGGAAAATTGGATGCAAAGGCTGAAGTCCTTGTGATCGAGTGCTGGAGGACCAATAAGGTACCCTACAGAGTTGACACTGTCAAGCTATTGAAGTGAGGCATTTTTAAGAGGAGGTTTGCGGTTCGGACCAGCACTAGGACCCCTGAAGAATACTCCTGATGACAAGAAGATGGTTTACCTTGCTGCAGGCTGCTACCCCGTGGGCCAAGGCAAAGGCAGAGGAGTACACTGGTAGGGAATCCTGATGGTCCTGAGCCTAGCCATGTGCCAGGCAGGAGGGTTGCATCCCAAGGATCTGCTGAGACAGAACCCCACCAATGAATGTGAGCAATGCCTGAAAGGGAAAATTGCCACAAAAGTTATAAAATACAAGCTCATTATAACTGTCAGCTGGATAAGGAGAATGGGTATTGTGTTTTCAACAATACTTGATAAAAATTACGTAAATTGGAAGAGGAGGTGATATGCCACGACCCAAAAGCAATACCTAGAGATGGGCAGTCTAAGCCTATATTCAAGGGGGAAAAAGCATTCTTCCATGCAATATACAGACAGGAGACTGAATGGATGCTGACAATCCCCACATGTAGCCAGTGTAGCCAAATGGTGTAGATAGGAGGAAAAATGAAATCTGCTTTTGTAGTATACTAACAAGTTAATAAGTTATGTTATGATAAAGGTCACTTAGAAATGTCTAGTATAGGTGGAAAGATGTACTAGGTAGGAAGGAACTTGAAACATGAAAAAGAGACATCACTAAGTAACAAACCTATCATACTTGATCTCCTCAGGAATGATGATAGAATATGTCTACAATTCGATAAAACTTTTTGTTTTTCAAGGAATGAGAAAGGATTAGATCCAGAAAGTAAAATGGAATTGATAACTCAAGAACTAAAAAATCAAGAATCAGAAGTAAGAAAGAAAAGAGTGGAACAAGAAAGGTTAAAAATTCTAAGTGAACATTATGAACACTTGGAAAAACAATACAGTGATTGGGGACTACCTTTCCCTAATCAGAACCTATTTATAGACTTAATGCAAGAAATTGCAACAGAGTTGGGTCTATCCAATTGCTGGATTTGTGGAGGGCTCAAATCAGCAAAGAATGGTCATGGAAAGGTGAGAGTTTAGCTCCAGAGCAATTTTTAAAGTGGGATAATGCCCACATTTCAAAAACTATACAAAGACCTAAAGAGTGGATATTAGATGAAAGAATAATTGGAACTATCTGTATAAGCAGGGAAGGTAGAGAATATAATGAGTTAGTAGGATATATCCCCTGTTTATCCACTTAAGCTGTAAATTCAAGTAACAAAACCAAGATTTAGCAACCAGAACCCCCAACTGGGTACTGGAGCCAAGAGAAAAAGGAAACCTGTGAATGGTTTGACTCAATTGGTTTATGTTGGGACAATGTTTCCGGAACTAACCCTTACCAATCTCTGGAAGGTCTGAGAGGGTACTGGAAAGAGCCAGAGAAGGTAAATGTGAGATGGGGAGCGCCTGATAGTATACATTGGATATGTAGAAAGAAAGCCTATAGTGAATTACCCAGAAAGTGGAAAGGTTCCTGTACCCTAGGAATGATTCAGCCTCTTTTCTTTACCTTACCAAAGGTAGAGAGCAATTTATTGGGTACTTGTCTGTATGAAACACTGAATAGCCAGAAAAGAGAATTAAAAAAGGAACTTCCTATGGCAGGCGGAGACCAGAGATGGGGAGAGGAGGAATGGCCAGCAGAGAGAATTATAGAATATTATGGTTCTGCAACCTGGGCAAATGATGGAAGTCAGGGTTACAGAACTCCTATCTATCTATTAAATAGACTAATAAGACTCCAAGCTGTAGTAGAGATTGTTTCAAATCATACCTCAATGTCACCGAGACACACAAAGCAATCGTGTGCAGACAAGGTATCTTTGCAATGCAGAGGTCCTTCAGATTCCAGCTCACTGCTCCGAGACCGGAGAGAGGAGGAAGAGGAAGAGAGCCTCTTTGTTTATTCTTTACTTTTTATACATTTGTGGGTCTAGCAGGAGATTGTCTTTTTTGGGTTTCCACCCCTCAGCCTCAATGGCCAGACCAACTGTCAGTTACAGTTGTTTTTCAGGTTAGAAATATGCAAACAAAGGACAAGGAATGAAAAACAAAGGATTTGTTTATGTTACATCTGTGGAAAAGTTAGAAAACCGCTCTAATATTGTACAGTAACTAAAAGATCTTACTCCATTATGAAATTCAAAAGGCTTAATAAAAAACTCAGAAAAACCAGGGTAACACCTCAGATGCCCGAGAGCTGCTGGCCAGACAACACTCCCAGATAAGAGCATTTGTATAACAGAATTGAATAGCTTTAGATTACCTATTGGCAGAAGAAGGGGGAGTTTGTGGTAAATTCAATGAATCAGAATGCTGTCTAGAAATAAATGACTGTAGGGAGACCTAGCAGCTGAGATTAAAAAGGTAGCCCATGTACCTGTGCAAAAATGGAATTCTATCCTCCAGGTCTTTTGGTGGGACCAGTTGTTTGGACAAGGAGCCTGGTGGAAAAAAGTAGCATTTTTTGCATTATGTCCCATTGCTGGAATAATATTTCTGCCTTGCTTGACACCTTGTCTCTGATCCACGCTGTGGTACAAGGCATGCAGATTGCAGCCCTGCCCACAGATCCTGAATTTGCTGTTGAAAAAACTGGCCAGAACCCTAAGATGTCCAAAATAATGACATTAGAAGAAAAGAAAGAGGCTAATAAAGCAGCAGAAGCTTTAGAAAAAATTGAGAAAAAAATAAAGAAAATGCTGTCCACCAGAAATACTGTGAGATATCATGAGACGAATGGGATAATTATAGCAAATTGGATAATAACTTATCATCACTCTAAAATATAAAAAGTACTGTTAGTAATTTAGTAGAACATAGAAAATAGAAGAGTTTGTTAAAAATATTAAAAGAAACATGAATTTAATATATTTATAGAAGATGTGGGGGACTGTGATGGGTATTTTGAGAGATAAATTCATGTTCTATATGTTATAAACTATAAATTATTACAAGCAGAAGGTTCCCACCAAACTGTGGAAACTCTCCTGCTTGCCAAGACTGATTTGCAATTATAGAGACTCCAAACAATAGCAGGGCAAAGCCCAGATTAGCAACCAAAAGGAATGGCCAAGCAGGAGATGTCCCATCCACCAAGGAAGAGCCATCTGCCTCCTCCGGTGATTAACACATGGTATCAATCTAGAAGAGGAAGACCCAGAGTTGTCGCTATCAGCATCCCAATGCCAACTTCTCGGAACTCCATTCAGGTGCCCGATTGATTCTGCGGGGGAGGAGCATCCAGAGCCAAGCGGACAGAGAAAGGAAACACATGAATGTGTATTTCAGATACGAACTGAAAATAAAACTGCCTCCGGGGAGAAAAACCCTATAAAACCTGCTCACTGGATCTAGGCAATCGTGAATGGGGGAGAACTGGTTCATTAGTGACCGTCTCTACGTTCACCCAACTTCGATAAATCAAAGTTATCTCTTTTATTGTGGCTGTTTCACATTGTTATTTTTAAAATGGCAAAATAAAATTACTTTATAATAAATTGGCTATTGATTGTCAGTAACAGAGTCAAAAGCTGTTTCATGCCCTGCCAGTCCTCAGCAGGCTCCGTGGATCTTCCCTTGGCCTCAGAGAGCTAAATCAGATCTCAATACAGCACATGCAGTATAATCTTCTGGTCATCTCTGCGTTCGTGCACTGTTGCAAATTATTTATAGGAGGTGCCAGCTGCCTGCTGGAAGATGCTGTGGCTATGTGCATGGGATCCACAGTCAGCACAGGTGAGCATCACCCTGCCATAGACACCAGTGAACAATGCTGGTTTTCCACTTCTTTAAAGTTTTCTCTGCAGAGATGGATAAGACCATCTCATCAGGGCTCTCTTTGACTTATAATCAAGAGCAGCTTAAAATTTCAGTATGTTTATTCTGTCATTGTCCTATTTTACTTACCAGGATATAAGAGCAACTTAATGTTTAAACTAAAACTAGAAAAAAAAGCCAAACCAACAAAACAACAGGTGATCTAATTTTAAGGAAAAGCTATGTGTCCTAAGCACTGCAGTTCCTTTGTTAATAAACTAATTCTACTTACTAACTTATTTCCGTTTATAAGCCAAATGCATGGCCCACAAGTCTAAATATTGCTGCTTTCTAACTGGATAAAAGAACCCCATGAAGAGTTTGCAACAGCGGTGATAAAGAATTTGTAAGGTTCAAGCCTGAAGCTGATGTCTCTGTAACGAGGCACAAGCAGCCCATGTGTTTGGCAGCAGCTGTCTGGGTGACATTTATTTTCTGTTCATGGAAGAGAATAGGTGCATCCAGCATGCAGAAATAGGAGCAGATTTTTTGCATGAAACAGGAAAGGTGACATACAAAGCCCATTGACTGTTTTTTGGGGGTTTTGTTTGTTTGTTTGTTTTTTGTTTGTTTGCTTGTTGTTGGGTTGTGGGGTTTTTTTTTTTTTTTTTTTAACTTTCTCACGTGTGTCATGCCCTGGGAGAGAAGTAACTAGATAAATCTCAGCTGAACATTTTACCCCTTTGGGAAAAAAAAAAAAAAAAATATATATATATATATATATTAAAAAAAAAAAAAAATAAAAATCCTCCAGGATTTATTCTCTTTCATCCTTTGAGCTTCATAAAAGCATTTCAGCTTTCAAGGCTGTGCGTGGGATGGTGCTATGGAGGAGCAGAGGACACTCAGTAGAGGCAGAAGCTAAACCTGGGTCAGGATCAACATTTTCAGCAGCCCTTCCACCCTCCAGGTTGAGTTCTTCTTTGAAAGAGCTACTGGGACTTCTTTGCAGGTTTTGGGTTCCTGATGAAACTGCAGCCTCCATATAGCAGCTTTGTGTTCCTGAGTTCTTGAAACCTAGGAAATTATTCCTTTTTCTTCACTGAGATGGTTACAGCTGAAGGGCAGAGGAGACTAAAGGAAGTTTGGCCAGGTTCCTCTGATTCAACTCCCAGGTCTCCTTGGCGTGGGGTCTGAATCAGACACACTGGATTTTTGTGAAAACAGGGGTCAGCAGGTAAATAATTCTGCTGGAGAGCAAAAATCAGGCCATGACATGGCTGGGAGGTGGATGTTTCATGTATTTTTAGCAGTTGTTCTAAGTGGTTTCTCCTGTGAATGATGACATTTTGTTAAGGTACAAACAGGGTTCCTGTTTGCACTTCTCTAAAGAGAGGGCCAATGCTGCACTGCAAATTTGAGAAAATAAGGTATGTGTTTATATTGCCTTACTGATTAAATATTTGGTGGCATATATAATAAAATCTATTTTCCTAGAGCTCTGAAACTTGACAGGTGTATTTGTTTGAACTTTTGGGACATTTCTACCATAATCCCTCAACACAATACAAGTGTATTCAGAAGACTATGACTCCCCCAATTTGTAGAATTATTCAGAGTTCACATAGGAACAAACAAAATCTATTTTGCAACCCTGTACTATAAAATTTCTTTGCTGTTTTGTAAGGGGAAGAAGATAAATTGCTGAGCCTTAAAACTGTTCAATGTCCTGCTTGAACACAAGAGTAATTGATATCTGTGAAACAGCTTTTTGTCTAGGTGTGTGGTTTTCTGAAAAGTTGTGCTATTTCTCATCAAATATTTACAGGGCTCAGATCAATGTGTAAGTGTCCCGTGAAACAACATTCAGGTATAGAAGGAAGGAACAAATAAAAAAAAAATAAATTCCAGTATCTCTGGAAGCTCTTCAGGACCTGGCCCTGAGGCTCTAATGTGCCTTTAAAGCATAGCACATTTCTTCAAATGAAGAATCAGAGCAATTTCATCTGGACTGAGGTTTTAATTTGTTCTGAAATCTCATCAGATAACTTTATTTTGCTTGAATTCATGAATTAATTTTATTTAATTGTTGGACTCTGTTAGAACATTACACTGTAAAAATACATATATACTTGAAAAATTAAACACAAAACAACAGGAAAAAAAATTGTGCTGTTGAAGAAAAGCTGTTTCCATGCACCTTGACAAAAGACATATTTACAGACGGTTTTATTGAAATTACTGTCTTTTTCCTTAATATATTTTGGTTTCAAAAATGAAATATTTTGATGGAAAAATGTCCCCCTCTAAAATATGACATCCTTTGAGAGTTACTTGAAACCTTTGCTCCATTTTCAAAAGAAGAATATAAGCCAACATCTGGCTTTCTATTGCCAGAATGGATGATTCGGCCCTTAGTTTCATGTTTTAATTGTGGGTTGAATTAAATCAGAGGGAAGATAACATGGTAGTTTCTACTACAAGACAATAAAAGAAAACCAAAAGGATTAATTAATTCAAACAGCAACAGAAAGCTTTATTGCACAAAGGCACACCAGTATGCGTGTATAAATCTGTGTGTGGTAAAAATGATGACTGGGTTTAATGAGTTTTCTACTACTGGTTGCAACAGCTTGGGAAAGGTCATTAGATCTGAAGCTAACCCATGCTAATTAGATGAAAGAACAAATGACAGATACAATTGTAACACACAGAGCTGGGCAGGTATGAAGGGCCAGTTCAGCAGGCTGAGTGTGATGTGTGGGCGAGTGCCACAGCAACAGAAACTCCTCTTCCCAGAACTTGGAACAGTGCATTCCATGGTGTTAGCTGGTCAGGAACTTCCCCTCAGGCTGACTTTATCTTTAAACCCTCTGCACAGGCTTGGGGTGAGCAGAGTGATCCTAAAATTCACCCTGCCCTGGGCAGAAACCTGCCTGAATTTAGGATGATCTGTCTTCTGCTCCGGAAGATTCTGTGGGTTTCACCGGGTTTTAGGCCAGGCTCTTGGAAAAGGCTTGTAGAACAAGAAAATGGAAAATTCTGGAGAGTGTCTTTTTTCCCAACTACAGCCAAATTGTTTGCCATAGCAAATTTAAAACATTGACCAATCTACAGCCAAATCTTTGGCCATTGGCTGAACTCAAGATCGGTTATGAGTTTTAGCTTCAGAGAGGCTTTCTTCACCCCTAACCAGGTCAGTGGATGAAGCTGGAGTGGCATCCATCTACTGAAGAAAGATTGCCATTGAGGGACCTGCTGTATTTGAAAAAAGGGAAATTCTGAGATCACAACACAACAAATAGAAATGTTGCACCATGGGTAGCTCATAGGAGTGGTGTTCCTCTCGTTTGTTTTTGGCCCCAGTTTGAGTTTTGTATGAAGAGAACACTTAATCCTGCTGGAAAGGGACTAGAAGAGTTGCAACACCCATCTAAGGCTCTCATTTTGTGAAAGAAAGCTCAAAGGAAAAAAATAAAATTCAAAGAAAGTTTGTGGAGTTACTTAGACCTAAACTTCTGTGAAAGAAAGTGCTACTACAGGGAGCTTTGCATCCTTTCCTACAAAAATAGCCCAATTTCTTCTCTTCGTGTAAAAGACTAAGTAATTCATAAATGCCTTATTGAAGCTGTTTCCCATTCTCATCTAAACGTCAGTCAGGCCATGTCCCTGTAGCACAAAGTACATCTCACCTGAGCTGTGAGGAGGGTTTGGGAGCAGAAGTGGGCAGGCTGCACTTGGGATTGGTGCCAGTGTAGAAGAAGTGTAATAGAGATACTGACCTCGGTACCACTGGAGTGTTCAAATAGCTCCACAACATATTTTCAATGCATTTGTTTTTGTTTCCTCTCTGATGCCCTGCTGAAGGCTGATGGCACTGTTTTCTTTCCCCGCAGTTCTATCACCATCAAATAACAGAAGCCACAGAAGTCTTTTAGGAAGATTTTGTGACAGAATAAATCACAGTGAAGGGAAAATTTTGAATACCACAGGAGAGGAGGGGGGAAATGATGTGGAGCTCTTTTTCCCTCTGTTGGAAGCCCAAGGATATTTTCTCCAGATATGCAGGAGTCTGTCACAATTAACCAGGTTCCAGCACACTGGTGGGTTCACATTTTGACATTACTGTCGCAGTACAGCTGGTCTGTAGCTGGACAAGATAAATATGGCCATAAAACAAACCCAGTTTGGCTAGCCTGGTTTGTTCTAGAAAAGAAGTCCCTGGGTGACCAATGATAGGATAGATCTGAACTCACACAACCCTCAGCAAACCCTGTTCAAACCTAGACACAGAAACACCACTGGTCAGAGATTTAGGCAGAGAGATCCCAACCAAACAGTTATCTAAACCCAGGAAATTCAAACCCCCTATAAAAGGGCAGCCATAATAAACTCATTGCTGTGTGCTGATGACCCTTGATGAGTTCATGTCATTTGTGTGTCTCCGACCAACAAGCCATAACATAATACACTACCTCAGCTGACACAGTTCCATGGGGAACATCTGGTTGGGATGCCGAATGCCAATATTGATTCTGGTCTTACCCTGGCTGCACAGAATGGGTGAATCTCATTTATCTCTTTTTTTCAACATGGTAGTGTACATATTTGCCTTCCTTCCCCTCCCCTTCACCATCCAAGGCTGTGAAGCAGCCAGTCAGTCAAGTTTTTGCCTGTCCCTTTCTCTTGCTGAAGGTGTGTTTGTCCATCACACCTGCAACATTGGCTCTCACTGTAGGTTGAACATAGAAGAAAAATAAAAACAAGCCAAAACTAACACCCCAAACACTTCTGTCAGGTTCAGGTGCTGGTGGGGTGAGTAAGGGAAGGAAGATTCTGAGTTCCCTTAATCCAAAGAGTCAGCTGTCAGCTTCAGCAGAGGGAATGAGTAGATCAATGACATGATTTGCATTCTCAGAGAGGGGGAGACAGGTAAAGGAGAGAGAGGAGAAAGTGTGGCTAGGACATCAGGTGTGGGGTATCCAAGTAAAATGCTGTTTGTGAGGGCACAGATGCCTAAACCTTCACAAAGGCAGCACGTGGTACTGCTGTTTGTGACTGTCCCCGCCAGCCCAGAACAACTCTCCTGACTCAGTGACTGGTGCAGTCCCTGTGTTCTCGTTTCATAAACTGAGCTCACAGTCTGGCACAGGGGATGTCTGCTCTTGTGAAACAGTGTCCAGCTCCAAATGTCAGATGATGAGGTAATTCCTATTCACGTTTGTTTGTTTCACCTTTAAAGGGAGAAAGAGGAGGAAGAAAACTATTCCTGCAGAATTTGTCATACATGTACCAAAAAAAATTACGGTCTTTCTCAATGTGGAGTTAATATTCTTTTTTCAACATTTTGCAATAATCTCAAAATTAAAGAGACTTTATGCCATTAAAATCTCAAGGTAACAAATTTCTTAGTATGAACATCAGATATCTTTTGGTGTATTCACACCCATCATAAAATCTCTGCTGCATTGTTCAAGGAATACAAAGAGGTCTCACTGTAAAACACCCAGAAACTCTGGCTTTCCTCTGGGGTAAAAAAAGAAACAAAAAGCCAAACAATAAAATAACAAAGAAGAAGAGGGGAAAGAAAAAAAAAAAAAAAAAGGTTTTTATGTAAGCACAGATTACTTGCAAAGGGAGAGGGATATTATTTTCTAGACCTAATAGTACCATTAGTAGAATGGGTTTGGAAAAAACACTCAGAATGTTCTCATTTTCCCATTTTCCAGCTACCAGAAAGCTTTTAGGCTCTTTTGTATGGCCCAGAGATTGTATTTTGTGAAAAAACAAGTACAAGTTAGCAGCCTGACATGACCTTAACAATACTCTTAAAAAGGAAAATCAATTTTCATAAAAGAAAAAAACAAAAAAACAAAACAAAAAAAAAACCCACTAGGAGATGTGTAAAGACCTGATGTGTGCCTTTCTCCCAAGGCAAGAAACCAAAAATATCCCTACAAATGAAGAGATGGCAGGAGGAAAAAAATGTGCACAGGTGAAATAGCTGTAAAATAAATGTGAAAGAGCTGCCTTCCCCAGTCATCATTGATGACTCAACAGGGGACCTCAGATTCAAAAATTTAATGGGTTATTGATTGTGAGTGAAGAGATCCCTTTGCAGGAGTGCCACAGATTCCTCCTCTCTGCAGGTCAAACAAAGGGTGAACCTCTAAAACCATCATCGGTGTACAAGGGATAGGTTTATACACTATTAGTAAAACTCTCTGAGGAAGGTGGAAAGGAAATTGCAGTTATTTTGTGTTACGAAGGCAGTGACCTTGGAGATGAAAGACAGCCTTCCCTTGTCCGGTGAAAATAAAAAATCCCCCAGCGACAGCATGGGATAAATTAGTTTAAATTAGAAGAACTTGGATATGTCACCAAACCAGTGAACGGTGATTTTGGGAAGTAAACTGGGTTTTCAAATCTTTTAATTTAACCATCTTAACCACAAGTGTAATTTTCCAACCAAAATGAAAGCAAGGTCCACAGAACATGGAGCCAAATAATACCAGAGGCACAAGTGGCAAATAGTGCTAATAAAGTTTTAGAGAAACATACATGCATTTAAAGCTTTGGAGTAAATTTTAAATATGTATATATTCACCACTGTCCGATGCAGAAGCTCAAGTCATTTCTGGAAGTAACTCAACATGAATGACAGATGCCTCTCATGTTTCTGTTAAAATTTCTGTAGTTTTAACACATGTTAAAAGTGACCAAGTTGGTGGAGGGAAAACTGTCTTTTAAGTCTGGCAGGTGCAGGCAAACCAAGTAAATACCTTGCTGTTGTAATCTTGACTGCAGCTCAGCCTACCTGGTGTCATTCTGCAGAAATATTAAGTTTTCAGTGTGTGCAGAAATCATTCCTAGTTATTCAAGGTTTGTATAGCCCCTGCCTATGCTGGGAGGGCCAAAGAACCAGACCTGACTGTGACAGAGAACAAAACTGGGGAGAGACTATTGTAAGATTCCCCAAATATCCTGAGTTTTGTTTGTATCAAGTAGACACCTTCAAGCCCCTCTGATACTAAAGAAAGTCTAATAAAATAATTAGACTAAGTCCTTCTCTGGCCTCTGAAGAACAGTCTCTGACAGAGATTTGTTGTTTTGATGAGGTTTTTTCTGCCTTTTTTTTTTTCCACAGGGACATCACAGCCATCATTCCATCAAGAGGGACATCAAATTATCCCTGGCAATCCACCCAGGACTGGAGCGTCAGCACAAGTTTTGTATCTTGGTGGGGTGGATTGATGACACAGCTTTGGAATTTTAGGGAGATCATTCCTGGCTCTATAGTCAAAATGGTGGATCTTCCTCTTGAACTCTAGATAATGTTTTTATTCTCATGAGTATCTATGATTTGTCCACAGATTTTATACTTAAAAAAAAAAAAAAAAAAGTTTTAAATGTTTGAAATGCATTTTTGTCAATGTTATTGTAATTAATCTGTAATTGTTATGCTATGCAAGCAAATGAAATAGGCCAAATTCCTTTAAAATCCAAAAGCCAGGCTCTTAATCAGTGTGAGGCATATGTGAATTACTTCATTTCTCTAACACAATTCCCAAGACCTGTGAGTTGCCCCTTACAGACCCAGCTGGAAGAAAATTATCTTCAGGGATATCTTTATCTCCCTGCAATAATTCAAATGATCATTGGAACAATCACTGATAAAAACAAGATTACTCCCAAGTAATGTCATGTGCATAAATCAGGGCAGTTGACATAAGAGCAATCTGACTTAAATCTATACATCAAAACTAGGAACACAGAGCCATAATGTGCTCTTGAACAGAAGACACAAGCAGGAAACAAAATTTTATTACTCTCATCCATTTTACTGAGATTTCCTTATGCTCTGTGGCTGGTGTTTCCAAATTTACCTTTTTTCTTTTTTTACTTAGATTCCCCACTGTTAATCCCATGTTTTAACTGAAGCCAAATTTTGTAGAGCAAATCAGAGGAGTAAATGTGATAAAATGATAACATATAATGAAAGCAGAACTCTCAATTACACTTTGGTACCTTTGTACTTTTCCTCTTTTTTATAACATATCTGTCTCCTCTTTAAATGTTGTTTAATATTACTGATTTTCAGAAACTATTTAGTTGATAAAAATATGTAAAAAACTAATTGAATCACTTGAAATAAAGCTTGTATTCAAAAATCTTTGAAAAGTGGACAGAAATTTAACCACAGCTGTGTTTCAATTAGACCTCAGATCCCAGCTATTCATTGCCATAGAAAATTATGCACAACAGGCAGGATTTTTGGCTTCTTACCTGGAATAACTACAATAGGAAACAAAATTGAATATGTGCATATCAACACAAATGTCAGTGGAACCAACTTATGAGAAAAGTAGAAAAAGAATTGTCTACATTTTTTAACAAGCATTTACAAGAGGGTAGTGTAAATTTGCTGATTTTCCTTCAATGTTATTTTAAATGAAAGGTCTTCGTGGATGCTCAGAATTTTTTCTAATACAGAATTTAATCACATTTCTCCATCATTTTGCACAGGCAATGAACAAGGCATCTTGATTTCTCTATCCACCCAAATATGATGAAAACATTCCCCCCTACGAACATGGTGGTACACTTATCAGCAGAGAGAAGGACAGAAAGGACTATAAAAATAAATGAAGTCTGTGTTCACATGTTAAAAAAAAAAAAAAAAAAATCTTCCCAACCCTTATTTTCTTTTTGCTGTGCAAAAACAGCCACAAGAGTTGTTTACACATTAGTTCTATATTTAAACATTCCCGAGTTTATTTCAGGAATATTTGCATTATTTTTCAAATTTGAAAATATGAGGGAGCAAAGTCTTGGTGTGCCTGAAAGGCAGAGCTGATCCAGATCATATATTACTTCATTAACAGCCACCATGACTTAGGAGTACTACCACAAAACACTTTTTTGCCCTTGCTCCTGAGTGATAGCATAGCTGCACCTAAACAAAATATTTAAATATTTAAACAAAATATTTAAACTATCCTAATCCCAAATACAAGTTCATTTACTTCCGGGTTCTACAGGTCCAAACCATTGCTTTGGATGTATCTTTGTCCCATGCATATTTTTCCTATTGCTGGCAATTCATTACTCATTTTACCTCTGTTGGTCTCCTGACATCTTCCAGCATCTTAATTGCTCACTGAAATTGATTGTGTCAGATTTCAGATATATATATACATATACATATATATGTATGGAACTTATATTTATATCTATATTTAAATCTAAATTTTTATATATATCTTTGTCACCTAGATATTTTTTTTTTTTTTTTTAAGTACTCCAGATATCTTTGAAGGGATGGAGTGCCCTGTCAGTGAAGAGAGGACAAAAAAGGATAAAAATCTATGCTGGTCTGCACATTATTGTGAATTCACTCCCACTAAAGCAGGGAAAAGAGGAAAAAGAAGAAAAAGAGGAAAAGAGGAATAAGAGGAAAAAGAGGAAAAGAGGAAAAGAAGAAAAGATGAAAAGGAAATGGGAAAGGGGAGGGGGAAGGGGAAGGGAGCCATTTCTTACGCTTGTTACAGCTATTAATTTGATTCAGAATGGGCTGTGTTAAAATGCAAAGATCTTCAAGAATCTTCAAGACAAGAGGCAGCATGAGCACACAAAGAAGGCTGCCCAAGGACATCAGATTATCAGCTTTCTGAGACATGAAACTTTCAGCACTTTACAGGGAGACAGCATTTTGAGAACTGTGCACCTGTTTCCATCTTCTAGTAAGGAAAAAACCATCTCCTTCAACCCAGGCAAATAAACACTGTATAACATTTTTAAATTGTGTTAAGAAAGTTGCTGGTAATTTGAGAAAAGGTGATAACTAGCCTCCTTTCACACCCCTCCAAAGAAAGCTCACCCCATACCAAAACAACAACAGCAACCCCCCAAAAACACCAAGAAACCCCACAAAGAAACAAAAAATCCCCAAACCAAAATACCCAGTCACTGGTGAAATCAGATGGTTACAACCTGAAAAACTAATAATACAAGTTTTGTTCTCTCTTACTATGTGGATTTAAATATAGGTCTCAGAACATAATAGGAAGTGAGTATAATAGCAAACTTACTTTGCCTGGTATCAAAAGTTCAAAAGTTTTAAATATCAGGCTGTTAGTTCAAAAGTAGGCCACACCTACCATGGCCTTGGGGCATTTTTTTCCCCCAAACTGCAGGGTTTTCCCCATGAATAACGTTATGGGTGTTCCCAAAGACATGCAATGTGAGCAAAGAATGGTCTGTCAGTTTTATACAGAATGATGTTTTTTACCATTACTATGTATGAGTTAATCAGCCCAAGGAAGCAGGGCCTGTTTATCTGCAGCTCCGTGAATCTGCTTGCATCAGAGTCCAAATATTTTTCCGTACAAAACCCTTATTAAGATTTTTCCTGTGATATGTGACCTAAAGTTAATTCGTGTTAGGTATTGGGATATGTAATATAAAGTTAATTCGCGTTCAGTCAGAATTAAGCTCTGTAAAACCTAAAGTGTACTTGGGGTTAAAAACTGAACTGTAAGAGGGGGACACGGGGGTTGAGAGACAGGGAGTGTCACTGCTGGGAAAAGCCTCAGGATAACCAATAACTCAAAGAATGGGAAAGATGATGAGATAGACTGTGTCTCCCCCGGAGATGGACCTGCTAATGACCCAGCGATTAAGAGAAGATAGATCTCTTATCTGTTCCGGCCGCATTCACCATTTCCAAAAACCCTCTCAGACCCAGCAATCATGACATTGTTTGACTCCGAGAACCTGTTCAACCGACCGGAGACCTGAACATGAATACCTAAGGAGGCGACCGAGAAGCAAGAGTGTCACCCTGGTTTTTCTGAGTTTTTTAAAGCCTTTTGATTGTTCATAAAATGGAGTCAGACCTTTTAGCTACTGTACAATATTAGGAGCAATTTCTGCCTTTTCTCACACATGTAACATAAACAAATCCTTTGTTTTTCATTCTCTGTCCTTTGTTTGCATATTTCTAACCTGAAAACAATTGTAACTGACAGTTGGTCTGGCCATTCGGCTGGGAGGTGGTAACTCCAGAAGCCAATCCACAGCCAGACCCACAAATGTATAACAAGTAAGAAATAAACAGGCAGAGGGGTTCTCAGCCTTGGCTCTCTCGGAGGAACAACTCTGCCCTGCGAAATCTCTCGTCTCCGTGTGATTGCTTTGCGTATCCCTATCACACAAGAGCACTATGGTCGCCTTCCACTCTCAGCGGAGGACTGTATAAAAACTCGGGACACATTTCATGAACAGGATAGATATGGAGCAATAGAGTCCGTTTCAGTGTTCACCCAGTGCCGAAACCCGGGGTCTGACGCTGTTCCTTTTAATTGTGGCTGTTAGAGACTGAATTTAAGTCTCAAAATAAAATTCTAAATTTTAATTTACAGAATTGGGCCTGTTCATTTATTACAATCTGGTGACCCTGACGTGATAGTCTGATTTTGGGACCCTCAGACCCCTGTCTTTGGCCAGGAGGTGCCCCGCTGATTTCAGCGGCCTGGCAGAGCCGGGAGACCTTGTGGAACCGAGCAAACCACACGATGAACTTAATCCAAAAAGCCACAATTAAAAGGAGAATAGGTGAGATCAGGGCTCTCGGGGAACTCAGAGAGGTCCGGGATACAGGGCCTCCATGGCCGCGGTGAAGATACAACTCATAAAAATCTACGTGCACAAAGAATCCACGCAAGAAAAAGATCGTAAGTATTGCATGGTTGAGTGGGGGTGACTGAGCAAGTGAGTGAGACGTGATTTTATCACGAAGCGAGTGGGACCCCAAGATCACAGTTCCACTTCCCCGCGAGGGGTGTGGTCAGTCACAGGGGAAGCAAGAGTTATGTGGGTAAAAGACGCATCTCACAAATAAAACCCGAAACTTGGGGAGTTCAGGGTTTGGTCACAGGAAGGCTGAAAGGGAAGGGGACGTCCTCAGGAGTTCCGGGACTGGTAAACCTTTCAGCCTAGGACCAGGAAAGGGTCCGGGGGAAAAGGGGACAAAGAGAGAGCTTATCACAGGGGAAAACCGAGGAGGGGCCGATCACCCTTAGGGTTAGTAGCCGGTGATACCATAGAATGGGGAAAAAGAAGAGTAAAGCCCAGGAGAATTCCGCGGAGAAATCCACAAAAGAATTAGAAAGGGACATCCCAGAAATTCCATTTGAGAGCCCATTGGGGTGGATATTAGAACATTGGGAGGAATGCCCTGCATGGAGAAAGAAATCCAAGGAAAAAATGATACATTATTGTGTGAAGATTTGGGGAGGAGTTGAAGTACGGGATCAGGTAATGTGGCCCATCTTTGGAACATTTGAGAGATGGATTTGTAATGCTCTGGTGTCTCGGTTTGAAAAGACAGATGTCTGCTAGGGAGAGGCAGGCCTCTCTAGGAATGGGGAATTTAAATCCTTCCCTCCGTGTTATTATAATTTGGAAGATTAAAAATAAACCAACAAAACTTCTCAGTCAGAGCTATGAGAAAAAGAATAACAGTCCTTTACTAGTAACTAAAACAGGACAAACAACAACAGCACTTATAATAATAATAAAACAGAACCAAGAACCCCGAGGGGCAAACGGTGGAAACTCTGGCGCTGATGGCTGGAAGCGGTGGATTGTCCTTGGCAGGCAGGGGGTGTCCTGGCAGGCGAAGCCAGCAGTGCCGGAGAACCCGCAGTGGCTAGACCCAGGCTGACCCAAAATCCAGCAGGGCAGCGAAGAAACTCCGAATTCCTGGGCGCTCCAACAGATGATAGAATTCCCAGGACCAGACTCGTCCGTTAACCATGGACTCCACACAGCTACCAGTCGCCTGACCGTGCTGCCCGGAAAACCTAGAGCAGATGAGTCCACCACCCTCAGCTCTCTGGAGCCTTTTCCGTCCCCCAAAACTAAGTGATCAACTCCTTTTGTCTGGGTTGAGCACCCTTTAACTATCAGTATTTAGTCTCCTAGCAACTTATGGGGGGGGGGAAATTCTACAGGAAAACTTAACCCTCAACATCTGGTCAGCTAGGTGAAAGGAAAAAGGAATAAGGAAGAGTACAAATATGCTAGAATTTGGGAAAGAACAGATACAAAAGTTTTTCCAGTGAGACTCAAAAATTCTGCTGGAACCCCGAGTAATAAATGGTAACCTTTAGATAATCTTCCCTCACCATACCTCATGCAACCCCCACAACCTGCACAGAACCCAGGTGCCCCTCCAGAACCCCCAGGGCCCGGGCTTCCACCTTTGCAAGGGGTTCCAGCACCGCTGCTGATGGCTTCAGCGCCTCCTCTGGGACTGCAGTTCCCGCAGGCAGTGGTTCAGCCCCTGCCCTCTGGGCTCCCTCCCCTGCCGGAACCCACACCGGTTCCCCAGCCTTCCTGGCAGGGTGCCCAGCCTCCCATGCCCCAAGCCCTGCCTCTCGATACCCCATCGCCTGAATTAGAATTGGCTTCTCTCCTCAGCCCCGCCCCACAGGCTCCTCAGAACGCACAAGAAGCCAGGTATACACCCCACCCCCCCCCACCCCCCGCCAGGAGAACCAGGAGACAGCTAAAAAGGATAAATGAAGTGGAGAGTGAAAATGAGGGTGAAAGAAATAACCTTTTCCCTTTATGGGAAGTGCCCACTGCCCCAGGAATCATCAGATACATAAACGTACTGATCAACACAAGTGATGCCAGAGCTTTCAAAAAGGAAATGAGTAAACTTATGGACGATCCTCTGGGGGTTTCAGAAAGATTGGACGAGTTTTTAGGCACTAGCATATACTCAAATGAGGACCTTACTGCAATATTAAGGTCGCTGTTTAACACCAAGGAAAGGGAAATGATAAGGCAAGCAGGAATAAGGGAGTGGGAATGTCGAAACCCCCAAAGCACCCCAGAAGACCAAAAGTGGCCAAGCCAGGAACCCTGGTGGAACACTCAGACAGAAGAAAGTAGGAGAATTATGATTGATATGAGGAACATAATAATCCAAGGCATCAGGGAAGCAGTGCCTAGGGGACAAAACCTGAGTAAAGTGTTTGGGGAATGTCAGGGGAAGGATGAAACCCCCACTGAATAGTTAGAAAGACTGAGGAAAAGCCTCCAGGTGTACTCCGGGACGGACCCTGACTCCCTACTGTGGGGGAAGTATTATTAAAAACCCAACTTGTGGCAAAGTCATGGGAATATATATGGAGGAAACTAGAAAAAATTGAGGGTTGGCAGGAAAAGAGTTTGCAGGAATTACTGAGGGAAGCCAAGAGAGTATATATGAGGAGAGATGAGGAGAAACAGAAAATACAGGCAAAGGTGTTGGTAGCAGCAGTAAGGGAAGCCCAAAAACAGGAACGTCCCCAAGATTTAGGAAAGACAATGAAAAGGGCCCCATCAAAAAAACCAGCAACCCCTCAGAAGAGAACCCCTAACAACCAAGGAGAAGGACCCGAATGTTTCTATTGCAAAAGGAAGGGTCATCTGAAAAGGGATTGCAAAAAAAAGAATGAGGGATGAAAAAGAACAACCACAGGCAAAAACCCAGCCGAATTCCTCTGGAGAAGCATCAGAAGGGCCCACACATAACTGCTCTGAAATGATAGAACTCCAAACTAAGATTAGGGCAGATTCAGAGGAAGAGGAGCTGGAGGAAGGGGAAAAATGGTTTGTGGAGGGATCAGCCTGAGTTTTGGAAGGAAAAAGGAGATCAGGCTATGCTGTCATAGATGGAAAAACAGGAAAAGTAGTAGAATCTGGCCCTTTGAGCACATCCTGGTCAGCACAAGCATGTGAACTCCTGCAGGCTCTAAAAGGACGAAAAGGAAAAGCAGGAACCATTTACACGGATTCAAAATATGCTTTTGGAGTGGTTCATACATTTGGAAAAAAATGGGAAGAAAGGGGATTAATAAATACCTGGGGGAAAAGTCTAGTACATGAAAATGTAATAAAACAAATTTTGGAGGCTATAAGAGAACTAAAAGCTATTGCAGTAGTATATGTAAAAGAGCATCAGATGGGAATGCAATTCAGAACAAGAGGAAACAATCTAGCAGATCAGGAGGCAAAAAGGGCAGCGCTCCTTACCCTAAATGCTCCAGAAACCAGAGAAGGTGAAACCCAGGAATTTCCTCCCTGTCCTTCTGAAAAGGAGATAGAGGAATTCAAAAAGATAGGAGGGATACTAGAAGATGGGAAGTGGAAATTACCAGATGGTAGAGAATTGATACCAAAAGACTATTCTAGAAAAATCTTAAAAAGGCTACATTTGCAGACCCACCTGGGAAACCCAAGCTCTGGCTGAACAATTTTTGAAGTTCTTTGGGTGCAAAGGAATCTATGAACTAGCAAAACAGGAGGTCCAAGGATGTATGACATGTCAAAAGATAAATAGATGTAGGATCAGACAGGTATCCCCAGGGGGACATACTTTGGCATTCCACCCATTCGGGAGGATCCAGGTAGATTTTACTGAATTACGAAGAATTGGGAGGCATAGATACCTGTTAGTAATAGTGGATCAATTAACTCACTGGGTAGAAACATTTCCTAGCCCTTGGGCCACCACCCAAGTGGTTGCTAAGAAATTAGCAGGAGGAAAGGAGGAAATAATACCAAGATATGGGATCACAGACTCCATAGATTCAGGTCAGGGGTCGCACTTCACCTCCAAAATCATAAAACATTTAGCAAATGCCTTAAGAATCCAGTGGGAATACCATACGCCCTGGCACCCCCAGAGTTTGGGATGGGTGGAAAAGATGAATCAGACATTTAAAGCTCAATTATCAAAAATTATGCTTGAGACCAAAATGTCATGGGTAAAGTGTCTCCCCCTTGCACTTTTAAACATCAGGACTCGACCCTCTCCGGATCAGGGTTGTCCCCCTTTGAGATGTTTTATGGAATGCCATACGAACATGGAATGCCAGTGGGACATCCTTGGGTTGAACATTGTCAGATACAATCTTATCTTGTATCAATTAATACAAATTTACAGGAACTTTGAAAGCGTGGACTAATATTACAGAGTACACCCTTAGGATTTGCCATCCATAAGATCCAACCGGGAGACAAAGTTTTAATCAAGACGTAGAGAGAAACACCGCTAACTCCTCACTGGGAGGGACCTTTCCTCGTCCTCCTGACCATGGACGCTGCAGTAAGAACCGCAGAAAAGGGCTGGACACACTCTTCCCAAGTAAAAAAGGTCGAACCACGAGACAACACTCCGGAGTGGAGAATAACCTCTTCACCAGGAGACCTGAAGCTGAAAATCCACTGACAGACTCAATGACCAACTGTTGTACGATAAGTTGTCTTCAAGTCGGGTGTACCTGTTATCCTTTTGTTCATTTTAAGTGTGGTTATTGTAAAGAGATTTGGGTAGCCCATTTTTTCAGAGGGATCAGACCTTGAAGCCTGTGTGAAACTTGTTTAGAGGAGGAGAGGCAGTTCACTGACCTTTTTCTATTTGTTGCCACTGAGGGAGGTATATTGGAATTGGATTCCCCGGGTGGTTCCATTTATACATAAATGGGTTGAGGGGGAAGCTAAATACAGAAGCCGAACCTTTGGCAATCGAGTGTAGGAGGACAGTAAAAGTACCCTGTATAACAGACCAAATAAAATTGGCCAGGTGGGGCACTTATAAAAGGCAATATGCTCACAGGACAGACTATGGAGGCCTGGAAGAATACCCTTGCTGCCGAGAAGATGGAATACCTCGCCGCTGGTAGCACCCCGGTGGGCGGAGGCAAAGGCAGAGGGGTACACCTATGGGTAATCCTTGTGATCCTGAGTCTAGCTGTGTACCTCACAAATGGCCTCCCCAACCCTAAGGGACAAATGGGGCAGGAAAGAAAGTGCCTGAAAGAGACTCAGCAAGAGCCTACCTGGGGCCAGAATGTAGCTTTTCAGGTACATTTTAATTGCCCAGGAATTCAACAAAGAGGGCTTTGTAACCACAACGGAAGTTGGTTAAAAAAATGCGAATTAAAAGAAAGGACCATATACCACAACCCATGGCAATGTCTAGGAAAAAGAGGGATATAAGTAGCATGCCCATAATCCCCATATGTGATAAGTGTAATAAAACAGTGTGGGTGGGGGTAAGAAGGAACCCACCTTTGTGGCATACTTCCAGGTGAACAAATTATGTTATGACCAGAATAAATTGGGGATGTATATGATGAATGGAAAAACCTGTTGGGTAGGGAAGAATGTAAAACTTAAGATGGCTTCCCTAAGCAACGGGCCCATCATATTAGATCTGTTAAATGAAAATGATGAAAGAGTTTGTTTGAAGCTAGAAAGAACCTTCTGCTTCTCCAAAAACGAGGAGGGGACGGACCCAGAGAGCAAAATACAGAAAGTGGCCCAGGAATTAAAGAGACAGGAGGCAGAAGCAAAAAGAAAGAGGATGGAACAAGGATAAGGTCACTCAGCAAACAATACGAGCAATTAGAAAGGCAATATAGTGATTGGGGTTTGCCAGCCTCCAGTAAGAATCGTTTTGTAGAATTGATGCAGGAAATTACCACTGAATTGGGACTGTCAAACTGTTGGATTTGCAGGGGACTGAAATCAGCTGAGAAATGGCCCTGGAAAGGTGAGAGTTTGGCTCCAGAACAATTTCTAAAATGGGACAATCAAATGATGAAAACCATGTCACGGCCTGAGGGGTGGACCTTAGACCAAAGAATAATAGGGACAATATGCATTAGTAGAGAAGGGAATAAGTATACTGAGATAGTGGGTTATACCCCTTGCATATCCACTCTGGCTGTCAATTCTGATAATAAGACTAAGGTCTGGCAGCCTGAGCCACCTGCAGGATACTGGAACAGAAAGAAGGAAAAAGAATGTGACTGGATTAATGAAATTGAGCTATGCTGGAATAAACTTGCTGAAGCCAACCCTTACCAATCGTTAGGGAACTTAAAAGAGTTTTGGGAGATGCCGGAAAGCACAGAAATTAAGTGGAAAGCCCCAAGTGGAATCTATTGTATATGTGGGAAAAAGGCCTATAGTGAGCTACCCCACAGGTGGAAAGGATCTTGCACTCTGGGGATGATCAGACCCTCCTTTTTCACGCTACCCCGATCAGAAAACAATCTGCTAGGTGCTCCATTATATGAAACCCTAAACAGGCAGAAAAGGAAGATAAAAAGAGAACTCCCAAATGCAGGAGGAAACCAGAAATGGGGAAGCGAGGAATGGCCAGCGGAACGAATAATAGAGTATTATGGTCCTGCAACTTGGGCCCAGGATGGAAGTTGGGGTTACAGAACCCCGGTCTATTTACTGAACAGGTTGATCAGATTGCAGGCCATGGTGGAAATAGTCTCAAACCACACTTCAGATGCCTTAGAGCTATTCGCCCAGCAGCACTCACAAATGAGGGCTTTCCTGTATCAAAATAGAATTGCTTTAGACTACTTGTTAGCAGAGGAAGGAGGGCTATGCAGGAAATTCAACGGATCAGAATGTTACATAGAGATAAATGACTACGGAGAAACCATCAGAGGCCTAGCAGCTGAAATAAAGAAGGTAGCACATGTACCAGTTCAGAAATGGAACTCGATCCTCCGGGCCTCCTAGTGGGACCAATTGTTTGGGACTCGGCTTGGTGGAAGAAAGTGTGATTCTTCATTTTTATGTTCAGTAGCAGGAGTTATCTTCCTACCATGCCTGATACCATGTTTCATTCAACTCATACACACAGTAGTATAAGGAATGCAAATCGCAGCATTACCCACAGATCCCGAATTAGCCTCAGGGGGCTTTAGCAAGAACAGTAAAGTATCAAAAATCATGAAATTAAATGAGGAAAGAAGCAGGGCAGCAGAAGTTCTGGCAAAATTTAAGGCCCAAGTACAGGAAGAAGAGTGTAAAACATATTGGGATGAACCAGAAGAAGAGTGGAATAACTATAAAAATGATGTTTAAGATATAAGAGGTTTTTTTAGTATGTTTAGTAAAATTCTTGTTAAGAGGCTTTTTTGTCAAAGAAAAAAAAAGTCAATAACAGGAACACGAATTAAATGTGTTTATATAGAAGGGGAGGGATTGTGGTATGTGACCTAAAGTTAATTCGTGTTAGGTATTGGGATATGTGATATAAAGTTAATTCTCCTTCGGTCGGAATTAAGCTCTGTAAAACCTAAAGTGTATTTGGGGTTAAAAACTGAACTGTAAGAGGGGAACACGGGTTGAGAGACAGGGAGGGTCACTGCCAGGAAAAGCCTCAGGATAACCAATAACTCAAAGAATGGGAAAGATGATGAGATAGACTCTGTCTCCCCCGGAGATGGACCTGCTAATGACCCAGCGATTAAGAGAAGATAGATCTCTTATCTGTTCCGGCCCAGTTCACCATTTCCAAAAACCCTCTCAGACCCAGCAATCATGACATTGTTTGACTCCGAGAACCTGTTCAACCAACCGGAGACCTGAACATGAATACCTAAGGAGGCGACCGAGAAGCAAGAGCGCTACGGTCGCCCTCCACTCTCAGCGACAGACTGTATGAAAACCAGCGGCTCGGGACACACTTTGTGAACAGGGCAGATTCGGAGCGATAGAGTCCGTTTCTGTGTTCACCCAGTGCCGAAACCCGGCGTTCGATGCTGTTCCTTTTAATTGTGGCTGTTAGAGACTGAATTGAAGTCTTGAAATAAAATTCTAGATTTTGATTTACAGAATTGGGCTTGTTCATTTATTACATTCCCCTTTCACTGAAATTTGTGAAATTCTTGCTTTTAGTATGCAGGTAGCAGTGTGGCAACATAAGGCTCTGAGGCATCAGGGATCAGGGAGATGGGCAGGGTTTGAATTCCAAAACTATTCTAGTTTATGCAGGTAAAAGGAGAATTGTATCTTTAATAATCTCATTGTTTTACAGAATATATGATTTAGATCAGTGAAAAATATATATATATATCTCCTCAGTTTATGTATGAAAGAGGATATCTGTGTTAACTGTCCACAAACAAATCCTGGGGTTTTTTTGTTTTTTCTTTGGAAATGGTTACTAAACTTAAATGGGTTTTTTGTTAGGATGATAATAACATTCCATGTATGTTATTATTCATTATATTCTGTTGGTTAGGTGCTTTTTCAGGTGTTATATTTGAACAAGCTGGACACTTACTTGATGCAGAGACCTGTATTTCCTAGATGAACTTTACCAACAAACTTAATGAAAATTTAACCTTGCCTAAAGGTCTGAATTTTCAGAAAAATATAGGCTCCTCCTCAGGAAATCATTATTATCAACTGGTCATTTTAAAATAATTTAAGTGACTTGTGCTTAAAGACAAGCATGCTCTGAACACTTTATTGGCCCCTAAGGATTTAGAAATTCTTTTATTTAGTGTTCACTTTTTTTTTTTTTTTTAATAATAATTTATTGTGAAATTCTTTCTGTGACCATCAGAATGCAAAGTTGTGCTCTTGTGCACGATGTTCCCAAATGCCATAAGCCAATTTTAGTTGCCATTATTTGGCATTTCATTGTGATGGGGCTTAGGCATCAAGGATGGAATGGCAACATGCTCCAGAAGCTCTCTGCTGAACACATTTTGTTCCTGCCAAATTCTGTCAAGGCTGTGCTTTCCAAAAGTCACCCCCTGATCCAAACTCATATTGCTGGGATGGATTCCAGGGGTCTGAGCTGGTCCAGAGAACAGTGCTTCCTTCTCTATGCTCTAGCACCCCTTCCCTCTCCATCGCCTAAAGAGCAGAAGAAAAAAAAAGGAAAGAATCCCTGAAATTGTTAACATATGAAAGATAACAACTCTGAGCCAAACCCTCAATCTATTTCTTCCTTTGTTAATTATAAAGCAGCAGAATAGCTGGCACAAATATCTTGGCTAAGCCATGAGTCCTGTGATAGATGATGTTCTCACACTAGCCAATGCACTCATGTTTCCTTCCTGCTACATTATGCTTTTTTATCCAAAGTGTATTTTTAATGTCAAATATATTTTTGCAATATCCATATGAGCAGAAATAATTAGCACTGTATCCTAGGAGCGTAAATCCTATCACTTTTTTTTTTTTTTTTTTTTTTTTTTTTTTTTTTTTTTTTTTTTTTTTAACAACTGCTCCATCATAACCAAGTGTAATTTGTTTAAAAATAATTTGAGGATGATCTGCATGGCTATTGCAATCAACACAAGTCAATATAATGGAAGAAAGTAATTTGTTTGCTTGAAAGAATGAAAGATTTAGCTTTTCCAGGCTTGGGTCCTTCTGGATTATAATTTGTCTTTTTTTTTTTTTTTTTTTCCTTCCCCTACAGCCATCATTGACCAGTACAAGAGCAGCATTCCTTAGAAATCACAGCACTTGGAGAGGTGGACATTCATGTTCTGTGGCTGGAATCAGCCACAGGCATGGTTTTAGGGCAAGACAATTTATGACTATTTCTGAAACAGTGGGGTGTTATGAAAATAAACAAATCCAAAAAGAAAAGAAAAGGGAAAAAAGCCTAGAATCTGAATTTTACCATTGTAAGAAATAATACTCGAGGCTCTGTTTTGTGTTTTGTGCAAAACTGAGTTTTCCAGAGCTTTCTAAACTGAGCTGTAACTCACGGGATATAAGCAGCCTGCTTTGGATATGAAAAGAAGGAAGAAATCTTGTTCTTGCTCCTTTTCTGTGCTGGGGTTAGGATTTAGAGTCTCAGTCAATCATTGATTTATTTGGAAGTGATGGAATGGAAATGAGTGTAAGATCTTAGATTGCTTTGAAAATTAGTTAAAGTCCTCTGTTTAAACAGTAATTTGATTCAGTGTGGATTTGACAGACTGCTCTTCAGAGTAACTCACATTGGCCTCACACCTCTCTATTTTGTGCACTATTAGGAAACAAATCCTGACCTCTCTTCCCTTAACAGAATTGTGCCTTTCCTTCTGAGCAAAGCCGGAATTTTGCTGTCCCCTACCTTCCTATGCTGCACAGTCCCAATGTACTGATCTGGGTTCCACCAAGGCAGTGTTAGACCCAGAATGTTGTGAATTTTGTGAGTGAAATAGAGCATTTTATGATGTGGGCTGGCCTTCAGGGTGTGAAGTACACATCAGGCTCACTGGGCTCTCATGTGAGCTTGAAGCAGTGCCTCTAGACTGCAGAGGAGCCTAAATTCACCCTTGTGGATTGAGGAATGTCAACAGTAGAAAAATTATGTGTAGCTTCACAATAATTCTCTTTATTTCTCCCAGAAGCCAGAGCATCACCTGCTGTGTTTTAGAGCTGACTGCCTCCCCATATCCCAACAGCAACAGGAGTGAATGGATGGTTGAAGACTAATAAATTCTTGCCACACTTATTACGGACACACATATTGCCCCTCTTTTTTCCTCATATTTGTACTCATGACACAAACCCTATATAAAATTAAAAAAATAACCCTAAATGAAAAGAGAAAACACCAGAAAAAGCAGTGTGAGGCCAGAGCAACCACTGCAAGGCACTGTGAGTGTTGCCTCAGGTGGCAAAGAAAGTGTATAAAAGCACACACAAGCTCCAGTGTTTCCTGGAGTCTCCAGAGAAATCCTTCACCCAGTATATTTGTTTCACTTTTTCATCTATTTTTTTAGCAAAAAGAATTTGCATTCTGTTAGAGACAATCTGAAAAATTATCTGTGGGTGGGCCAGGCTCTATATACCTAAATGGAAAACAAAAAATGCTTAGAATTCCACTAAGATATGCAGATGTGTAATTTCTCATCTCCACCCCGCTCTGGAGCTGGCCTTAATTCCTATATCCATGTCTTTTAGACAGGTGAAAGAATACTCTGAGTCTCTGGAGGAGCTCATACCTGTGGTATATATATATATATATATATATATATATATATATATATATAAAAATAAATATATATATAAATGGAGGCATATCTTGGAATTTTTGTCTGAGTTTCATGGTTTACAGGAATACATTCAATGTAAAAAAAAAACAAACAAAAAAACCCACACCCAACTCAACAAAAACAAGCTCTCTTTACTGAAGAGCAGCTGACAGCATATTCTGGTTTCATTTTGCAGTGCAGAATCAAAGGAAAAGATGCAAACTGGGAAGATTGTAGAGGTCCCTCTGGTGAGGAAGATAATAATGTGGAAAATATTCTTTCTTCACTGCTTTCAGTGAAAAAAATTTATGTGCTGAAGACGTTTAGGGTGTACATGTGAAACACATCCAGGCAGGGTGTTTTGAACCAGGTTAGCTTGTCTGGGGAAACACACATAAAAATGCTGCCTGCCTGGCTGCGCCCAAGTAATGAAGAGAAATTCCTACATTCCTAGAATACACACCTCTGAACAGGAAGGGAGTACAGAAGAAATAGCCAAAGTCTCAAGGGAATCACCTTCTAGTTTTGTAACTGAGGGGTGGATTCAGGCCAAGTGGCCACAGCCACTCCCAATTTCATCCCTCCTTTTGGAAGTGTTACAGCAAAAACTGTATCGAAAACCTTTCCAGGGCTGGGAAGCAGAGTACAGACCTCACCTTGGCCTTTGTGGCCCAGAGGTTCAGTTTGTTCTTGAGGCAGTGCTTGGAAGATGGGATGTAACTGAGCAGTTTGAAACACCAGAACTGGGAGAGGGAGTAGTGCAGCACAAAGATAAGAGCAAGAACCTTCACTCCTGCTGTTGAGGGGGTCAGTGTTTGAAAGGAGAACAGAGAGGAAGAGCTCCAGAAGCAAATAAGAACTGAAGCATTGAAATTCTCCAGCAAAATTGTTTAAATTTTGTGTATTGGAATTTTTTTCTTATATGGTTGCCCATATATTTCGAAGAAAAACAACGGGCCCTTAAGTTGTGAGGAAGAAAGTAGGGTTGAAGAAAAAGCCAAGAAGAAATGTAGCCATAGAGAGTTTTATTAAGAGTTTTAAGGACATGAGAATTCCAGGGAGGGTGGGACATGGGTTGACCAGACTCTAAATTTGCAGCAGAAGTCTGCCCCAATTGCTACAATGACAGTCAAGAATGACACTGGATGAAGAGAAGTATCTGGTGTGACAGCAAAAATGAGATAAAATAGTCAGTTGTGAGTCATCCTTTTATGGACACAGATGCAAGCACTGAGCACTTTGAGCCCTTTTGCTCAGGTTCTGCACATACCATCCTGATCAGCCCAGCTGTTGAGGGAGATACCATCATGTTATACCAAAATGGGAAGAAAACCAGGGTACTCCCCCAGAGCTTCACTTATCCCTGTGGTGATGATTCATCTTAATGGGATAAAAATGTAGAGATTCACCCACACATAATTACATTTAGAGAATACTACAAATGGAGTAATGAAATCTAGCAGGGAAAGCATAAATGAATGAATTTAGTTTCTTCTTGACTTGCAATGAAGAAAATTCATTCCTTCAAAACAAGCCCTCTTGCTGCAGGGCAAATCCCATTAGAAAAATTAAGGATGAGCTCTCCACAGGGAAAAATCACAAAATTACATGACGCTGTGCCACTGAGACGTTAGAGCTCCTTCGAGTACAGGCTAGGTTGGACACTCACAAAATACTCAGGAATTGATACAGTAGATATGACAAAAAACCCCAGAAACTATGACTTTTGGTTTCCTTTTCGCTGTCTCCTCCCTTCTATGTGTGAAGAACCAGTACACAACCCACAGAACTTCTATCACCCCTGTTCTTGCATTGTAACAATTATAAAAGGTGTTTACTTAAGTTTTTAGGCTTCTCTTCTAGTCTGGTGGTCCTTTAAATGGAAGGTTTAATCCACAGAGAAGTTCTGTTGTTTCCATGAAAGTCAAGCTTATAAATATGACATTTAAAGGTGTAATTCCAGCAATGCTAAGAGTCTGAAAATTAATTTTTTTTGCATAAAAAAAGCACCTCTAACAGAAAGACAATCTGCCTGCTGAAATACTCAGTGTTGACTCTTCAGGAAACCTTTCTTGTAGCTTTTAAAGAGCTCTGTTAGGATGAGTAGATGAAGTTTATTTGGAATATTCCCTTGGAGAGACTGGAACACTGTTATGTAAACACATCCACGTGCATCCAGCAGTACAGGGAGGCCTGATGAAGAAGATCTGAGTAAATATCTTGGACCCAGTTACTGGTAATAAAAGTTTAGGTTGAGGGTAAGGCCCATTGACAGTCTGGTCCTTTCTTGTCAAGTTCACTATTTCCACACAAAATTATTTTTCCAACTGTTTTATGGTGTCCAGGAAAAGTATTCAAGAGGAGTTTTGTGTGAGACTTTGTATAAAGATCTCTTTCAGTGATAGCTAGTGATATCATTTATATTGTTTACAGATGGGAGGTGAAAGATTTCTGTGTCTGAAAATTCATTTATTTACTTCCAGTGATGGAAGCTGGCAAATGAACTACCCTTTTGCAGACTGTGGGCTTGTTTTGTTGTGGGTTTCTGTTGGGTTCTTTTTACTATTTTAAATTGTCACAGCTACGAAAAAGAGCATATTTGCAATATTCTTAATCACTTAAACATGAAAATGCAAGGAGTATTAAGAGAAAGGGGGATTATGTCACATGTCCAAGGCAAGCCACCACCAGGCTCAGGGCATATCAAACACTAAATCCAAGTTTGCTTTGGTACCAGTACATTACATAACCACTTAGGTCCTCAGGCTTCATGAAGCACTCCAGCGTGCTTTATGTTTCCTGACACAAAATTAAAATCTAAAAAGTGCCAAAAGTGCCTAAAACAACAAGATGCTGAAGCTTCAGGAAAACTTGAGATATTAGGCAAACAAATGTGTGTGAACAGAATACAGACCTGACTCACATAGAGTTGTATGGGTTGTAGCAGCAACACAGAAGTCAGATAAAATCAGACCTTGACCAGTTCCTGAATAAAGTAGAACAGGAATAGAAGTAATCTCGTTTTTCACAAAACTGATCCAAATCACCTCTCAATCTTCTTTTTTATTGGATTACATATATCAGATCTCTTCCAGGCTTTCGTGTAGGCTGTGTATACACCATGACTCAAGTTTGGGATTGATACTGATGTGGCATTAGCAGCTTTTCAAAATGTACCTTTTCCAGGCTGTTTGGCCTCTAATCCTGGCCACGGTCAGATTAGACATCCCATCCCAGCAATAATGAAAAACCTACGCGAGCACTGGGAGAATATATCCTCAGTAAGACCCACAGGCGTCAACCCCAAGATGTTTAGGGCAAATATGGCCAAGTGAAACATTTTGGCAGAGGGCTGAAACATATTGAGGTGAGATATCCCACCTTTGTTCAGAGGCAGGAAGAGTACAGACTTACTTTTTAAAGCCTGTGTGGTCCATGTTATGAATTTTTTTTTTGAGCTGTATCAGGTTACCTATTGGAGGAGTAACATATCAGATAAGTACGGAGTATTCGCTTCTGGCAGCACTCTGCTCCCTTATGAAGCACAACATATGAACTCTTTCCATGTTGGAAAACCTGGATCACTCAGCAGTATTATTTATCCTCAAGAAATTCAAGTGGTAAGTGGCCAAGGACTTCCTCTAGGCACTTTGATCTTTGTCTTTTAACAAAAACTTTCAAAAATCCATAAAACGCACTGGAATTTGTAATTCTGGAACAAGTCAGCACATCTTGTCACAAAGCAAATATGGACTAAAGAATCGGAAATTAATTACATAATTCATTTTTCTTGTGTATAATTCCATTTTCTTTAGCCATAGTTTACTGGTGGAAAAGGAACTAAGAGAGGATTCTGAGCAGTAGAAGATATCACTGTTTCTGCTCTTTCTTGGCTTTGATGCAAATTTAGTGTATGGGAGTTTGCAAACCACAGGTCAGATTAATGACAAATGAATGAATTTAGCTCCTACCAATGCAGGAAATTACTTGGTTACTTTGAGGTATAGCTTACCCCAAACCCCACTTTAAGTAATAAAGAGTTCTCTAATTCATTTTTTTAATGGTCTCTAAAATTAATCCCAAATTGCATAATCTTATATATTATCTTTTCCTAATCCTGTAATTTCTATAGGTATTGGAGAAGTTGCTTAGTTAGATTCTGGAGAGACTTGCATTGAATTCAAAGCTTAAAATACTTACCTATCCAGATGAATATTATTTTTGTAGAAGCTAAGGTATGTTGGTAATCAGAGCTTAGAGGAACAGGAGACCAGCTGTGATTTAACACAAAGATGTAGGCATAATTGTCCTATCCAGGAGAAATTTCTAACTTCCTTCTTGTTCCTCTCTTCCTGTAAGAAAAAAATTTTGGCAGGAATGTTCCTTGTCTTGCATCAATCGCAGTTTATTATATCTGACTTTGCGTCATCTGGGCTGCATTTTCACCAAAACCTGGCCCCATATGCCAAAGAAATGTTTACACCTGTCCAGCAGACAGCTCCAAGCCACCATAGCCATGTAGTTCTCTGTTAGTTTGGGGTCTTAGTTAAGTTCAAAACTTTAAAAAAGGAGTTTTCCTTGTCATTTTCTCTCTAATTGCTGCCTGACCTCAGCATTTTATCCTGAAGCCAGTAGAAAAATTGCAATGTGCTGCATGTGTCTGTCTTACTGTGTGTCAGTTTACACCCTTATGACTTTCAGGACCCACTGGCCAGTTTCAGGCCAACTTGAAGAGTAGAGAAGAAAGTCTTGCAGATGTACAGTAATTAAAATTTTATGAAGCTGGATGGAGTAATCAAGTGTGACAAATATTACCTCCAAAAGTAAGTAGCTGCACTTCATAGATGTCAGGAAAAAAAAGAAAAGAAAAAAAAAAAAAAAAAAAAAAAAGTCCAAGAAAATATTTTCCATATGTCATAGAGCTGCAGGAAAAGGTCTAGCTACAACCTGCATGTTATTAGGCAGTGGGAAATCAGCTGAGGCTTGATAACACCAAGAAAGTAAGATTTTGTCAAAACTCTTTAGAAGATGTTACCTTATATTGATTTGTTTCAGTTTAACTTTTACTTTTTTTTTCGTCCTGGAGGTCCTAGGATGAGATGAGGTGTATATGTCCTGCAAATGGTCCAAATGATGATTTCAGCTGGTTGATAATGGATCCATGTGCTCTGGACACCTCAGAGAAAAAAAATATTTCTGATAGTTTATCGGGCAAAACCTCTTTTTAACTGACACCTACTTTTTGATCCAACAGATGAATGGTTTTAATACTCATTTTCTCTCCCATAAGCAGCAGGTTAAAAAAAAAAAAAAAAAAAAAAAAAAAAAAAGAAGTTGCCTGTTTGCATGCCTGGTTATGCTAGAACACTGGAATTAATCTTTGCTTCATAAATTGTTTTACAGATCCATTGGGAAAAGCTGATTATTCAGGAGGGAATAATCAGTTGGGCAAGCACGATCAAGAGAAATATTGTGTAGGCTGTGACACTGGCTCTCAGGAATAAAAAAATGCTTCTACTGAGCAACACTTTCTGAAAGAAAAAAAACTAAGAAGCTGATTGAAGTGTGTACAGGACTGGGAGGCTGTAGCAATGCTGCAACAACTTTTTCCACCAAAGTTACTTTCCCTTTTTCTTTGCTAAAGCTCAGATGAGAGTGACAGAGCTGAAAAGAGAGTGAAGATGTAATAAACCTGTATTTTATTGCCAGAATACCTGACAGATTAACTCCTTGCATTGTGTCGGTTATGAGGAACATACACTTCTGAACAAAATTACTGTCTGACTGTAGGGTTTCCCATTAATGAAGGAAAAGCAAAGCTGAGGTTAAAAATCACTCCTCCATTACTCCTGGGCATGGGGAAGAGAAAGATCAAAAATACAGCTACAAGAAGATAAAAGAGCTACTGAAGCTTGGGTTAGTGTTTTGAAGAAAATGTACGCTCTGTCATTTTGTGGGCAAGGGCTCATATGTGATACAGTTCTGCAGAAACACTCTGGGAGTGGAAACAGACTTCTGTAATCTCTGAGAAATACAGTTTTATCTTGTGTTGCTCATGGTGAGGGGCTTTAAAGAGCTGCTCTCCAAGTAAAATCATTTAAGCTAGAGAAGCTGAATGCATTAATGCAATTTGCAGTTAATTTCAAACAGCATCTCCCCTTAAAGAATGTAAAAATAAACAGATTCCACCTGTTTCTAGATCAGCCAAAAAGCACAAGCTAGGCAGGATAATCTAAACCAGCTGAGTGACAACTCCCCAGTCACTCCATTGGCTGACTATAAAAACATTTCCTTGCTGGTGATCTCTGTTCTGAGCAGGTGAAATAGAGGTGGCGTATGTGCTCATCTAACTTCTCTTGTGTGACTTGTCATGAGGATGAAACCTAACAAAAGAAAAGAAAGATTATATTCATTGCTAAAAAAAAATAAATTATTCACTTGCTCACACTTCCTAAGTACTTGCTTAAGTTTACTCAGTATAAACATTTTTGTCCAGTGCAGGTTGACAAAGCATCTGACAGGATATAAAAAGGAAAAAGAATTTTTTTTTAAAAAATGGGGAAAGTTAGAGAATGGATACCATCTAGTGGCACCACAAATAAAAGGCTGGGTTTGGTGGCTGCTTGGTTTGTCTTCCTTCTGAGGTCCCAGGTTTTTGGCAGAGCCCTGGGGCTCATTCATATTTGTCACTCCCTTTCTGCAGGGATGGTTTTGGAGCTGGCAGCTCTTGAGGAATACGAGGCTGTACTAGACCAAAACTTTCAGCCCCCAAATAGTAGTTTCATGTTCATCTCTCAACCCCTTTCTGGAGGAACTGTAGCATTTTTACCTATTATTATATAATAGTAAAATAAATGGTTTACATATATTATGTAGATCTATAACAATTTTATGTAATATGCATGTTTAACAAAATATAGAAATAATTTTATATAATAGGTAAAACATAAGTCTTAGGTTTGTAAGATGGGTTTAGGCTTCTTGTTGAATTTCTATATGCATTACAATATATGTTTTATAAATATAACACATTATATTAATATAATTATTTTGTTTTATATGTTTTATATATAATTTTATATGAAATATTTAAATATATATTGTCATATATATTATGTATTAAATTAGGTTGATCTCAGACTTAACTTTTGCTGTGGCTTGATTGAACTTGATTGGACTGGATTAGAAAGAAATATTAGTATTTTTTTAATATGTTAATTTTAATTCTGATTTTACACTTTAGTTCCCTGCAATGTGTGAGGTCTCTGAGCTGCTAGAACCCATAAAGTATTTTTTACACAGGCATTCTTAATTTTTGTTATCTATTTCAGCTTTTTTTTCCGTCATCAATAAGAAAATAAGACATGCCAGTAATTTTATATTTGTTTGGAGACATCAGCCATCCCCATGTCACACAAACACTTTCAAAGATGTGATTCTAGGTTGATTAAAGGGACTAATTTGGTTTTTAGAAAATTATTTCTTTCTTCAGAAACCATGTATTTTCTTATTCTGAGGGAGTTTTCATTTTTTTTTAAGCCTCAATAAGGGAGTTAAATAGTTTTTAGTATGCTAAAACAACTCTTCTCCATACTCTTTGTTTGTTTTTCTAATTGCACTACAGAGAAATATTTTTTTTGTTTTGTTTTGGTTTTTTGTTTTGTTTTGTTTTTTTGTTTTGTTTTGTTTTGTTTTTTTCCCCCTTTGTGGCTCTGGTTTTAAGTGCCAGTCTAGAAATTAGAGCTGTTAATCTGTCATGTCTGGAGCACACACATTCCATACCTGCCTTTCTTGTTCTCTATTTTCCACCCTCAGTCTTGAAAGACACTGCCCAGAGCAGGAATTATCTGTTTTCATGTTAGAGGAGTTGAGAGATGGACAAGTTCTTGAAGATGAAATTGAGAAAAAATTCTATTATGCTGAATGAGGATTTTTGTTCCCAGTTTAGCCAGCAGCTGAGCCTGTGTGTGCCTTCCCGTTCATCCAAGGCTGACCCACACTTCTTGGCCAAACCCTCAAAAGTTTCAGTTCTTCAGAAGGCCTTTAACAACCCTTTTTCCTATTAAAACTGTTTTAAGTTACAAGCTCAATATTACTGTTTAATTAGGGAGTGCCTTTGTTGGGAGAAAAAAAAAAAAAAATTCAAAGGCACTTAAGTGAAAGATTTGCATTCACCCAAATCTGTTCCTATAGATGTTTCTTCCTGATGGCCTCAAGGCTTTTTGGACATGGTGAAATTATTATTTTTACCTACATTGCCTGCTCTGGATGTTTGTGGGAATTGTGGACCCCTGGTTGCTGCTGTTCTTGTCTCAGTTTTAGTCACCTCTTTGACATTTGCATCCAGAGTAACTAGGAGATTTTGTCTGGCTGCCTTTCAGACTCTGGTGTTTACATCAACTATAATGACAATAATGTTATAATTTTCTTTATAATCCTAGTTATTTCAGCTTCAAGGACTCTTCTGATGCCTCTGTAATCTTCTGTAGAATTTATCAGTCTGTAGCAGGGCCTCCTAAACACTGATCTCATGCAGAGAGGATTAATACAAAATTTTTGGTTTTGCTGAAAGAATTCACTCTGATTTCACAGAAACAGCAAGACTCAGTGTTGACTTCCTTAACCATCTTCAACAGGGCAAGAAGTACAAGGGCACTAAGGCACTGCCAGGATGGGATATTCTTTAAATCATCCAGAAGATGACTCAAGCCTGAAGCACTGATCACAGAATAAAATCTTTATAAAATTCAGGTGTGTCATGGTAGCATTGAGGAGCTACAAAGAATAAAAAAATAACTGATGGAACATGGGCAAAGTATAAAAGAAAAAGATGGGCTTGTCCAAATGATCAGGATATATCAAATATTCAGGAGGCCACAGAAGAGAAAAATAGACATGATTTGGAGAATTTCTTTTAAATCAGTTCCTAATAGATTTTCTGAAAATAAACCATGTTTTAACTGGAAAAAAAAAATAGGATAAGATAAAAGAAAATCTATTTTTGATGAATAGATCACATTATCTTGGGAATATGAAAGTGGGAAACTTACAAAAGAAGAAAAGGAAGGAAAAATCCTTCTGGGAATATTTTAGCCGTTGTAGCAAAAACAGAATAAACACAGTGTCCTGTTCAGGTAATAGTTATAAACTACAATGTCATGTGAAGGTTCAAATTGACAAGATGAAAAACAGATTTCACAATGCTTTTTCAACTCCCTTGAAAAATTGTTGATATTGAGGACACCTGAGAAGTAAAAATATCAGCTGAGACATACTTAATTTCTGCAGCCTGTGGATTACTTCAATGGATACAGAATTTCACCTTGCACATCTTTACAAGCAATTATTTACATGAAAGAAGAAGGAAAAAATACTCTATAAATTTGAAGGCTCAAAAAATACATGATTTTTAGATATTTAGACAATTATTTGTCTAATTATAACACCTGGTTGCACTTTTCTAGAAACAATATATTACAGTATATTTAATGAAATATTTTATTTTCTTATTTTTATTCTAGAAAGCCTTTTATTTTTCTCAGAAGGAAAAATAAAAGGGTTGGACTATCATATTGCCAAAAATAAAGAGTTGCCAAGTGTTGAAGACATGCCCATACACAACCACCTCATTTCATTTTTTTCACTTTGTTTTTGCTGAACTTCAGGATCTATATATCCTCATAATAATCCTCAAATCCTCATAATAATAATATCCGGAAGGAAGGAAGGAAGGAAGGAAGGAAGGAAGGAAGGAAGGAAGGAAGGAAGGAAGGAAGGAAGGAAGGAAGGAAGGAAGGAAGGAAGGA
>JANEHK010000091.1:350745-406669 GCA_025960845.1 Tachycineta bicolor | reverse complement strand
ACAAAAAAAAAAAAAAAAAAAAAAAAAAAAAAAAAAAAAACCAACAAAACCACCTATAACTCCTCAGTTTTCCAGACAGTTAACGTTGTTACTGCATTTAAAGCTTCACCTTGCTTTTACCTAATGACCAGTCACATCTGCACCCTTCTGTGCACAGTGCTCTGTAAATAAAGGGAAGATAATTGGCTTTTCCAGGGCTCATATGCAAGAGAAAGTCTGATAAAATTCCAGAAAGGCATTTTAACAGACAAAACAACAGATGGCCAGCAAGTGGAAGTCAGCAAAGCAGACTGATTTCAGTGTTGTTGTAAAAGTTATAACTGGAAATCCTAACCCAGTTCCTCTTAACTGCAGCTCTGTTATTTCATTTAAATGTGGTTTGTTTTTTCTTTGGTTTCTTTTTCTAGAAGACAGATATCAACTCCAAAAATACATTCTTTTGTAAGAATTTTATATCTCCTATTTCTCTTCTGTTAGAATTTATACATATACCATACACTTAATTACAACTTTTTTGCAATGTGAAATTTCTTGTAAAATTTATTGAAAGCTGAATGAAGCTAGAGATTCAGAGGAAACAGTTTTGAAAATCTTTGCAGTCAAGTCACCATTCCAGCATGATTCTTTCTAGTTAATATCTCTCGTTAAGGCATGGGGGAAAAAATACATTGTATTTTAACAGTACTGTTAACACTAAACTTTTGTTGCCAGGGAGACAAAGACTGTAGATGAAATCCCAAATTCTCTAGGAGGTGCTAATAATTCAGCAGTGCTTAAGAACTTGTTGAAAAGTTCTGCATTCTTGAAACATTTCTCTCATCTTTTCTTTCAACACTTGTATGTGTACCCTTTGGGAATTTTTTCAGAAGGAAAAATGCAGCTCCAAAGGGTGATTCAGTGACTGTGTTGAAGGAGAAGGTAGCTGGAATTAAGGGTTAAGAGTCTGTCATTTTTACCTGGAAGTTCTAACTTACATGCAGAATTTTAATGTATGCACTTTCTGCATTCAGCAGCATGGATGAAATGGAGATTATACAAGGAGAAATGGCATTGTTGACATTGAGTGGTGAGTCAACTTGGCTCTTACTGATGAAAGAAACCCTGAAGAAGACTCTGGATTGGCATTGTCAACACTGCCTGCTTCTTGCCGATGATTCCAGAAAAGTTTCCAAGCTTCTGCTGTGTTTGTAGGTTGGTCAGCTACAGGACCAAGCTGCCCAAAGTGGTTGTGGAGGCTCCATCCTCAAAGATATTCAAAATCAGGACTTCCACAGGACATGGTCCTGTGCAGCCTGATCCTGGTTCATCCTACCTTCATCACATGCAACAGTGGGAAATGTCCAGTACTATTGCTTTAATAACAAAATACGTAAAACATAAGGTCCGTAAATATGGCAATGCTGTTGGCAACAAAAATGCTTAGCAAGACATCCACAATAAAATTAGGGAGGAACCAGCTGCCACTGAATGATTTTTCAGTCAAATCACAGGCACCACAAAACAATATTTGGTTTATGATATGTTTATCAAAATTCACAAAATCCCTTTCTCCTGCCCCAAGGCACAACTCTTTGCAGACTAGGAGTTGCAGGAAACATGAAGGTCCATGGGAAATTATGAAGTTTGTTTGAAACAGTAAAATAAATGAAAAGCAAAGGCTTTTTTATTCACCAGCTGTTTAGGAAAGCCCTTTTAAAATACATTTTTACAACTGGTAATCTCCAAGTTTAGGAGTAGCATTTTTTCCAACCAAACTAAAAGATTTTTCCAGATTCCCTTCACAGCAACTCGGAAAAAGCTTTAGAAGGACCAGAACACACGAAAGTGCTGTTGCTGCAAGATTGACATTTTTTTGAGTCTGGCAGGAGGCAGAGAAGCATTTCAGGCAAGTAGTCTTTTCCATAGAGGCATTTAGTTTCCACAATGTAAATACAAAATGCATTTTCTTTTTACTTTTTTAAACTAGATTTTCAATGCGAAGCCATTTGCAAAGAACATTTGACAGTTTTTGAGATGAGGGGGTTTTCTTGGGTGTTGTGTCCCATTTTATTTATTTTTTCCCTCATTCTCTCCTTGATTATGCTTTTCCTTACAATGGTCTCAGGTGTGTCTGCACCCCTGGGAGATAAGGAGGTTTTTCAAAAGGCATTTCCACATCCTGGCACTTCTGAGTACAAATCAAATATTCACCTATTTTTGGATAAGTTGGGACTGTAAAAGGGTGTTTATTTCTGAGACAGACTACATGACAGATATTCACTGATGGGATTCTGGTGTCACAGTTAAAAATAACTTACTAGCAGTGGATAAAGAGGAAAATAAAACATGAAAGGTAACAGATGCCTGTTATCAATCAATAAAAATACATGGAACTGGAGACGTGATGAATGTGAAGGCTTTTTAATAGACTTCTCAGATGTTTTTACACACAATTTCAGTTTCAGTTTTGTTATTTTTGTCTCCTATGTTTCTCTATTTCTTACCAAGTGAAAGTGGGATTTTGCCCTTCCTTGTATCCACAGAAGGGCAGAAGATTTAGGAAGTTTCTAAGTTGCCTCCCTGAGCTTCTTGTGGTCAGGTCTCCTGTCTTGACTGAGTAAAGCTGACCTTTTATTTTCTGCATCCCCTTCAAGACAGAAATTCCTCACTAAAAGTGTTGCAATGAAGGCCAGAAGGGATTTTCTTTTTTACCTCCCACACCACATTTTTCATGTAGATACACATGTATATATTAATCCATCATGAAAAAGGACAAGGTAGATTTTTTTCTAAGTTTAAGCAGAATTCTGCCTTTCACTTGCCTTTCACTTTCTTAATAAGGAGGCTTTTATTTGTGGGCGGGCATTTGGAAGAGTTCTGTTCCTGTAGCATATATTAATAAAGGGAGGGCTTGGACAATTTTTCAACTGATGCACTGTTGCATTCTGCATTGCGTTATTTGTTTTCATATTGTATTTTATGTTGTTTATTTTTATTGTAATGGTTTGTTCGGTTTGTTCTGCACTCCCCTGTTCTCCTGGAAAGTGTTTTATCCCAAGGTTTGTCCCTACCCCTCTGCCCTGTCACTCCTCCCAGTCCCCTCCTATGAGCCCTGTCTGTCATTTGACTGTTTCTCCCAGCTTCTGGAGAGTGGGGGTAAGGACATCGAATGACAGGACAAGGGTCGAGGAGGTTCCTCTCTTCAAGTTCCCATTGGTTTCTTTGAATGTCCCTCCAGCCCTGTTCCACTCCCACCTTGTCCCTCACCGGGTGTTGGTTTGTCCCCTCCCTTAGGCCCTCCCCTGGATATAAGCCTGGAACAAGAGGCTGGGTGAGGACTTGGCCCGAGCTGTAGAATTGAGGCTGATGTCCAAACAGGACAGGATAAAGACTGGAATAAAGGCCTTGGACTCGCCCTCTAACCAAGTCTGACTCCTTTCCTCCACCATAGACGTGGTCTCTCTTGTGATAAGGGGAGAAGTCCCTTCACCGCTCCCAAGAGAGTTTTCCTGTCTGGTTGCAGTCTTGAGCTATCCTGGGCAAAACAAAGCCAGAGGCTCTGATAGAGACAAGCGACAATGCAGGAAGCAGGGAAAGCCTCCCCTAGATTGATGGGCGGAACTGATGATGAAATTTGTCTCTGTGGTGTACTAAAGAGACTGCTTAACAATGTGTTTTTGCTTTTTTTTTTTTCTTTTCCCATAGAACAGGAAAAGAGGATTTTTTATTCTTTCACTGAATATCTGGAAGACACTCTAATCAGATCGTCATGAAGAGGTATATCTTTCTCTTCCAAGAAAGATGGGAGAGTAATAATATTTTTTCCCTTTTTGCATTTTTTTTTTTCCATCAGAGCATGCATCTGATAGATAGGATCCAATCAGATAAACCTGTTGCCTTTCAGTGGAAGAGCAAAGAAGGGAATATCTATTATAAAAAAAGACTGAAATCTTTCCATAATAGTTCTTTTTCTACTAATTCATTATAACAAGGCAATTGTGATAATGAGATGAAGAAAATAATTTTTAAAATGTCTACGCTTCCATTTCAGCAAGTTATGCCACCTTTTTTTCCCTGAGTCTACTCTAGTTAACAATGAAACTGCAAAGAAACTACCATTGAAAAACGTGTGATTTAATATTATCTATGAATAGGTAGGAATGAAAAGTTGAATGCCTCGTAGCACAGCAGTATATGGTGAACAAACCAAAAGGGAGACTCCACTTGCAGGTCTGCAAAGAACTCATAAACCTAAACAAGATTTTTTTTTTTTTCTTTTTTTTTTTTTTTTCCCCCCCCCCCCAGGAGTTTTGTGGATGCCAGAAATTTCAAATGTCTTTTTCTTCATTTGTTGTGAGCTGAGCATCCTTGTGGCTCCTGAGAGCACAGACACACATTTACTTAAGACTGAAGCCTTCTCAGATACCTGAGAACTGTAATCAAACCTAGTTCAAATTGATATTTGTGAGCCTCTGGAACACACAGCCTGTATATATGAGGAAAAGAAAAGACTTTTGCCTTGTGTCCATAGTGCTAACCTTTTGAGGTCAATGAGATCACCAGAAACTCCCAATAACGGTGGTCTATAAATTAAATCTGAGAATATGAAGTGCAGTTCTCTTCTCACACAAAGAAACATATTCATTTTGGACAGCACAAGTGAAGATTAACCCCCAAGAGGAAAACCACCTGGGCGGCCCAATTTAATACCAAACTGAGAGGCCTTACCTCATAAAAGCACAGAGGTAATTGAAAGGTGGTTAAGATGACAACTACACTGTTACCAGCAATTATAACTTGATGTAAAATAAATCATAAGCACAGTTGTCTATTAATAAACACCCACAAAGCAGGCCAAATAGCATTTCAAAATTAAGTCCAGGTCAGAAGGTAAGGAAACTACTGACAAGAAAGCATCATGAACACTTGGAAAGGAAGCCCTCTCATTGCTCCAAAAAATTTAAGGGCCAACATGAAACAGGTTTAATTGCATTTTGCTCTGAACTTCCCACAATCTCTGGATTTAAGTTAGGCTAGGCAGACGCCCAAACTGAAGAAACAGAAATACCATCCCTAAGCAGGGCCTGACATGGGATGAATGGTTCTTGTCTGCTGAATGTCCCTCTTCCTTGAACATCAAAAGTCTTTGCAAGACATGCTTTCTTCCCTGTATGCAATTCTATTATAATATATCTATAATAATACTTGATAATGCTGTAATATTCAGGAGGCCCCATCACATACCCGCATCCATCCTGCTAGAACAGGGTGAAATGCACAGAAACACAGCTCCTGCTGACTGTGTAAACAAAAAATGTGAAGTATTTGCCTTAAACATTTACAACCTTCTGGGATTAGGAAATTTCCATAAAAATGGAGACTTTTTAAGGAGTGTATTGAGGTGGGATGTACTCTGACTCTATAGAAACAGAGAGGAGGGAAATAAACCCCAATGTATCTCAAGAAGAAAGTCGCTTCTAATTTTAGAAATTTAGGGACTTTTGTTTGGAATTGATTGTTTAGATCTCTTGACATTGTTACTAAGAAAAGACTTTTTTTGTTCAGCAACTTTTGCTACATGAACAGTGCTGCTGCCAATTAGTGCTTCCATTAAAAGAAAACATCTCCTCTTTCAAAGGCAGTAGTTCCAGCAAACTTTAGTACTGTAACCCTTCCTGTTTCAAAAAATAAAAATGATACCAACTTTGATATTTTTGCTTTAAACTGAAAGTAATTTAAATTAAAAGCAATCTTTCAAATATTCTTTGTATGGCTTTTACTGAGGGCATTCTCATAACAAAAATAATGGCGCAGACTTGATACAAAATGTAAGGAAGTTTTGCCTTTTCTGTAAGGAAGCTGGTCTGAAGATTTTAGCTACTGACAGACAGAAAAAGTCTGTCATGGTGCCACACTGTTGGCTGCTCGCATTAAAACCACAATTTCACCAGATAAGAAGTGAACTGTGCCTGGAATAAATGGGATATGGAGGTTCCTACATGTCACAGAGATTTGGAGTTGGCCCACGCCGGACAGACACATCACTCCCTGCTTTCACTGCCAGGGGATCAGGGAAACTTCAGGCTGTGCTGTGTAAACTTTTCTGAAATAGGGTTATGATGTTTATAATGTTAAAAACGACCCAATGATCAGTATATTTTGCTACTTGTTAGCAGCTGGAAATGGAGATGGTAGATAGCTTTTAGAGACTGTGTTAGGGTTTATAAAAACACAGGAATTACACTTATAAAATCCTTCACCACCTGTAATGAAAGCACAATGTGGATTTCACTAAAGGTAAGAACACACTTCCTGTCACTTTAAAGGAGGAACAAGAGAGGAGACAAAGGAAGACAAAGGTGTTGCTTTTCATTCTTCAGGAAAGCAAATCACTGCTTCCTCAAATACTTATTAATTGCTGTTTCAGCCAGTGCCATTTGGAGAAACTCCAAGTTCAGAGACTTTAATCCAATTTAAACCTGTGTTTGATCTGGTCCTTGCTCTGTGTGATGATGCCTCCTCGCTGTTGATTTAAATGGTGTTACTAAGAATACTCAGAGAGGAGGAGTCAACAAAAAAACAAACAAACAAAAAAAAAAAAACAAAAACAAAAACAACAACAAAAAAAAAAAAAAACCCAAAAAAAAAAAACCAACACCACCCAAAAAACCCACCAAAAACAAAAACAAAAAAAACCAACACCCAACAAACTACTCAGGAATGGAAGGCAGTGTCTTTTCTCTAATTATGTCTTGTCATGACAAGTTTTTCTCGGAGTCCAAGTAAACTTGCTGAGCCCTTAATGTCTGATTCCAGTGCAAGCATAGGATAATCTGGAAATATACAGATGTGTCATGACGAGACCTATTTCATTACAGCTCTGTGAAAGCTCTTGGCTCTTTTTAGGGTTCTCACATAAATGGGAGGATCTGTCTTAAGCTTTTTCCTGAGAAATGGATTCACAGAAAAGCTGGAGGTGGTTTATTTTCATTTTGAAGGACAGAGTTGCAAACAGTTCATCTGGAGCCTTTTCCCTCTGGAGCCTTTTCCCTTTGGATTCCTTCTGTTCAACTGGTGGCAGATTGTGCTCATGTAAGACATGAACAGCAGCCCTATCCAGCACAGGAGGCAGTCCAGGGATCCCAGGACAATGAGAAAACTTCCACATTTTCCCTGCCTGAACTCTTTCATTGAAGATTCTTCATAGGAGTTCAAGTGTACAAATATAATAAAAGTTCCCCCCAGAACAGATAGAGATGAAGAGGAATAACTTTCTGAGAGAGGTACCCTTTCAATTTTGCTTCTGAAAATACTACTAACCACTGCTTAGGATCCCTAAAGTCAGAAGAATGATAGACTAAGGGAAGCAGGTAGATTGGGTTTGAGGAAAGCACGTGAAGGTGTGCACAGGTGAGATTCTGTGGGTGTGTGTAGGTATAATCTCTTCACCAACCTGTGTGCCAAGATACATTCCCAGCAGGTTAATTCTACCTGAGAAGATCTTCCCCCTCCCATGTGTCTCCCCTGAGAGAGCTGACAAGAAACCCTAAAGTGGAGAGGAGTTTCTGCAGATATTGCAAATGCCCACACACCTGGCTGCAGCAGGAGTGTGAATGAGTGGCCAGGCACAGCTGCTTTTAGGGCAGTTCCAGTTTTGCAGCAACAGAGAGAGAGAGGAACAAAATGCTGTGATTTAGAGAGCACAAGAGTCCAAACTTCACAGCTGTGTGTGCTGCATTATTTCATTTTAATAACTAGGTAGATCTCATTTAAGGAAAATCTGACCTTTCAGTGTTGTTCTTTTGGAAGACCTCAGCAGTCAATGTAGCATAGAAAATATACCATTGCTTAGAGAGGGGGGAAAGCTGTTTCTTTGAGACAGATAAAATGATGACATTTTCAATGCCAGGCAGTACCTTCTCCTTTGTTTACCTTTTCTGTTTTCCTTTTCTTCCATGCTTCCTTCTCCTCCATCCTCTCACAACTCAGCCTTTCCAGAAACTTTGAACTGCTCAGGCTGAATTTATCAGCATCTAGTAAAGCTGTGAGTTATGTGAGTTATGATCATTCTTTTCATTATAATGATACTAGTTAAAGCTTCCTTACAGGTACAAATTAAATATTATTTTAGCATTAAATACTAATTTGTGCTATTTTCAGAGATAATTCCTATTCCAGGGAACCATGTTGAGGGTTTTGGAAGTAGATGCTTGATCAAAGCACAATTGTTTCCATTCGGGGGTTAGGCAAGACACACAAAATATATAATTAAATGACAGTCCATCTAAATTTTTTGCAAAGCTACCTGGATGAATGGCCATTTCCAAATGTGCGCTTTGTTCTGAAATTCAGATTAATTTCTTGCCTTCAACTTTATAGAGGGGAAAATATGGACTACAATAAAAATAAAAAATGTATCATCATTTTAACAAATTTTATAGCCATATGGAAATTATGTGCATGAAAAAGGAGCTCAGAGGAGCAGAATTAGCTACATAATTATGTACATTTTCCAAGAATTTTAGAAACCATTTTCCAGAATTGGCTGTGTATTAACACACCATACTCTTCAGAAAAGGCTTGTTTTGCCACCAGAAGAGCAACAAATTAACTTGGCCAAAATTTCTATTAGCAGGGAAAATGAGCAACTGAAAGTCCAGTCCTGCATAGACAATTCTTCCCTGATTGATGTGGTGGCCTGGGTTAAGGTGAAATTTTGGTCAGGACCTTTCTGAAATTCAGACAAGGTACCTGTATGCCCATAGAAGTGTTTCTAGAATTAACCACCACATAATTACGAAATAATGGATACCATTTGACAGGTTCAACTCAATTGCCTTTTTTTCTCTTATGATAAAATATGTTATGGGCTGATGAAGACTTGAATATTATCATGTTGAAGCCAAAGTGTTCAGATAATATCCTGTTGTCTTTACCTTAAGAAAAAAAGGCAGCCTTCTTTTCTCTCTGCCTTGTCATTACTACAGAATCTGGTAAATTCTGATGGCTGAGAAAGTTGAGTGGTTTCTTGAAAGAGCTTAGGAACAAGTAACAGCTACAAAAATAAACAGCATCTTTATTTTGGGAGCTTTTTTCTCTTGGTGCAGCTGTGCATTCTTGGGTGATTTATCATCAGCACCAGGCTTATGAGTTTTACTGAAGACACTTAAATTTGTAAGAAAGCAAACCAATTGTGTTATGACAGCAACAGAAACAGGTTTTGGTTAAATACTCCTGAATTTCCATGGCTATGTTTTATTTCTATTTCTGCCTTTTCTGCATTACTTATTTATGTCTCAAAGGCATTTGGTCTTCAAAAAAAGATGCTTGAAAAGTTGTAGGCTTTTGCCAAGCTGTGGGCATGAGTGATGTTGATGAGCTGATATTTGAGGTGCCTGGTATTCTTTGGTAGGAACAGATTTGTATTATTCAGGGTCACAAAGGAAATCTCCTGACATCCTCCTGAACTTAAATCTCACTGTAAGAGCAAATGTCACTCGTTTTAACTTTTTTCTCTCTGGAAATGTCACTTATTACCTTCCTTTTCTTGCATTTCAAGTGAGCACTTTTTTTGCGTGGCAGACCCGCTGAAAAAAAGCATAAAGAAACTTTAGTTTACTTTTCCAGCATAACTCAATAAAATAAATAAAGATCCTACTCATTAATCTTTCTCTTCATCTGTAGTATTTCCACTATATAAAATAAGCACTATGTAAACAACCCTCATGCAATATAATATAATATGTACATAATCCTTTGGATTTAAATATATTTATTCTGTAGAAAAAGGCATAATCAACAGCATTGCTTCAATCTCTAAGATTCAACAAAAAAATATGAAGACAAGTTCTATAAATTGTTCCACCAAAAAAAAAAAAAAAAATTATGCTTTGCAAGTTTTTTCAAGTTTTTTTTATCCTTTTATTCCTTTCTTTTAGGTGGTTAATTGAAGAATCACGTTTCTGTTCTTTGACCACTTTGGTGTATGATTAAAATCCTCAAGGGAACAGGAGGTCATCAGGCTTTGATGTCAAAATATCCACAACAGTTCTATTCCAGAGCTGGAAATAGCTTTGTCTTCATCCCCAGAATTGTTCTCTCTCCCTTAAAAAAAAAAAAAAAAAAAAAAAAAAAAAAAAAAAAAAAAAAAAAGAGAGATACCCTCCCTCCTTTCTCTTTTTGGACTTGCTAAATAAGGGTCATTTCCTGACACTATTATTCATCCCAATATCTCAGTCTTTGAGAGGTGAGCTTGATTTTTCTTGCAGCCGTTTTATTGGGGCAGCAGCCTCTTTCCAATGGAATTATTAATGGAATTTCTTTACCATTACCTGAGCCATCTTTCAGCATGGGCCAGGTAAATTTGGAACAACTCAATTTCTCTTCTTGCTATCAAATTTTCTGCTTTGTGCTAAAAGACATCAAGTTTTTCTGCCTGAGTTTAAGGCTGCCAAATTTTCTTGAGCATTAATCTCTGTAGCCATTAGTTTTGTTCATATAATCCACACTTAATAAATGTGACTTTTCCTCTAGAATGTCTTTGACGAAGAATAATTTCTAATGATGAAATTACCAGGAAAACAACATCACCAAACACCCTCCCCCAACAATTAATTCTAAAGAGAATTAACTCCAGAGATCATTTTGGGTAGCCACGAGATAAATGTCTTCAATGAATCGGCCAAGAGAAAACCACCATAAGTGAAAATAATTGTTCCCAAAGAGCAATTATTTTTCCCAGTCACAAAAACAAGCATTACTCTGTTTTCTTCATTTTCATGTTTAGAAATTGTTACAAAAGCTCCTATTATTTCATAGCTGCATATTTAAAACGTAACCTCTAGTCTTTATCAGCTTTATCAGCTACTCAAAAAAACCCCCAAAATTATTGAAATAAAAAATAAGAGCAACCAGATATTCAATCTGTGGCAATTTACACATCCTTTTGATAGTACAGATGTACCTCCAAAGAGTTGGAGTAGTTAATTTCAGTTTTGATGTCTAGTGGTTTTAATTTATTTATGAAGTTTTGCTGAGAAGGAAACCTGAGTGGAATTTTGCTAATTTGAAATTCGCTCTTCGAGAGGAAAGTACAGGAGAATTTGGGGTTGGCTACTACCAGCTCAACACACCACAGTGGAAGCCTTTTCTCTTGTTACTTGATTCCACAGGGGAGAACAGAAACCTCAATTAGCAGACAGCAAAATGACTATATAGATCAAAAGTAAGCTGATTGCTTAATTATGGATACTGCCATTGGTCAGGTTTGAGATTTCCTCCTCATGTTCGTTCTTGGTTGTTCATCCCAATGTTCAAGGCTGCACAAAGCACTAATTCTCCAGGAAAGGATGATTATTCCAAATGGAAAACACCTGTGCTCTCTAACTAGAAGATGCAACTCACTTTTTTCTTCTTGCAATATAACTGAGGCTTTAGCAAGTTGATTTAATGAGAATAATCTGTGAAAGATCCAGAGTTACTGCAGAACTCCTGATAGAGCAGATTCTTCAGTGCATTCTCAGAAGGATTTTGCCCTTTGTTTAAAATGAATAATTAAATTTAATCCTGATTTTAGCTTTTGTGTTGCATTTAGACGACTGCTGTGTTTTTTGTGTTTGGTTTTGTTCTACATTGGTTTTGGGGTTTTTTTTTTTCTTTCCATCTAACAGAGTCATGGATTGGAAAGCTTCTAAACCTGTTAACCATTCACACCGTCTTCAGTTGGTTAGACTCAGTGCTAAGGGAGTTTAGTTCAGGATGTTCCACACAAACTAACTTAATTTCAAAAGGAAAAAATGGCACCAGCAGTGAATATCTGAGATACTGAATATATTTTCAGTACTTGTAGCATTTCAAGAAAAAGTCCTGTTGTTTTAAATAACCCTCTTTCTCTGTGGTTTCATGCCTTTGAAGCAGAAGTGTCTCACCCAGACAAGAATTCAGAAACGAAAAATTCTGAAGCAGAGGGAAAGAACAAGTGGAACAATCCTGTAAAGGAGGCTTTTCCACAGGAAATATTTTAGTTTCAAAATACTAACATTTTGGCAAAGATTATGTCTTGTAAATTGCCAAGGTTAGAAACTAAAAAGGAAGACAAACAAGCTCAAAACAATCTAGACTTTTCCTTTGGGGCTGAAAAAATGACAGGACTATTTTTCGCCACTAATTTAAATTGGAGACTTTCCCTTGAGGATTTATGTTTAGTTAAACTCTAATTTTTCCATCAGAGGGGGAAGTTTTTAATTAAGTGCGCTGCTATTCATTGGCACTGAGATTCCTATATCCTCATTCACTGTCTTTCAGATGGGAGCTCTAGTACTATTTGGTCACAACTGCCAAAGTTTTGGGACAGGCAGGTATTTTAATGAGCATGATGTGGCTTCAGTCAATGTTTCACAAGCTTGTTAAACACTGTGGTCTTTCCTCATTCCTCTGAAAAAACACTGGTTGCAAAATAAATGTTTACTCCTTTTACAGAAAAAGCTGAACAATTTTCTAAGGAATTGTGATGTGTGCCCTCCTATCAGAGGTAACTCAGATGAACTTCTGAAATGTATTGGAATTTGAAGGCAAGCTTTGTTTATTAAATCTATATATTGCTCAAGAGAAAATAGCTGCCAACAAGATAAATGAGGCATTGTGATCAGCAAATATAATTTTTCCCCGTGGCAGCACATGTTAAAAAAATACAAACAGCAGTGTAGAGGAGGGTATGCATAAATGAAAATGGGATTTTGAATGGATGAAGAGCTGTTTTGAAAGCAGCAACTCAATTCCTAATGTATTTCAAAGCACATAAATAGAGAATAGATGTGTCTGATTCCCAAAATTTAAAAATTTGATGAGTATTACCTCTTCTATTTCAAAAAGCAGCACATTGAAAGTAGATTATGAAATGGCTCTAATTAAAGTGTGGAAGATATTAAATACAGGAAACAGAGGTGCCACAATTCTGTTTAATAAAAAAAAACAAACAAACAAAAACAAAACCAAAAAAAAACCCCACCCCATAAGAATACACACAATTCACAAATTATGCGTTTTAAAAATAGAACAGTGAACAAAAAAATTCTATCTTTCAGGGAGGTTACACAGTGAATGCTTGACTAATGGAGATGAATAAGATCTTTATTTTTGTGATCTGACTACTCATTCTTGCTCTCTGCAGACTTTTTCTCTCTCCTCAGAGTAGCATTGTGCCAGTGACCATGTGAGATGAGACGCTGGAACAGTCAGACTGTCCGCAAAGAATCCTATGGTGTTTAGCTTTTGTCCCTTAATTCCCAAAGGAAAAAAAGATCATTTGGCTTATTTCTCCAGTCCAGCCTTGACAAAAGTCTGGTAGAAGGGAAGAGGGAGCATTCAAGAAGATCCATCAGGCTACTCTGAGTCTGAAGGACACAAAGATCTGAGAAAGGAAGGATGTGAGCACAATCACTTAAAGCCATCTTGAGCAGAAAAGAAAGCAAAGTAAAACATTCTGGAACAAGAATCCTAGGATATGCCTTGGGCAGGGAGCCAGCTGTGCACAAGCAGCTCAGGTCTCACAAAGGAGTGTTCTGCTGCTGTTAAAGTGGAGCAGAAAAGGGATTGCAACACGTTCTTCAACAAAGGCACAGCTGTGTCAGGTACATTGACTGAAGCATTGTGCAACAGAAAAAACAAAACTCAGATTTAGGCACTGACAGTATAAATAGAATCTCTGCCCCACAAAACACAGTGGTCTTGAGTACTGCAATCTTCAGATTAGAAGAATAAAAAAATATATTTAAAATTGCATGAAAACAGGGAGAAAGGATAAAAAAACATTAACAATTTATTCTCTCTGTTTGAAAAGTAACAGAGTATTTGGGATTGTATCCACAGAAATTACCTGTGAAGTCCTGTAAAGAAGTTATAGCATTAATGTTCATTCATTATTACTTTTTCACATGGAAGAGAAAAGCCACAGTTCAGCATTCCTGACTATATAAAAATGTATGACTAAACCACTAATGTCAACAGACTTTAGGGTTTGGTACCAAAGTGAATGGATTAACACGTTAGCTGTGGGTAGCGATTTCTACTAATTGCACAGCCCTGATGGTTTTCTGTACTCCCCCACCTGTTATGGACCAGGCTTTGTCAGGACACTCTGAAGTTCGGCTGATGCAAGAACTGGAGGGAGAAATGATCTGGTTCTGCAAAGACAGAAAACGTCTCACTTGATGCTCAACACAGAGAGACTCATTGCTCTGAAACCAGAATCAGGCACGTGACACCTGATGCACCCAAAATCTCCACACAGAACGCCCTGTCTTTGGCCCAGCATTTTGGCCCAGAGTCTCCAGGAAGATGATTGCCTTCTCCAATTGTCAAAAAAACCCCAAAAAACAGTGATGAAAACAGGCAGGAGCAGAAAGGGGCACAGCTGGTAAGGGTGGGTAGTTTTTAGCTCTGAGTGAATTATCAAAGTTTGGACTTCAATCCAGTTGTCTGAGCCGTCAGTCTGGATGGATGTTGGCTTCTTGCTCACAGCCGAGTGTTTCATTTACTAGGTATGATAGTGTTTTGAAGGGACTGTGGACTGAGTAAGAACATTGTGAAGAGGAAGTGGAAAGGAATAATCTGTCTTTAGTTCTGAATTCATATTTAACTCCAAGTAATTGCTTAGTCCCTTTGTCCCCTTTCTATCTCCCTGTTAGAAGAACGGCAGCATGATGAATGATGTTGAGTAGCAGGAGGTATCATAGAATTCACAGCATCAGCCTGTGAAAGCAGCATTTTGTGTGCCATCAACTTTTCTTCTGTGTGATAAAAGAGAACTTTACTTTTCTGTGAGCTGCATAATCCATGGAGTTCAGCTGTTCTCAAGCTATTTTGCAGTCAATATTGAAAAACAGTAAAGGTAGAGTAGGCCAAAGGACAGCTCTTGCAAGCTTCAGCCACTGAGGAAGATCTGTGGCACTCACAGGTTCTTGGGGCTGTCTCATTGGAAAATCCATGACTTGTTAGTTTATACGTTTATCCATACGTTGTTGAGGACTCCAGTGCTGGGGTTTGTGGCCAGCTGTGCTACACTCTCCCAGCCAGCATATCCCAATCTGGTGGTGAAAAACCAAGGCATCTTCAAAGAAGTGGCCATCAGGTTTATTTCACAATGTCTTCATTTCAGTAGAAATACAAATATTTGATTTTAACCCTGTCTCCTTCTTGTGGTTTCTGTTCACATATGTTCATTTTTTTAGCCTGTTCTTAAGAACAAAATACTGCCCTAACTCTCCTCCCACCTAATCTTGTTGCAGACTCTTGTTATATTCACCGGGTGTAAGCAATTTATTTCCTAGAGGGAAAAGACACAAATTAATTCAATGAATTCCCTTTGTTCTGCATTTCAATGTATGAGCCAAACAGCATTTGTACCTGTTCTGGAGATCCTAACCGAAAGGAATATTATTTATTCAGACACCTACCAGCAAATATGTCTTGACAAAACTCTCAGAGAGTGGAAGTGATGCCCAAAGGGGGAAATCTCTGCATAATTTGTTTTTCATCTTTGCCCGTCGGGTTCATGGGTCTTCATTCCTATAGCTCCCTTGCGCGAAACCTGGTTTAAAGAACAGACTGACCCTTGGAGGCAATTTATAAGTAACATAAAGGCAAAAATTGGTTTTTCTGTAAAAATTTCTACTGGAAGAAAAAAATCAAACTAAATCACTGCTTCCTCTTAAGAAGAGAGTGAAATAAAATCTATTTTGAAAAAAAAAAAATAAGGATTCGTTGGCACAATTGTGCTTCCAGAAAACACAATTATTCCTTACTACCAGGCATCCCTTGTTCAATCCAGTGGACTCTGGTTCCTCTTCAGTTTTCTCTGAGTACTGGTGAAATTTTCTGATAACCAGTTTTACAGAATGGGATTGAGTATTGATAATTTGATAAAATATTTTAAAAACAAAAAGTAATTAAAAAAAACCCAAACAACTGAGCCTTAATCTTAACCTGAGGCAGGGTTGACTGTTAAGGGCAAGGAGAGCTAGCCCATGGCTGGATTGAGGGGATGAAGATAATGGCAACTTCAGAGAAGTCCCTCGCAAAAAAATTATTAGAATTTCCAAGGTCATTCCTTTTTCCTGCTGCTCACAGGGGCACATTTCATATTTCACAGACCTTGCCTTTCCGACACCTGTGCTCAAAACTTGCAGAGATCACAGGAATGTGACTCAAACCCACACTTGCCTAGAACACCTGCTGATGGTGAAACTTCAGACTTTACACCAATTTGACCACAAAAGGCAGCTTGTGATGGATGGAAGAGTTTGCAGAGTACATAAGATGCTGCTAAGGTTTACAGAATTTAAATCACAGGCTAGTTTTCAGAAATGTCTCTCCTTCACCTCTTCTTTCCTCTGCTATTTTTAGAGCACCCAAATACCTTGCTAAGGTAAAGATTTGGGGGTGGGGTGGGGGAGTGTGGATTTGTGTGGTTTTGTTTTGGTTTAGTTTTGGGGTCTTTTCTTTTTTTTAATTTTTTTCTTGGCATTATGGGACAGATCTAACCTGGCAGAAATGCTGGTGGATTTGATGACCAAAGACGAAGAATCTTTCACTTTAAGAGATAAGGAGGAGCTGCTCTTGTCAAAAGAAAGTAATGAAAGGGATTCTTGGTTTACAGTTTTATTTGTATCAATTGTTAAAGTAAGGAGTTGATAAGTATTCCAAATTCAAGACTAGATGATAATAAAATGATAAAAGATAATAAAAGAAAAAATTGGGTAAAACCTCTGCCTGAAGTCTACCTTGAGTATTGCAGAGAGAGCAAAGCCATTCAACTAATTATTTATAAATGGGGTCTTGTCATTTGATATAGAATTGAGACAGCAATCTGTGCTATGTGTTAATAACTATACTGTTCTGACCCACTTATTTTCTGTTGTTGTGCCGTTTGAGAAAGATTGTGATCTTGAAGTACAGTGACTGTGGGGAAGGGTTTCTCAGATGATGATAAAAGTGCAGTCTCTGCATTAGAGAACAAATTAGAAAGTGTGTCTTGGTTCAATGTGCTAAAAAAAGGCAATGCAGTGGCTTTTTATAAATATGTTGAAGCTGGCTACACATCAAGAGAAGGGGAAATTATCTTAAAATAATACTGGCAGCACATCAGATAGTTGAAAATTGGTCATGTATGAGTCTAGACTGGAATTTAAAGAGAAATTTTCTAACCACTTAAATGCTGGAGTTCTGGAAATGTTCTTTCAAACAGGGCAAGGAATGCAAGTGTTTGTAAGATCAGCTTGATGAGCAGACCTCTTGGAAGGGGGACTTGAATTTTTGGAGTGAAGGCTCGAGTTTCTAAAGCAGTATAAAGGGAAAACTGTGTAATTCTTTATTTATAAAGCACTTGTAGCTGCACATTCCAGGAGAGACTGTCTCCTTTTTTTGTTGTTGTTTGTTTGTTTGTTTGATTGTTTGATTGTGGCTTTTTTTTTTTGTTTTGTTTTGGGGTTTGGGGTTTTTTTTTTTTTTTGTTTTTTTTTTTTTTTTTGTGGGGGGGGGAGTGGATTTTACAGAGGTGACTTTTTTCTTTAAGACTGATTATGAGATAATAAAAATGGTGTCCTATTTAGCCATAGACCCTGTGTAGTATGGTAAACTGTGATGTGTTTGTTGTGGGGGTTTTTGAGCCACAAAATGCAAAATATTACTAAAGATACAAAATATCACTTAGATGGTAACAGTTCAGGGTATATAAGACTCCAGCTGGAAATAAGCATATTTTTGATATTCAGCATTAATGAAGTAGATCAGTGCTTTTATAAACTTGGGACAGAATTGTTATTTTATATATAAAATAGTAGTAGTAGTAGTAGTAGTAGTATCATTATCATTATCACTTTACCATTCTTATCATTATTTTCATTGTTACTATTACACTCTTGTAATTTTTTCATTTAGAAGTAGCTCTTTTAAGGCAAGTTGAAGGCAACATCCTGAGTCTAGTGATAAAGTCACCTGCAAATTTTAAATCCAGGCCATATTTGTACCAGTGAAGGTGATGAACAAATAAAAATTCACCCCAGTTTTGTGCTACTCTTTCTTTAGTACTCCAGTTCCAGATGGTAGTCCCTCTTTAAATGATTACTTGAGTGCATAGCCATTAATTTGGTTTTTGTTTGTTTTTCCCTGCCTATCATTCTGAACACAAGAATATTTACTGAATCCAAGTCACTACAGTCCCAAAGGGTTTCTTGGCAATCCAAGTTTGCCACAGCATTTAACATATAAAGAAGATATAATACATATGATGAATTAGCAAGTACACCCTGCTCAAGCCAAGGCTGTGCATCACACATGGCTGATAGTCTTTAAGGTGTTCAACCCCTAATTTGAATGGAAAAACTTAAAGTGCAGCTCTTGCCTCTTGCATATGCTCTACCTTAAATAAAACTTAGAGGTGAAAGTTAAAAATATTTAAATTTGTTCTAATCCAAGGAAACCATGATGTTGCAATAGTGAATAATTACTGCAACATCTACTGACTACTATCTTCTTTATACAACCCTGATATTTCTTTAAAATACTTCTTTACAGCTTTTCTACTCCTCTACATGTTATGTTTTACTACTCCACGGCTCTGAAGCATTCAGGGATTAAGCAACCTGCAGAAAACTCCCATATTTTCTGAATCAGATCTGGGATGGGCTCCAAACCTGAGTTCAGGGCCAGTAATTTATGTGGGATTCTTTCTCTCCTCTCCATCCACAAGGCATTGGAGCTGCACTAGCTTCAAAACTGTCTCATTCATTCAGTGATGTAGGAAAGAAATCCGTGCCTATCTCCTCTCTTACCACAATACCTGTGGAATAGCAGAAAGTATTGCTTGTATTGTGGAGCAGCTCTTTATTTCTCTTGGGTGTAGCTGTATTTACAGCAAGGTATGTGTTTCTGGCATAAATCATGACTACACCCCTTGCATTTACATCTGTGGCTGGAGTCCTGGGGCAGTGAAGGCAGAGAAATGAGACAGAAAACACATCAAGTCTTTAGGGCAAGCACTAGGTGTAAGAATAACAGCTCTTGGGGCCGAGCCAGAGCTGCAGGCTGGAAAAGGCACATGGTTGCTTGTTGACCACAAATGATTAACATCTTCTGTGGTAAGTCCCACCATGAGGTGCCTGACAGCTCCAGCATGGATTCAGAGGGAGGAGAGCTGCAGAGTCACTTCCTATGGCATCCAATTTTGCTTGGAAATAGCTCAGTAAAACACTTTTGGCCCACGAGGCCTGCTGGACTGATTGCTGGTGGTGTCTGGGAACAGCCAGCATGGTGTCAGGCACTGATCTTCACACTCCTCTGCTTTCCCATCAGGTTTCTCCATGCACAAGGGTTGTGCCTTTCCCTTCCCAGTCTCCTGCCAAGATTTCCTGCCCCTGTCTTTCCCACTTGTTCACTGGAAAGGCTTCATTTGCAGTTTCTCTCCAGGTCCACTGGCCCTCCAGCTCAGTCCAGGGAGTAGCTGGAACTCTCAATCTTCCAGACAGGAGTCACAGGGCAGTGAAGCCACAGAGGAGGAGGCAGGCAGTGTCACTGCCCTGTAGCTATAACAGAGCCAAAAACATCCAGCAGTGGTGCTCAGAGTGGTGCTCTCCTACACAGAGAAAACTGGAGGTGCCGATTTTTGGAGTGTTTTCTTCTCTGGCATGTGAGCAGCATCACCAGTTACAGCTTCTACTACCCAGGTTTTACTTGGTGTTGTTTGGCTGAGTTATTTATGGGTATTAAAAAAATGTCTGGGGTTGATTCAGAACAGCCTTGGGATAGGAGCTTGCACCAATCAGTGTGAAAACTGAGGCAGCTTTGTGTAGTTCCTGGGGTTTCTTTATATATGTTGACTTTTTCTAATATTCTGAAGACCTGCAGAAGGACTGAATCCTTGCTTTTGTCTTTCATATATGCATGAGGCTTCTTTTTTTCACTCTTACAAACAATAACTTCCACATTCTTTCTGTCTTCAAATTAGGACGTTTTTTTCTCCTGACCCCATTACCTGTACAACCTAAAGTTACTTAACACAAGGTTTTTACGTCTATTTCAAGTTATATATAAACTGTCATTACTTTCCATGGATTAATCCTTTCCAATTGCAACTCCACTTACTACTAACTCTTGCTTTGGAATAACTAAATGAATGAGTTTGGGTGTTTTGGATTACAGGCCAGTGATATCATTTGGCTCTTTGCTTTTCCTATGAAATTCATACATACATATATGTGTGTAAATATAAACACTCTCTCCCACCTTTTTATTCATTTTATATGTGTTTAGCCCCCTTTAATGTTATAGGTTATCATTTTAGGTAACACTAACTTTGTTTCTATATTTACTGCTTTATTCATATTATATGTATAAATATGTGTGTGTATGAGTGTAATTTTGGATTGTGAATGTATGTGTGTGTGCACACAACTCAAGTTGTCTGCACGCAAAATCCTTTGAAAACTCCCTGATTAAATTTATGGACAACCTGCAAGGTTGTGATTTTGGAGAGGTAATAATTGTCTCTAAAATGTGATGAAATACAATTGTTTGTAAGCACAGGCAGAAAAACTGTGGTCACCTCTATCATGTATTTTATTATAGAAACAGTCTGATAAATGAGATCTCACAAATATTACTCCAGATGGATGGCTGTATCAAAAGAACCATGTTCTTACCATCATTCTTCTGGAGTCCGGTACAGATTTTTTTTTTCTTTCCTGTAGAAAAGCAGAAGAATTTAGAATTTTTCATTCTAAACTTTAAGTTGAGAATAAACTAGTCCTGTAATAGAGTTGCACATGCATTTCCTCTGTGTAATAGACAGATCTCAGCCCAGCTTCTTCTCCAGAGAGAATTCTTTACTGAGCAAGGTTACTTGAGGAAAAAGTCCTCTCTAAATAGGTGTGCCATTCCAGCTGAGGCCTGATATCAGATTTCCCAGGGGAGAAATAGGTGCACACGGGGCATATCCTGTTTGGGGAACTCAAAGGGAAACGTTTGGTGGTGGTGGTGGTGACTCAGAGAGGCATCTCTGCCCTCTGAGTCAGGGCTGAGTGAGTCAGCACCAGGGCACTGCTGTGGGTGCTGAAATCTGAGTGAGTCACTAAAACCTCCACTGGACACCCTGGAACATTCTCCTGCATCCACTGAGGTCTTCTCAGGCCAGATCTCCACTGGTCAGCCCTGCCAAGAGAAACCTGCCCTTCAGTTTGCTTTGCTGCCTCATTTTCCCCTTCCCCAGAGCATCTCAGACTGCATTGGGGCTGATGCAGGGACCCAGGCGTGAAGGTCAAATTTCATGGCTTAGCTGCTGATGTCTCTTGCATCTTGACAAGATTTTGGGACCAATGCTGAACATTAATGTCTAAAAGGTTTATGCAATCAGTTTGTGATAAATCTCAATTATTGAGATTTGTTAAGAAGTTTTCTTGCTACCTTCTGGTGATGTTAGCTATCAGAGAAAGCAGAGGTGTTGCAGAAAGAACCTTACCTCTGAGACTGGCAGCCAGCACACCTTCTGAATCCCTAGCTAGGTGGTAGCACAGATAAGGCAAGCAAAAGAGAGGTTTTTGTTACTGTTATGTGTTGTAGGCATGTTACCTGCAGAGAGGTGATGTTCTATTCCCAAATTTAACAGTAAATAACTTCATTAAGTTATTGTGTTGTTGGTGGTGGTAGTATTATTATTATTATTATTATTATTATTATTATTATTATTATTTAATAATATGACAGAAACATTTAGTTTGGAAAAGACCTCTAAGGTCATGAAGTCCAACCTTTGACTGGCTGACCTAGGACTGAACAATGACAAAAATTGGAGACTTCATTTAACTTAAGAAATAAACATTGAGAGAAACTGAATTCTTAAAAAAAAAACAAAACAAACAAAAAAAAAAAAAAAAAAAACCACCCCAACAGCGCTCAAATAGTTCTCTTGTGTTGCATTCACATGTGTAACTTTTGTCTGGAAATGGCAAGATGGCGATGAGGAGTTGAGGTCTTTTACTAATTAATGTGGAGTTGCCATTGTTGAATGGCTGCTGTCAGTATATTTCATTTTTCAAAATTAATTAAGAGCGTAGTAAGAACAACCAGGCCCTTTCGTGACAGGCAGAGAGAGCTTGAAGCTCAGACATCAGGCAGTGCCAGATGGTCTCCTGGAACTCTGATGGAAAGCCAGAGAGAAAAAAGATTTTGCTGAACACATCCAAGACACCAAAAAATTAGCATCTGTGTCACATACAGGTTGGCTTCAGAGCCGCATGAAATGCTGGGCTTCAGAAAGTGTCTTCATTACTGAGTTGAGGGAGTTACCTGAGGTCCAAGTGATGAAGCAAATGTTCACTGTGACTTTATTCTTTATTATATTTAAGTTTCTCTAACAAGTCTGTTCCTAGCCATAAACTGAATATTATCAGGTTAATTTTCAAGAGTTCATACCCCACTGTGTCATATTAAAACCAAACAAATACCCCAAACAAAAAAAAAAAAAAAAAAAAACCAAAAAGACACCAAAATCAAAATCAAATATATATTATTAAATTGCAGTTGTGGATTCTTTAATCCCTTCAGAACTTTTGGAATAATACACATAACATGTGAGAGTTGAGCAACAATGTAAAGCCCACACTTCACAGAATTATCAGTGTCTTGAAGTTGTTTAAAAGCTTTCAAAATAATAACACTAATAACTAGTAGTAATTATTATTAGTAAATAATTATTAATAATAATCAGACTGCTTTGATTATAATGATTTAAAAATTTAGGTTATATCTTCCTGCTGTGAGTATAGATAAGAAGAAAGATGAAAGTAAAAAAAGACTGAGTTTTTTGATGTCAATAGATGTTGATTTATTTATTTGCTTTTCCTTATGAACACTCAGCTTATATATTTATTTTCTGAACATTTGTAGTTTCAGATTATCTTTGTAAATGCCCAGGCTTGCAATGAAATATCACCTTTTCTTGACTTTTGAAGTAACAAAACAAAATTGTACAATAATGGTTGTCAGGGTATGCACAACAAGTAGGAAAATACTGCCTGCTCAGATGAAATGGCACAGGCTCCAGCTGGATGACTACTTGCCAAAATCTTTTTTTTTTTTTTTTTTTCTTTTTTTTTTTTTTTTTTTTTCAGTCCTCTCAGATTTGGGAGAAACATATTCCATTGCAGAATATTACAGAGTGCTGTATGAAAAATAGTAATGAGAACTGGCTACTTTCAGAGGTTCACAACGTCTATTTAACTGTACTCACATTCAAAATGTGATTAAGAGTAGATTAAGAATGAGAAGAATCTCAATTTCTGAGCCTTCTTAATTCCATGTGTGTGGTGGTGCAGAACTGTTTTATTAGGTTTTTGTAAGAAGTTTATGTTATGGTTCATTTCACTGTATCCCCAATGCTGTATCCATTTGTGTTGTCTGCATAATAAGGTGTTTTGTGTCAATCATCCCACCCCTCACATGACATGGAACATCCCCTCTGCCCCTGCCCCCCTTGCTCTGGGGCAGCCTGTCTATCACTCCAGGGGTCCCTCCCAGACTGCGAAATCTCAGGGAGAGAGCTTCAGGTGATAGGTCCCCTGGGGGAAATTCCTTTGGCTCTGGATTTTAGTGGTCCAAGGCTTGGGGGTGGGCACACCTTGTTACCCCCTGGATCCCCTGATTTGTTGTCTTGTTGTATCCTCCCTGGAACCCCTCCCCTGCATATAAGGTAGCAGAGAGCCTCTCTCAGCCTCTCAGCTCCTCAGCTCTGCAGCTCTGCTCTCTCTCTCTTGCTGGCCTCACTGGACTGAGGTCGGACCAGCTGTGGACTTCCCGCAGCCGGATCTGAATAAGCATCTTTTACCCTGCTGAGCTGAGAGCCAGCCTTTTCTTACTGACGCTGCTGTCACGACACTACTTGGTCCAGCTGAGAATCCGCCCAGCAGGTGATAGCCTGCGTGCCCCCGGGACTGGGAACATCCCTGGCTGTAGCCAGAGGTCATCTCCCGCCCGGAGCGGGAACGGAACCAGACACGCATGTGTATGCCTCTACATCTTAAAACATTTAGAGAATTAATGCAATATTAAATAGTTATGATTGTAAAATCAGTGGAAAACTATTTTGCATTGAAACCAAATATGATGATATTTATGCAGGAAAACATGAAAGGTAGTAAAAATGGATTAAGTAACCATTAGAAGTCAGCCTTCTCTGGTATCATCAGATAAGGGCATTGTGGATGGAAAAATAGGAAAAAAATATTTGCAGAAATATTTTTGCAGACATAAAAGTTGGCATACATCACTCCCATTACACTTGACTGCTTTTTGTGCTAGAACAGCAGAGAATGTAATAGGATACATCAGGACTTTCATGGGTGGTTGAAGTTTGCATCTTTTTGCTGGTGTTTTTTATTGGGTTTTTGTGGATTCTTTTTAATCAAATACTTGGTCCTAAACATTTTTATCTAGAAATTTCTTTCAGAAAATAGTTTTGAGGGTTTTGGGGGGATTTGATTGTTTCTTTAAAAAAAATGAGTGAGTAACACATACTTTCAAATCTCAAAATAGGATTCTTGATACTCAGTAATAAAAATACTGAAGTAAAGAATTAGCTGCCCCAGGGCTGGTTTCCTTACTGTTTCCCTTACATCACAGTACATATCTTGAATTACAGCTTGGACTTCTCAGGTTTTTTAAGAACATGTGGGGTTTTCTGATTTTAATACCAAATCCTGCTCACCATGCAAGATCTTATTTTTTTTGTACATATATCCATACACACGTGTGTGTGTGTGTGTGTATATATATATATATGGCTGTAACACCACATGGTCTGTGAGTGGATTTTGCATACTGATTTTCAGTGTACTTTTTCTGCTTAAATCCCCAAATTATTTCAGTATGTTTTTCAGTTACAGGGTGGCAGGAACAAATATATCACTTATGCCACATTTTAAGTCTTTACACTTTTAACTGCCAATATTTTGCCCATCCTTGTCATACATACACAATGAAAAATAAAAATCGGGAGGAGATTTATCGGAAAATTTATTTTTAGAACATGTAAGAATATTTGTATCCAATCAACATCACATGGCACTAGTAATGTTTTGCTCTGTTTCTGATACTGAGCAGCTGAAATGTGGACATCACTATGGCCTTATCATTATTATCCATATGGACATACAAAATTAGTGTCCTGTACTTTAAATGTACATATTTAAGCATTCTCATTTTTACTCTGTGATTTTGTGTTTGGTCAACTATAAATGCTTTCTGAAGACTTATGCAGATTTTCAGACCACGGTTACTTCCTTTGCATCACCCATGTATTTTCTTCTCTCTCTCTCTCTCTCTCTCTTTCTAGCTCTCTTGCTCTCTCTCTCTTTTTTTTTTTTTTTTTTTTTTTTTTTTTTCCTCATTGCATTGCATTTAGGATTTCATTCAAATGCAATGGTGATTAGAAGAAGAAGTCAACTGGAGAGCCCATTTTGGCATGCAGAAAAATACCATGAACAGGAGATATCTAATTCAGAGATAAATTATTTTGGCCATCAACTTTTTTGAAAAAAATCCCTGCGAATGTTACAATATTTTCACAAAATGGTGAAAAAAATGTGTGTCCATGCAAGCTGCAGATGTCTCTGTAAAAATAGTATTCTGTTTGCACACAGAAATAGAAGTATTAAAAATATGTTAATTTTACATATATTCCTAAGATACGTATATTTTATACATATTCTTATATGTGTATTTTTAACATATATTCTTAACTTGAGATCTGGGTTCCAGCATATATTCTGGAATATATTCATCATATATTCATAAGGTATGTACTCAATTTCATAGACCTGACTATGTGACTTTCTAAGACAAAAGGGTGACCCATTATATGACATTTTAAAATGAGTAATTTAAGGAGAATTATGAAATACTGTCTAAGATTTGTGATTCATGATTGACTGTGTAAGATATAATCTGAATATGCATCACAGTCAATTAGGAAAACAACAGGACACATATGAATGCTAAAATCAATAATTACGTTGCAGGAAACAGTATTCAAAATTATGAGAGATGGAGTTAATCCATCATTCCCTCTATCCAAAATATTTTATCAAACCAGGCAAATATATTAAACAAGAATAATAAAATTAAGTGTTACTGAAAATTGGCAGGATATAACTTTGGGCTGCTCTTTATTGTTATTGTTTATTTATAGTAAACTCTTATTTTTATAGGTAAAAAATAATAGCGTATTTGCTTGTAGCTTTCACTTTTCTTGAGACCGAAATCAAAACTCTGATTGAAATATTGCTTTAAAACAGCAATTAGATCAAAAATCTTTCTTCTTTTCTGTGCCTCAAATCAAAACCTCTAGTCAATATTCAATTGTGTTGTCCTCTAAAGAAAAATTTACATTGTCCATGTCTTTGAAACAATAAAAAACTTTTTGAAGAAATACTCAGTTCTGAAGAATGCCTTTGCTGCAGAATTGCAGCACTTGTCAAAATTATTATCAGTTTTGCATACAGTTGATACTGTTTCATGTTCCTCTATCAAAAGTTTTTTCTCTCTTGGACACCTGCATCTTTCAGTTACATTTTGTGCTGCATCTTTGCAAGTTGTTCTGTAATTTAGGTTTAACTTCACAATGCCTTGACTGCTCTGGAAGAAACACAAGCCAGGTATTTGATTTAAAAACCTGGCTAGGAGAAACCTTGTGCTGTCTTCTGGCACAGCAATCAATTTCCATGAGATCAAGACAATCAGCAGTATTGCATTTTCCTCCCTTGTGTGCAAAAGAGACTGCCGTATTAATTACAAAGTTTTGGTGAAGGATCTAAGAGCTGGGGGTTTTCAGTTACATCTTCTGCAGGTTCTGTGGAGTGCAGTGGAGTGTGGAGGTTTCCATGAGGTTCAGAGAGGAGCCGCCTCCTCCCATAGAACCATGTAGAAATTTGTGTATTTACTTTCCAGCAAGGGAAAAGCTAATTTGTGACTGTCCAGCATTTATTTGCATTTACAGCTAAAGAATGAATATTCTTAGCTCTGTCAGGAAGTCCTGATATAGCTTCGTCCTCGGCATTGTGAACTTCCTTGTGTTTGGGTAAAAACAAGGATGAATTCTGAATAAGAAAACGTTTTTCCTTTGCTGTTGTGAGCAGTAGCTGTTGCTGGGAGAAACTGCAGGCTCAAGGCTCTCCACAGGAGCCATGTGAGAAGGGTTAGGGAACAGAAAGCAACCAAATCCTTCTGCTTGCTAGTAGGTACAGCCAGGATAAAAAAATATAGGAAAAGCCATATGTAGCCTCTGACATTTCCCCTGAGCAACTGGGAACTAGCACCACTGGAATGCTTTCCCTCATCCTACCTCAGGCTTTGCGTTTCTTTCAGTAAGTTATATATTATGCCTATGTCATAGAAGAAGATTTGAACTTTTATATGGTGATTTCAGCTCCAGCAGTAATTCTGCTTGCAGACATATCTACTGCAAAAGATTTGCAAAGTAAAAGTACAAGCAGGATATAACAACCACTTGTTGGCTCATTAAAGAAGCTTATTTAATATTTACAGCTTTTCTTTCCCCAAATCTTCATAGCCATAAATAGATCTTGTTAAATTTTCAATGGAAAAAAGCATCAAGAAGCATATCCTAGCATTAATTTTTTAGGGGATCTACACAATTTTTTTATAGAAATGAAGATTAGATCAGGTCCAATTTCCCAGCAGGGGAAATAGTTTTAAAATACAGAAAAATATTTGTCAAGGGGATTAACCAGAATGCAGCGGACAAAATGGAATTTAAACATCTTTTTGCTACATGTCAGTTCTATTGCTATAAAGATCTGACCTCCTTTATAAAGCACTTCTAGATTTACTGATGAAAAGTACAGGAGAATGGCAAGAGAACTTTAATTATTTGACATAATTAAAAACATAAGAATAATGACATAATTAAGAACTTAATGGAACTTAATGCTGTGATGATGTAACATTTGTATTTTCTTTGGGTTTTGGAAGATCTACACTTCCATTCTGAGGTTGGCATCATTAATGTCTGCTGCTTCATTTGTTTTGTTATTGTGGATTGCTGTAAGTCTTCTGTATGGGACTTCTTAGGCTTGTCAAGCAATGCTGAGAACGAAATTTTGGATTCAGAGTTTTGAGAGCCGTGACCTTAGGCTATATGATCTAACACCGCTATTACTTTTCGAAAGGCAGAGACATCTATTTCTTTATTTCTTCACATGGATTATTCCTTCAGCTGTTATCCATCAGCTTGCTAAACTGGAAAAAAACCACTGGAGAATCTTACTGGAGAAGTGGACACAGCACAAGTGTTGGGCTGATTTTCACCCCCTGAATTAGGACAGGTTGGAATTAATGTGGTGAGTTTGGAGACGAATTTGGAAGCAGAAGGAGGTTTGACAGGAAGAGCACAGCAATGAAGTTTCGAGCATGTTCACAAACCTCCTATTAATTCAGCATTTCTCCCTCAAATTAAAGATTAATCCCATCTGAAGCCATGGAAGCATTTAATTATGGTTAGTCTGCATTGTGCATTCCCTTTATTCTTTAAATGTTAGATTTTACCCAAGCTAAATTAACTAAAAGTCCTTAATTAGCCAAAGCTAGTATGCTAGCTGAGCTTCAGTAGTGAGCTTAAGCCTGAAAATAGGTGTTCCCCAAAAGTAAGTAAAAATTTATATGATTTGCATGCAGATTTGCTCCCAGATTTGCTTACAAGTCTGGTTCCTGTCTCATCATGCTGGTAACAGAATAAGAATGTGAGGAAGGAGTTTTCCACATTACACTGTTTTGCCCCAAATCCCTTGCCAATAGTGTAAAACCCTACAAACTGAGAGCTGATGAGCTTCGTCTCTGCAAGTGTGTGACTGTCTTGACCGAGTGGCTTTCTTTTCATAAGGAAAATGAAATTTTGGAGTTTTTTCTTTGTCTGTTTGTTTTGGTTTGGTTTTGGGTTTTTAGCTTGCTTTTGAGGTTTTTTTGGTTGGTTGGTTGTTTTTGTTTGTTTGTTTGTTTGTTTGTTGTTGGGGGTGTAATCTGAATAAATTTAGAGGGGGCTGGAATGGGGCATTTGTAATAAGGTGTGAGTAACGACACATCCATTGGATGCCTTGTTTTGTTTATCAGTTTTCTTTACCTGTAAGAAATTCAAAATTAATTACCATGACCTAGACATGCTACAAAATGTAGCTGTGTAAGTGACAGGTGTACCTTTTAAGAACAGGCAGTGTCCCCAGCCAGGAAATATCCCAATCTTATGCCCTGTTCTTGTACCCTCTTACACTCCTCAGATTCTGTTCTTGGCCATCCCAACTGCCAGTGGTTCTGCAACAAGCAGGATCTTGTTTCAACCCAACACAAATAATTTAACAGCTCTCTTAGACCAGGTACTGAACTCTTCTTCACTTTTACTGACACTGCACTGGCTTTACAAAGGTCGCTGCGAGACACATCTCCAGCTCCCTGTCCCACAGCTGGTGCAAACAACACACAGAAATCACATTGTGTTACTGTGGTTGTTCATTCTGCAAAGGTTTTCCAGCTCTAGAATCCTGATCACAGGCATGTGATGTGGGACATAATGCTTATCAGGGGGAGGGGGGAGTGTGTCTACTCTCTTTGCTCTACATAGCATAAACAAAGTCCTTTTAGCCCAAAATAATCATGGCAATGTCATGTGAGTGGGAAGGCAGGGGTAGCTGGAGAGAGACGGTGGTGGAAAATCTGGGATACACTAGGACAAGTGAAAAGGCAAAATATGTTGCAGAACAAGAGCTAATGTAAGTAAATCTCAAGAAAGGAGAATTTAGGCAGTATTTTACATGTGCTTGTTGAAGAGCAAGATTAAAAAGCTGTTCATTACGAAATGCAAAGTAAGAGAAAGCTGTAATTACATTGCCTAGTGTAGAAAGGAACATGCATGAGAGTCCAGGAGAATTTCCACCTTTTCTTCAAGTGGAAGTGAACACAGGAAAGAAGGATCAGACTCTGCTGGCAGTGCTGCCTTCACAAAACACAAGACAGGGTGTAACAACACAAACAGTGACAGGAAAAATGAAATTGCTGACTGACCCAGAGATGGAGGTCACTCCACCCTTCAGGCTTTGGAGGAGCTTGCAGTTATCAATCCCTTGAGATCTAGAGGCCGTGACTCTCCTGCCCAATGGATTGCCTTGGGATTACACAGCGTTTTCACCTATTCAAAATAACTCTCTAACCAGAACTGAGGGCTCTCACTGGAGCTGCAGCAGGTGTTAAAGGTATTCCAGAGATAAATTTGTGGTTGTGCAATTTACTTCCATTTAGCAATATGCATTTTGTGCTATCGTGAGGGTGCTGCAAGTGAAATGTGCAACAAGGATGGTTATCAAAATGTGTGCATTTTTGATGTGGAAATAAGTTGCCCATACAGAGGCAATGTTTAGTGGGAGGTTGTTTCTTGGATTCGTGGGAATGAGGTCACAATGCTCCTGTCTCTTTACTCCATATGATTTAATAATTTAACTTCATGAACTAATTTTTTGCTGCTTTGTATTACGTATCTTTTACTCCTGTCCAGTCACTCTCATGCTCTGAATGTGTGCACAACTTGGGTCACCATTATGCTGTTTTATCCCTTCAAAGATACTACTGCTCTTCGCAGCACATAAAAAAAAAACACAATCAATTTTATTCAAACTGATCTTGCAAGGGTCATGGGATAGACATATCCTTCCAGTTAAGTCTTTCTGTACTGCCAGTTTTCTTAGAGATTTTGTGAGGTGCAGCTCAATCTCTAGGAGAAAATTCTGCTTAGTGACATGCTGTCCCTGCTACCTCTGTCAGCGGAGAAAGAACTGATTTTCCAAAATTCATAAAGTAAACAGACCATTTAGGAAACACTGGGGGAAAGTGGCGGGGGAAACTCTTCTAAGAGCATCAGAGGATACTTTATGTTTGTGTGTAGTGTAGTGATGAATAATTGTCTCAGAAAAGTAGTCCAGATAAGTGCAGAGAGCCAAAGATCACCAGATTTTCATGCCTGGAGCTTGCACTGAGCACCTTCACCCACAAAAGTTTTCCAGATTGGGTCAAACTAGTGAGACAGATTTTCTTGCCAGCAGACTTGTCCCCTGTTGTTTGTGCTTTGCACTGCTCAGCTAATCTCCTTGGGGGAATATGTACCCATGATAGAAAACAAGCTTTTCAGCTTTTGTTCTCACTAGCCTGTCACTGGAAGCAGGGAAAGAATACTCAACACTTGGGACTGGCCTTGCTTCCTTCAGAGATGTGGGACCTCCCAAGTAGGAACTAGTTTAAAGAGAAATTTAAGGGGGGGGGGGGCGGGCCGGAAGAGATGTGTGAGAATGACAAGGGAAAAGCAACTGCCAAAATGAATAATTCAAGAGAACACATGAAAGGGTAGGAGGGAGATTTTGTTACATTAGTAAAACAAATAGCAAATTAAATGCAAATAGGTTTACAATCATACTATCATGCACATTAATTTCTGCAAAAATTTTGTTCCCTATTTCAGTCTTCTTCCCTCAAGCCTCTTCTCTCTGTAGCTGGTACCCTTCACAGTCTGTGGTGAGGATCTGAGCCACTAGACTCAATTTCAATTCCAAATCCAAACATAAGCAATGGCTTGTGAGCCTGCAACTCCTTTGAGGCTCACCCAACTCCAATTTTGCTTTATTCCTCCAGGGGAAGCATTTTCTCTTTGAAGCTACAGTCCAACCCCTTCCATTGCAGGGATATAAGCTTAGATTCTCCTCTAGGCTAGACTGTTGTGAGACATTTTAGGCACTGTCCCTCTATATCACACCAACAGAAAAAGAGAGCTCTGACATGATGAAACTGTAAGTGATGGGGTGACAGTGGAAATTTAGAAGTCTGGAAAACAGTTGGTTCTCCAAGCCTCTCTCTGATTAAAATTAACACTTAAAATCAAAAGAATTGAGAATTTAATTAGTCCAGATGTTTGAAGATGCAATACTAATGGCAATTTATCTTCTCTTTTGTTCAAAAAGTACCTTAGAATTATCATGAGAAAGATGGTTACCAGAGCATTATTACATGTACTGTTTTCTTGTCATGTGCCACAGGCAAGAACAACACTTGGAAGAAAAATATTTCTTTCTGAGAATAAAGATAACTACTGTAAACTAATTGCTAAGCTGCAGTACAGTAGCTAAAGTCGTGGAAAAAAACTACATTAATGAGTTCTAAGTCAACTTGTCTGAAAAATTAGCTTACTCTGAAAACACTGATGCCCAAAAGTTACAAGCGCCTTTCATATAGAATCACAGAATCACAAAATATTCTAAGCTGGAAGGGACCCTTCAGGATCATCAAGTCCAACTCAACGTTTAAAATGTCAAACTTTCAGTGTTCAGGAACGGGGAAGCAAAGGGAAATGTGCACAAGTTTTTGTGGTTTTTATTGTCTTCTGTTCAAAATCTCCCCTTGTAAACGTTTTGTAGAGGTATACATGCAGGAAACATTGCCTCAGTCAAAGCTAAGTGAGAAATGTCACTTGGGGATACCTGAATACATCACGATTCACACAGGACATCTTCAGAAGCAGGAAGTGATTTTTGACAGGATAAAGGCATGGCTCTCAAAAAGCAAGCGCTGTGTTCCATGAGAGGAATTTCTACCTTGTCTAAAGCCTCAAAACTGACATAATTTTTTTAAATCTAATGTACACTTACCAATTTCACAGATCTCCTTCCTGTGATTTTCATCTCACCTCACTTCTATTTTTTCAGTTTCATAATACCATGGACTAATTCTTTGGGGGTTGGTATTTTATATTTTTAGATTGTCTTCTCTTAATCCAATCAAAACTTTCTCATTTTTAGGAGGTTATAGAATCCCTCAAGGGCACAGCAACAAACCATTCTGTCTGACCTCCAGTTGCTGAGAGGTTAGAGAAAGGCTCAAGACTATTTAGGACAATGACTCTTGCTGATCCTTTGATTGCCTTGACAAAGCACCTGGAGCAAATCAGATTATTTGCTTGGTTGCCACTGGCCACCCACTGCTGTGTGTGCTGGGGACAAGGGATCATTCCACTGTCCATTGACACCTTTAGGAATGTGTGGCTGTTCGCCTAGTTTTACCGATACTGGGCTTTAGCCCAATTCTGTGCTCCACACTTCCACCAGATATCAGCAAACTCTGCTTAATACCAGGATCCCTATGGACTGCCTTTCATCCAAAGAAATCAAAGTATCCAAAAATGAATTAAAGTTTCGCAATACTTGCTGGCGTGCCTACTACAAGATTTGTTCTGCTGTAATTAAGGCAGCTTTTGATAAATCAGGATCCTTCATCACCCCTCCAGCTGTGGGTGCCCACATAGTCCCACTAGGATTTTTGGCAAGACCTCTCATCTGAAATGGTGAAGATTTTGTCTCAAAACTCTCCCTTTCCTCCCTCACAACAGGCTATATTGTGCAGTGTGCTGCTTCGTGCCACTCCTGGAGCAGGCAATAAGTGAAAATCTACCACCCTTGTTGCTTCATTCTTGGATGTGGCAACACATCGCCCTCTGAGCTTACTCAACCACACAATTATGCCTAAATTAAAAAAGGAGAGAGAGGGGGAGAGCAAAGAAAAGCAGGAATGCAGGGTGGGTGGGAATTGGCTTGTAGGAAAGACGCTGGCACAGGGAACACAGGCAATTGAGGATGGAATCTGCCTTGCCAAATCCCCACAGAGGGGAAAATGCCAACCCTGTTTCAATGAGTAAGCAATTAACCTTATATTAGATTACTCCAAATAAACACTGATTTGGTAAAAAGCCAGGCGACTCATTAGTGTGAGGAACAGGGGGACCCAGATAGGGCGATTTGTGAAAGCTCAAACCAGAGCTGTTCTGTGTGGACTGTGTTTTACACAATCAGTGCCAGGGTTAGCCAGTAGCTGAACATTGTTAGCACAATTTCATGTGGCCAGATGCTCTGCAGAGGTGAATTTCGCAGCATTTCAATTAAATTGGTGTAATTAGGCTGATTTCCACCAGCTGATATGTTCCTAGTGGCTCCCCGTACCTTTTATGTTTAAATATTGCTAGTTAATATTCTAATCACTTTCAAACAGATAGCAGTGAAACAGAAAGCAAAGGGAAATAAGGATGCAGGAGAAAGGTATAAATAGCTGGGCAGCCTACACAGCAAGATCATGGACACAGAAACAAGCAAATTTATTCATGGTCAGGCACTGCCCAATACTATTGCTTTGTTTTGGAGCACGAGAGAATATATAAATTGAGATGAACGGAGGAAGAGAAAGTAGTGCCAAAATCCAGGTTGAATGCACTCCTTTCTCACTTCATACCCCACTCTAAACCTTGCTCCCCAGGAAATTCTGGTTTTAGTTCTATCAGAAAAATTATGTTGGAAGGCGATCAGCTGACCTCAGGAGATGATCAATGGGGCAGCTCTCTGCTTTTTTTGGTGTACCCATGCCCTGATTCAGCCCAGGTGAGGGAAGCTATGCAGGAGAGAGGTGTTAAAGCTGGCTGAGCCATCCTCCTGGGTGAAAAATTGGATGTATCACTTCATGAAGAGGAGGACTTCCCCCTATTTTCTGGGATTAATCTGTTTGGTGAAGGAAGCGAAAAAAAAAATAAAAAAAATGCAAGGCCATTTTTTCCCATGGAATTCCATAGTAAATTGAGTAATTTATTGTGATCCATAAATGTGTCTTTCAGGCACTGTGATATTTTTTTTCCACGTATAATAATTTTTGGTGAAGAACCTGACTTTCATTTTGAACATGGAATTGAGTTCTGAAGCAAGTTCCACATATATGCTGGGCATCAGCCTATAATATAAGGACATTTCCCATCCATTGCTGAGTGTTGTGAAGCAGCATGAAAACAGTAATGGCTTCAAACGTCTGGCAACTAAGACATACTGCTTTCACAGGTTCAGTATTTAATATTAGCCAGAGTGCAGCTCTAAGGTTTGGGGGGTTGATTTTTTGTTTTGTTTATTTATTTAAGATTACAATTAAACATTTGGAAAAGCTGTGCTGTCACTTCACCCTATATATTCAGGGATAGAAATAAAATATATTATAAAATGGATATAAAATATATATTCAACCTCAAAAGAGCATTGTCGCTGTGGAGTCAGAGACAGGGATATAACATTAACTCACTGAGTTCATGCAACAACAACCCCAGTTTATTTTCCAGCAGCTCCTTTTATAAGGCTTCAAATTTCCCACACTTATAGACATGGTTGTCAATGGTCTCAACTCTGCCTAGCTCACTGGCCAACGATATGGGCATATCCCTGCTTCAGAGGGGGTGGCTGAGGGCCTCTGTCTGAGTTTGACTCTGGTCTATTGTTATTGTGTCCAGGGACTTGTTTACTTCAGGCTAGGCTGGTCGAGCTGGTGTCTGTTACGCCAGATCATCTGTGCGGCTACTGACCAGCTTTGTCTGCCACACAGCATCACCTGCTGATCTGCACTCAAGGGAAATCAGGCACTAGTCGATGCTGAAAATGGTGTTGCAATTAGATATTGTAGCAAATTAATTAATCTACAGATAATTTGCATAGAGCAATTAAGGCAACCCTCCTAGGACAGGAGTAACCAATAACAGTGAAGTGAAATAAAGGATAATTTAAAAAACAGGCAGCAAACAGTAACCTCTCTGAAGTCATTGGAACACATAAGAAGTAATCTCTCACAAAGGCGATGTGGGATCTGTGGGAGTGAAGAACTGGACTATAAATCAATCTCATAAAACTTGTAGTAAATGGCACTTGCTGTTTGTAATGTTAAACAGTGGATTATTTTTTTTTTCCACAAATATGGGAAATTTTTTATTCAAATGTAACACAGCTTTTAAATGTGGAAGTCACCTAACAGCTTAAATAGTAACCTCTTCTGATGAGATGTAAGTTCTTATGTCCCTGTTAGACTTTAATATAGTGAATAAATAGTGAAATAGTGAATAATAGTGAAAACTGGGTGATCTGATTTGTCATAGTTCTTTTGGGGTGACTGCTCTTTCTAACCTAATGTTGTTCGAGGTTTTTTTTTTTTTCTTTTTTCTTTTTTCTTCAAATACCAACATAGAGCTAGCCTAGAATATTAGTATATTTAGTGCTACAGGCCATCCAAACTGTATTCACCATTTTAAGTAGGTGTTTGTCCATGTGGGAGACTTATAGTGAAAGATTCACCTGAGACCCAGGACTAAAAGTGTGTTTTTACAAAATAAATAGGATTGACACCTGAAACACAGGTTTCTTGCTAGCTCTTACCACCTTCTTAGTTTCATTGCCTTCCCAGGGTTAATAATGCACTTCAGCCTGTGTTGCCTTTCTGTTTGCAACAGAAGAATCCCCTACACTCTTGGCCATGGTTTAGCATCTGGGACAGAGGAAAGACAAAAAACTTTGATGAAACAAAGAGAAAGCTCAAATTCACTGAGAATCCAAGCGTCTTATTTCTTATGAAAACCATTTGGGAAGCCAGCATTAAATTTTCCATGACAAAATTCTCTCTGCTATCAGTGTAGGCATCCTAAGAGAACCAGATCATTGGAAATGAGAAATATGTTTTGGATTACTATCTTAATTTCAAGAAATTAATTAGCCAAAGACACTAATTTCTACATTTGGTGCATAGAAAGTTATCTCTATTATTTTTCAATTCTCTCTTGAGAGTGACAGAGAGGATTTTTTTTGTTTGTTTGTTTTGAGGCAAATTTCCAGAAACTTAAAAATGCCTGTCTACCAAAAATTTAGAAAATTATAAGCTACATGGAAAGTCCAGACAACTAAAAGACAAAGTGAGAAAAGAAAAAAAAGGAAACCAATCTTCCTATGCACAGCAAACAGTCATATTTTTTCAGACTCAAAGAAAAAACAGCAGGCCAAAGTATGGTAGAAGTCAGTATGATACTAAGCCAGAAGTTTCCTATGTTTCTCTTTTCATTTTCCTAACATTTTAATGGTGAAATTTTTGAAGTCACTGGTTCAAATCTCCTGGTTTTACAGTCTATCTTTTGTTTTACTTGCTAATTCAGATAGGAAGTTTTGATAAAAACTAAATTTCACAGTAACCATTCAGTTTTGGATGTATTTTTTTTTTTTCCCGAGGAAAAATTTTAAATTCAATGGATGTAGGCACTTTGTTCTTGGTTCTTTTGACCAAACTAATTGAAGTAATTTTACTTAATTTGGGTTTTTTTGTTTGTTTGTTTTTTTTTTTGATTGGCTCTGGTTCTGATTCCTTCAGTGAAACAAAAGATAGTTTTTATATAAAAGCAATTGTGTACCAAGAGAAGGGTTTTGTGATGTTCCATTCCTGTGGCACTGCCTTGCTGGGGAGATTTTATATAATTATATATATATAATTATATAAAATATAATTATGTCGTTTCTTTCAGTATGTGTGTTTGCAGCTCTTGAATGAAGGTAAGTTATTTACCTCCCACTGTGTTTTTGACAACTTGAACTACAACTTACATATGGAAAATACTGCCTATTTTAACTGGTGTCAAGTCACCATAGCTCCCAAATGTGTTACTAACCCTGTAATTCCTTTTCTACATGAAAATCTTTTGTTCAATGCTTGCATCACAAGCTCCTGTTGCAAGGCAGGATTAAAAGGTAACTGCTCAGAAATTCCTCAGGCACCCCCAGAGTGAAGACAGACATGTCTTGCCCTGCAACAGGGGTTTGGAAGCCTGGAAACATGGGCATCTCCAGAATTTTTGGTACTTATTTTTCAAATCTCTAATTTTAAAAAAGGAAATAAAATAAAATAAAATAAAATAAAATAAAATAAAATAAAATAAAATAAAATAAAATAAAATAAAATATAAAATAAAATATAAAATAAAATAAAATAAAATAAAATAAAATAAAATAAAATAAAATAAATAAAATAAATAAAATAAAATATCAGAATTTCCATCCAAATTCTGTGCCCGAAAAGACCTCTCTGGCTCTTGCTTATTCACTCTGGCATTTGGCTGTCAGCTTTAATTCCTCCACTGATCTTCTTTCTCTTATGAATAGAGGAGCACAATTTAAGCTCTTGTGCTTTTAACTGAACAAGTAAACATAATGTCCTACTCAATTAACTGAGTGACCAATGTGCCTTCCTGTTCACAGACTGAATCAGGATGGGAGAAAGTAAGGAAAACACTCAGTGTGGTCTCATCAGGTTTATCTAAATAACAGGTTAAGAGAAGGACAAATTTATAATTAGATGCATTTTTGTTTCACACGCACCTTGCTGTCTCCATAATTTACATCTTGCTTTCATTAAAAATAGATGTTCAGAGATGTCCAGAACACACCCTACACATTCCATACCTGCCCTGAACATAACAGAACATAACATTTATGTAGGACTACAGTTTTTTTCCAACACCTAAACTTGTATTCCTTCTAGCTCACATGTTACAGTTATTATTATTATTATTAAAAAAAAAAAAAAAAAAAAAAAAAAAAGCAATTACTTTCCTCCTGCCATTTTAGGTGTGGCATCAATTGTATCTGCAGGGAACTGGGCAAATAAAACAGAGATTTACATGGGGACTAAAGCACCAAGTTTTCTTATTCACTGATAAAAGGTAGGACAAACCTCTGGAGCAGACAACATGTATCATGGGTTAATTAATTTTGGCAGAAATCAGGCCTTACTATTCTGATTGAAGCTTTTCATGTCACTTCACACTCAGTAGTCTCAAGGACACCTTCAAAACATAGGAAGAACAACACTGAATTTAACTTGAGTTTTTGGGTGGAAATTTAAATTCATCTTAAATTAATTGTAATTGATTCATACATTTTTGCCTTTCTGTTTTTTTTGTGGGGGTTTTTGTTTGTTTGTTTGTTTGGCATTTTTTGTTGTTGTTTTGGTTTGGGGGTGTTTTTTGTTGTTGTTACTTTGGTTTGGGTTTGTTGTCATTGTTTTTTGTTTTTATTGAAGGGGTAGGGTTTTTTGCTTTATTCATGTGGCACATTCCTACTGGATATGAGAACTTACTGCATCTGACATTTTCTGTAAAATTCCCTCAAACTGCTTCTTTCAGGCCTCCTTTCTGAACATGGAATGTGGAAAAGAAGCCTCACTTTGTGCCTTGGAAAAGGACAAGGGCAAAAGTTCATCAACGGAAGAGGAAAAAGGAAAGAAAGGCAAAAAATCAGGAAAAAGCCAAGCAAACCACCTTGTATTTCTTTGACTTCAAATGCCCAAGGGAGATTAAGTGAGATCAAAAATATTTCTGATATTTAGTCAAATTGTACAACAGGATTAATGCTTTATTATTTATAAAATGCCCTCCTCATGTTATCTCCTGGAGAGACTGTAAGGAAAAAACTGGTAAGTAGGTATTCCTGAAATTTCAGCATTGTCAAATAAAAGAATCTTTGCATTCTTTGAATTTGCTGGATGTGTCAGAGTTTGAACTTCTCTTGTGAGTGTGTGCAAAGTCAACAAATAGCTTGGAACCAAAAAAAGATAAAGTGAGCCAGATTAAGTAAGCCAGAATTTCAGCTGGGGTAAATCATCATTGTCTTAAATTTCTACGGGTTGGATCTTAGAGATCTAATACCAAAATGATAGTTAAATAAGGCACATATTATTGGAAACTTCTGTTGTTTTAAATGAGAGAGAACTCTGACAGGCATCTGAAAGCTCTCAATTTTTTTCTAAACTGAAAAAAACGTACAGAAATGCATACTAGAAAATCACAGATAATCTGAGAATGGGGGACTCTTTTTTTTTTTTTTTTTTGTGGACAGCTAGCAGCCAGGGAGGAAGGCCAGGGTGTGTGGGCTAAAAAATTCAGCATATAATTTTTTACTACCTTTTATAAATGGATATTACTTCATTTTAAAAATGAAAATGCAAAGAAGGTTTGAATTCTCAACCTTATAGTAGAAAAAAATCTTGCCAAGTTTCCTGCATGTCAGTTCTCTCTGAGGAGCTTGGACTACTAGCTTTGTTATATTTTAGGAGTAAAAATAATAGTCTGGTTAGTTTGTTTTGTAATGGAAGTGGATTTTCCTGTAAAATTTCTAGGTGACAAGGGGGTGTGCCAAAATCCCAGCTGATATCAAAGCTGGACAAATTTTGCAGCTGCAGCAACAGGAAGAAAAAAATATCCTTTTTCAGGACTGTTGTCAACCCATTCAGTTTTCACTAACTTGTGCAAATATATTTGTAGACACAGGAACTGAATCTTGTGTCAGCTCCCAGAATCTTATAGGCGATGCATAAACTATAACAGCCTTTGTTTGCAGTGTGTTGAATGTTCCTACCCTGTCTTTCCAACTCATGAAGAATTTTGAAAAAAACTACTGGAATGTTTTCACTCATCAGCCCCTAAAATAATTTTGGCAAAAACTAATATGCTGCATTATATATTTAGTTTTTATCTTATTTGCTATCCTCATGACTCTGCAATCTGACTTGACAACAGCAAGTGTTTTTACCAATTAGATTTACAGTTTACTGCCCAGACAAAATTCTCAGTCCTGAATGCTTGTGTTTTGGAACTCTTGGTTTAGCAGCAGGAAGTGGAGAACACCAAATTAATAATTTATGCATCTATTTAAAACAACAGTTTTGGAAAGGCCTGTGCAACCACTCTGCCTTCACTGAGCAGTAACTCATCAGAACTTGTGTTAAATATTAAGAATTAATACACTTACATACACATGCAAATATTCTGTCCATGTAAAGCCCAAATGGTGAAGGGAGAAATAAAAAGGAGCTGTTAGTGGACTTAAATACATTAAGGAAAGTTGAAAATGGCTGTGAGTTTTGGAAATAATTATCTACAGCTTGAAAACTCCCCCTGACCATTTAGATTTACAGAGTTCGGTTTAATTATTTGCAAAAGTGCATAAATGCTTGTTCAGAGCAATCACATGGCCAAGCTCTAAAAGCACTATGACCCTAATTAAAGAATGTGAATTAGACCTGGATGTGCCTTGTTGTTATTGTTTATTTATTTAAAAGGTTTTGTTGTTGTTTCTGTTTGGTTTTGGTTTGTTTGGATTTTTTTTTCCTTCTGAATTGAATGACTATAATGGGAGGTATTTTGAGCTGAGTATATCTGCCGCTCAATACATTTGTGGCATTTTAATGTATTTGTTTCTCTTGCTCTTCCTTCTTTGAGGATCAGTCTGGACTGTGTCTGTGCGCCGGAGTCTCACATTTCACACCTCCTGTTTGCTGAGGGGGATACTGAGTGTCTCACTGGAAATAAACAGTGTAACATTTCCATCCATGCTTCGTGTGTTACCCTCACTGCATTTCCAGGCAGCTGTTTGGTCCTAGTAACGTACCTAAGAGTTTTCCTGGGAGAAAAGACATGAAGCACAACTGCTGACGTGCCCCAAATCAGCTTAAACTTCACGGAAACTGGTATTTTGACTGTAGCTCCACCTAGATAGCTAAGTCCTACTTTGCTGGCAGCTTGACAGACGCCTTCAGCTGAAAAATATTGCTTCAAAATAGGTAATTCATAGAGTGAGAGGCAGCAGCCTTCTTGACTGATGAGGTAACTCTGAACCACTTGTGGTTTTGAGAGGCCTTTGAAGGCTGTTTGTACCACTCATAAACACAATGAAAAGGACTTAGCATGCTGTCTTCTGTAAACACCCAGCCTGTTATGTGCAAAATAAAAGGGACCCAGCAACTCACGAGAAGAGAGTGGTGATCTCTGGAGGATACCAGGAAGACACCACCTCAAAAGCAGGTGAGAGAACAGATCTTACGGAAGGGAATATGACACTTCAAGTGTGTGTATCCATCCATTTCTTCAGTCCCTCAACTCATTCTGAGGATGTAGAAGGTCTCTCAGTGCCGGAGTTCAAGTGGCTGTGGTTGTCAGGGATTACAGCCTCATGGCCTCAGTGTTCAGCCATTCCAGTGGACATTTTCTCCTTTGGATCTGAGAGCAGAGAACCCCTCAGATTGGCTACACAGTCCATGAGGAACTTTGGAGGGTGTGAGAACACAGAAACACATCAAGCCTTTGCAGAAAGTACATTTTTTCCTACACTTCTGTTATTCATTAGAAAGGGCAAAAATTTGGGAAGATTAAATAAAAACTCAATGATAAAACACTTTCTCTACTGTCTCCTAGCCCATTTTCACTTCTTTCAGCATTCCTGGGCTACTCTTCCTGCACTTCAAAAAGGTGAACTTTCTGCTTCCTTTATCTTTTTCACAGTGCAAGCAGTTAAAGAAAGGAAAACTATGTATGACCCTGCTCATTTATACTGCATGGTCAGCCTCCTTCAGTTTATCAAGTACAGTTATCAGAAGCTTTTGACACAAAACACTACTAGTGTATAGTATGCCCAAAAGCTTAGAAATTAAATCAACAAAAATTTTCTTATTTCTCAGTAGATTTGTCTAACATCCAGGCACCTTTAAGAAATGCACAGAATCTGTATGATGATATCTTTCTCCTTATCCCTCATGATTTTGGACATGTCTATCATATCCATCCACTTTTCTAAAGTTTCAAGGTGTCATATATCATGGCTTTTGTGAAAGCTTTTTCAATTTATTTTTTTGACTAGCTTCTTCTCTGTTTTTTGTTTTATTTCTAGTCCTCCCATGGTGTAGTAAATGATGGCCATTTTAGGACAGAGGCTGCTTTATACTATTATTTTATGTGGTATCTTTGGGCTTTTATGGGATTACCACAACACAGGTGCACAGCAGTGATACCTCTGGTAGTGCTCTGTGGTGGAGTTCCACACCACACTCAGAAACTAAAAGTGAAATACTTGATAATTAAAGTGATGGCCAAGGGCTGAAGCAGTGCTGTGGTGTGCAGGGGGAATCTGTTTACCCACAATTATTTAGAAAAGCACTCAACAAATACTATTTGTCCTGACTAACCAGCAAATTGCTTTATCTGCTAATGAGCTGCCTTCCCTGTTATTCCAAGAGGCACCACAAGTTTCCAGATGCTTGTACTGCTCATTTTTCTAGAGGAAGAGCTACTGCAGTAAAACCTAGGCCAGGAGCAAGACATGGACTTTGGCTCCTTGCAGGAGGCAAACGACAGAGATTTCTGCAAGTGACTCCACCTCATTCTCTGGCCATTGGTAACTGAGCAAGTTCTTTTTTCTGGGGAAGATGTGCCAGCTCCAGCTGAAAATACTGCATTGATGGAGTGCTTAAAGTGCCCTGCCATCATCATCATCATCTCCTGTGACTGGATTTCTTTATTTACATAATTGTCTGTTGGGCTTTAGTTTGAGTTGTTTCCGCTGTCAGTTCCACCTACTCAGCTGCACTTGGCAAAGTTGGTCTGTGGTGTCAGGGAATTCTCTGTGTCACGCAGAAACCAAAGTGTTGATCTCCTTAATGGGCTGGTACATTCATTGCTGTTCTGTTTTTTCCAATGCTAGCATATGGCTAACATTAATTCCTATTATTCACAGGCACATATGTGTATCTATAGCAAACTCAAGAGAAAAATATAGATCTGTTACAAAATGCTGAAATCACAACTTGTTTTCTTTGCTTCAGATATCACCTGGAAAGGCAACCCAGTTTGTCTGAACCCCCTTTGGAAAACAACTTTTTGCAAGAAACCTGATCCTAAACTCTCACGTTACTAACACCTTCATATTCCCCATTTTGGTCTCCTGGGTCTGCTTTTGGCTTAATCTACTTTTTGCTGTCACTGCCTGAGCTGCAGCTGACCTGACTCTGTTTCAGCCATGCAGGACATCCTAACATGTTCAAGGCTGGAATTTCTTCAGGGAATGGAAAAAAATTGGAGGCTTTGCTGGGGTCAAGGACAATTGAGCTGTAAGTATTCATAAAAACTTGAAATTCAAAATATGCAGCTGAGTGAAGTGGGAGCAGATTTATTTGTTTTTACTGTTACCAATTTTATCTGGGACAATTCCAGTTCAAACAAGTGAGCAAAGAGTACGTTAAACTTTGGAGGGGGTTAGAAATATTTTTGTGTTTTGTTTGCATCGATAGGACCCAAGCTAGAACCAAGTTTTCAAATTTCTTGTAATGCTTATATATGTATTGGCATTGAAAACCAGGGAAAGGATATTTTTTTTTTCCCTTAAAAAAAAGTAACAAAACTGAGAATTTCAGTGTCTCCAAGGAAGAAGCAGAACAGGAAAGCTAATGTGACATCATGAAACAAAGTTTTGGCAGCTCCAGGATTTGTTGGATTTGTTCTCTGACCTAAATTTTGGATTTGTTATTTCACCCAAATCTGCAATTTACCCATACTCTTGACCCTTCAGCTACAGGAGAATATTTCCCTTGTTTGGTACCTCCCATTGCTTTAAATTAAGACCTCAAAAGTCCACAATTTTCAGTGAGTCTGTTTTTCTTCTGCTGACTGTCAACACTGTGGAATACCAGATTCACATAGCTGGGGTCTTGTACTTGTTATTAATTGCTGTAATGATTTAGAAGGATAAGAAACTACTACAAAGGCGTGAATATCCCCCAATGTATTCCTTAATATTGAACCCCTGTGTGCTCACCACTTCAAAGGTTTTAACAAACAATAAAGGAAATAAAAAGGAGTAACTGCACTAGACCATCAAGTAACTGCCTGTACCTTGGGACAAAAAAGATCATTTATAAGTGGTTCTTTTCCTTGAATGTTGTCTGAGGAAACCTCCTGCTCATCTTGGTGCTTGAAAATAGGAAGAGGGTAATTCAGGGGAGGATGAATCAACAGCTCTTCATTTCATTGTCCTGTTCTCAGCCTCTGCTGGCTTCAGGGGGAGCTTTGACTGAAAGGTCTAAGCATTTATTACAGCACAGTAGGAACCACTAATGATAGGAATTTTTAGTAATGTAGAATGGGTTTTTTGGTTGGTTTGGTTTTATTTATTTCAAGATGAGGAACCCACAGCCATGAGCCCAAGTCTTGAAGTCAAATGCCCTCTTCTGGCCAAGAACTGATTTTCTTACTGTTTAAAATTAGTTGTTTAATACCTAATTTTGTTCCAAACAAAACTACAGTTTAACTGCAAGCCTTTTTTATTGGTGATGTTATGAAGCGGGTCAGATAGCTGGACTAAGTTATTTCTGTTTGACAGATGGTTGTTTTCTGCCAAATCTTCACACACTGAGTCTCAGAGGAAAGAAAGCCATAAAATTAGTAAGTCAGGAAAGAAAGCAGAGTATAGTTGTCACTTTTGTGACAGTGTATTTTAATGTACACACTAAAATCAGGGCCAAAGAAGCTATGCAAAAATTCTACTTGAACGCATCCTAAAAAAACTCATAGCCGTGGTTGAAAAAGTGAAAATTACCAGACATGTCCAAGGGCATAACAGAAAAAAAAAGAAAAAAAAAAAAAAAAAAAAAAAAAAAAAAAAAAAAAAAAAAAAAAAACCACCCCAAAACTGTGACAAGGTCAAGATTTTAACCCAAATTTAATGAGTTTTCATAGTCTGTGACAAACAAAAGAATTTTGGACTCTAAGGCACCTGAGTTCAGTCAGGGAGGAGAGTAGAAACATGCTAATTCATGGGAACTATAAATGCATGAGGACCTTCCCCTTCCTGGGACGTGACTTTGCCTTCTAACATATGGCCTCAACTTACTGCCTCTCTTCTACCCTTTTTTCCTGGCACAATCTTGGCTTGCAGCTGCCTTAACTCAGAAGGGTGTTTGCCACTCCAGATCATTGTGTTGAAAGCAAGTAGGAGAACACTTCTGCTCATTTAGCTGGTGTGTGCTCTGTTTAAAGAATGCATGCTTTCAAGAAATTCATGAAGTTATGAAAAGTAAAGGGCTTGAGGATGAGCAATGAGCTTCCAGCTGAAACTTGGTTTTCACAGCTTATCATGAAAGTGATTAATTGACTTCTACATTTTTGGGGGGAATAGAAGGAACTGTGGGCTGGGAGGTGAAGAGCAGACTTCAACATTTCAGAGTTATGTGTTTAGAGTAATCTTAAAAGGCCACAGACATCAAGAACTGTGCCAGCTCATCAAATACACCTTTCAGCCTCTACAAGGTAAAGCTGAAGCTCAGGTTTCCATGGGAGTCCCTTCTCTGGATAGGGAGGGGTGCAAGAATTGGCCGACAGCTTGTCTTGTACGTCCCCAATAGTCCTGAGAGACAGGCATGGGAAGATCCTATTCTTTGTGTGCTGAACAAGCAGCCGTGTGAAAAATTCATGGACTGGAACAGGGGCTGCCCTGCAAAGTCTGTATTTAAATGTCTCCTATATTTCACATGGATTAAATCTGTTCTTCAGTTGTGAGTTCTAAAAGCAGGAATTGCGGCAGCTTGGGGTTTTTTTGGGTGGTAAAAGCCAGTCTCAGTGTAAATTGTAAGATTGTTTCCATGGAAAGAACAGCAGATGTTTATATAAAAGGTAGGATATACAGGACAGTGGAGAAGGGAGGTGCTTAAAAGGAGTGTTTAATTTATTTTTTTTTTTTTTCTTTCAGCAGAAGCCCTATTAGAGTGATGCCGAGAGAGGGAGCAAAGCATTGCATGGCACTGTGATGAGGTACCATGTATTTCTTCTCAGTGAGAAAAGTCCCAGCCCTGCTTCTGCCACTGGACCTTGCAATCAGGCTTTTACTGCTCTGGGATTGCTACTGAATGTGTGGGCCTGTTCTTGCTGGTGTCCTCCAAAATACACATCAGCTCTTCAGATCAGGTTCCACAGTCACAGCCTCAGCATGGACACAGGACAACTTTTTCTTTCTCTGTTGCCTTTTGTGTTCATTTTTTTGTTCCTCTTCAGCCTACCTGCATTCTCCTTCCAAAGGACCTCAGACTGCTTTTAAGCCTTGGTGTGAACACCTGATCTACCTATTCTCTAGCTTAAGGTTTTTTTTTTTCCTTTCTCTGCCATGGAGAAAAACCTGGAAGAGTAGTTTTTCCAGTCTAAATGAAAGCTGCTGCTGCTCTCTGAGTTGGCAGAGCCAACCACCCAACCACATGAACTCGATTTCTCACTTAGCAAAGTTTTCTCTAGTGCATCACTGAGCCCAAATTCAGAGCAGTAAACATTACCTTGAATCCAACATGAAAGAAGGAGAGATCATTTTGATGACAGCTCTTGATCACAGTCTAAAAGGGGATTAAACTTTGTATGGAAAGGAACACAAGCATGCTCCAAGTGCAGCAGTCTGTGTGGAAGGGGATTCTCAGAGGAGAAAAAAGTTTTCATGGATATGGCTCTTTGACCTAGAATCTGCTTGGAGAAAAAGGGACAGATGCAACTGGGCTTACAAGAAAGAATCCTTAAAACATCACTGATTTCACTTAAATTTTGCTACTCGGTATCTTTTGATGGCCTGAATTCTTACCACACGCATTGGTGCTGTCACAGTAAGTGCACACGTGGCATCTCCTCATTTTGGAGAGGCCACAGAACTAATTAGTGGGTTAGACACAAAATGCCATCCAGCATTTGCCATCTGACATCCCCCAGCCCTGCCTGATGAAGTTCCTTGGCCCCTCTCACAGGTTAACTGAATGTTAAACATTCTTAACATCCTAGCCTCTCTCTTTTGTAAGTGAACATACTTATCTGTATTATACAAAAATTATGATTTCTGACAGATCTGCAGAGTCTTAATTTAATCCACAATGGGTTAAATGCCTGCTGTGTGGCATTTTACAGCTCAGAAACAGACAGTTAACCTGTGCTGCAGGCATGTAACAGGTAAGAGCCATTATCTCCGAGGCAGTGAGAGTACTTTAAGTTTCTGGAGCAAAGCCAGGCTTTAGTCATTATTTCCCAAGGCTAATCCTGTGGAGTGCTCATCCTCGTGCTGGTTTAATTTATCTGAGCATAATAGTGCACATTATCTCTCCTTAAGAGTGGGCAAGAGAGAAGATGGGGCACCAACAGCAAACCAACATGCAGAATCTAAGCAAAATGAAAACCTTGGCAGAAGGATTTATCTCCAGTCTGCAGATTAACCCCTCCATTTTCTCTTCAAAAATGTCAGAGTGCTGCCTCCCCTTTTGTTTGGGTTGGTGACTAAGAGCTTCACCCACTGGTGGGAAAGTCAAAGCCCTCTGACCCATTCTTGATGTGGAGAACAACAACCCGTGCAAGCAGGGACCTCGGCTTTGCTCTGTGTCTGAGCAGAGTGGGGCTCCCTCCCCACAAAGAAAAAAAAAATAAAAAAAAATACCATGTACTCTTTTTTAAAAGAGGATTTTTTTATTATTATTATTAAGTCCTGTTTTATTGTGATGTAAGGTACACTCTAGTCTTCCAGGATAGATTATTTCTAGGGATATGTCTTCAAAGGTGATCCTAAGACACAATAAATAATATGCAGTTATTGGTGAAACGTGAAGCACAAGGCTTTTACTGAATGAGGTATTGAGGTAGGATCCTGGAATAGCTGTGAAGGTAGCATAGTTCTGCCGTTATCCTTATGTATTAGCATATTTTAAAATAATCAACAATAACAGCAAAATTTTACAGTAACCAAGTATGCTAATCAATGACAAGTGATATGGATCATTTAATCATGTTTACACAGAAAATTTTATTAAAATAGGAAGTGTTCATTTGTATCACTGTAATTGTTGCTGGAGGTTTACTTATAGCTTTTCTGGCTGCTCCTGTGAAAGACAAGATCTTTTCTAAATACAGGTGAAAATAGGGGACAGTCTCCTTCTGCTTCCTACAGTACTGGCACCGCCTCACACAGAGCTTTGAAGAAGTCATTCCATGAGAAAACCAACTCAGTGAATTGCAACAATTCCAAAACCTAAGGAATATCGCAGAAGGATGTTCACACAATAGCGGAAAAAGAAAAAAAAAAAAAAAGTTTACACATTTGGAGAGCTTGCTCTTTATCTTGGAATTGTCAGTTTATTGAAATTTTATTTTTGTGACGCTGTGCAGACCTAGGTGAATGTAGGAGCACTAGAAATGGCCCAGACACATCCAAGCATCACTTGTGCCACTGGCACCATGCCCAGAGACTCATAATCAAAATATTCAAAATGTACAAACCACGGGGCGTTGTGCACATCAAACAACATGTCTGGCATCAGAGAGCTCCCCCTGAGCCCTTCCATGAAAACAGGCTGCTACAGTCAAAACAGGATGATGTGCCTGACTGACATCCTGAAAACCTTGATGATTTCTCTTGTGTCTTCAGCATAAAAAAGCAGTTACAGCCTCTTAAATCTCTGACAATAGCATATTTGTGAGAATTTATCTTAATATGAGATTGTTAAAAACATGAAAGTGATGAATGAATAGGCAGTGAAAACACAATTTAAGGGAAAAATAAAACCAATTAAACATTATTTAAACAAATATTGGAATAGCTTCCAGAGAAGGGAAGCTCATGAAAATCCACACGGGTTTTTTTGGGGTTTTTTTTTTTGGTTTTGTTTGTTTGTTTGTTTGGGTTGTTTTTTTGTTGTTGTTGTTGTTTGTTTTTGTTTTTGTTTTTGTTTTTGTTTTTGTTTTTTTTATGGAAGGCTGGAGATATTTTGTGCAGGAAAAACTGTCCAATATCTCATATGGAGCATTTGTGATAGTCCCTTAAGAACTTGGAATAAAAAAAAAACTTTGACAGTCCTCGCTCTTTCTTTGTTTTCTAGTATACACAAGCAAAGATGAAAATTTTTTAATTTAGAAATGCTATTTTTTTCTGAAAATGTTCCATATTTCATTGTATTTTTCTGGGTTTTCAGTGTATTCAAGCCAAAATTGTCTGTGTTTAATAAAGGGAGATACATGAAAGTCACTTTCCCAGCCACAGTGACCCACAGAGATAAATAACCACATACTGAATGTGTGTTTGAGGGAGTTTATGTAAATATATGTTTGAATACATGAATTAAAGCTGAAAAAAAAAAAAAAAAAAAGGAAAAAATCATGATTATCAACATGTGTTTGCCTGAGGACCTAACTTCTGTTTCTCCTGTTGATGCTTCCCTATTTCTTTAAATGCAGCATGAGCACCTGCAGAGTGCAGAACACAAAGAGAAGCCAACCAGGATCAAATCCTGGAGTACATCAAAGCAGGCATCTGTGGAGTGGAAACAGAATCTGCTTTGAAAACAGCACTGGCCAACATCCTCTGCCTGCCACACAGGGAAGACCCACACAATATGCTTTAGTGCCAGGACTGTAGGGTGCCCTGAGGGAAGGAGGAGGAGTGTCTGTCCTCTGTTTTCACCTGCATTTAGAAAAAACCTTGTCTTTCACAGGAACAGCTAGACACATACTATAAGGGAACTTTTAGCAATGGTTTACAGTGATATCACTGAAAAAATAGGTAAGGCAGCAATTTTTTCCCAGTTTGTGGGGATTTCCAAGCTAACTGCACAAGTCAGGTCAATCTGAGCTTATGAGCTCCAGCGCAGACCTTATCTGGCTCAGTGAGGAGTTCTTGGGCCTGTGAGTATCCTGTGGCGCTCCTCACAGGAGTGTTTTCATGAGCTCATCTCTAATAATGCCACACACTTGGGGTCATACCTCTCCTCTGGGAAATATGTGCGGTAGAATCTGCTGATGGACCAAAAACAGAGTCAAGGCAGAGAAGAAATCTTCTTCCAGTGGTGTCCAGTGAAACACCTGCCTTGTTTTGGGGTAAGAAAAACTTGGTACCTCCAACTCTCCTCCTTTACCTCCTCCAAGGACGTGTTGATGACAGGGATCTGAATTTCATCCCATGTACCTGTGAATTAACCCATATTCCCTTACATAAATCCTTGAATTTTACAAAAAATAGAAGTTTTAATGTTTTTTCCTCTGCAGCAGGCATTGTGTGACAGCAACAGGACAGTGGTTTTAAATGTACTTGAAGGTGTGTAATTTCCACTATGTAGCTGTCATGTATGAAACTGCTCAATGTACAAGCTGTAGAAGGGCCATAACCTAATCACCTGACAGATATTGCAGTTTAAATGGATAATATTTGAAGTGTTTTCCAAAAATTTTGTTCCTGGAGTCAGAGCTAAACTGCCAACTTCAACTCAAGCTGCTTAAAAATAACTGGTTTTCCCACTTGCTCTTGGACATAAAAACTGATTAGTTCAAAACTGATTGCATGCTGTGGGTGGTCAAATAAAGGCAGAAGCTTCTTTTCCTTCTGGTTTGTATTTTCTACGATTTTCCAGTGGGATAGAGAGAAAACAAAGAAATAAATTATGAGAGACATCAACTAAAAAACACAAAAGGCAGGACTGCCACTCTGTTTAACAAGTAGGTGCCTTTGCTTCCCCTCACCACACACCGGCATGCTCAGGGGACAGCCAAGAACGCTCTTGTGAGGCATTACCACCCCAGTTCAATGGTTCCTCTTTACACCTACAGGCTGCAAGCATTTAGGTTTGCTTGTATGACAGCCTGTGTGCCACCTGCGAAACAAAATACCCTTCCCAAAAGTCTCTCCAGCAGGCAGAGCTAAGAAATGTGACTGTGGGGTCTGACAAGGAGACACTGCCAAAACCACAAAGCCCCAGCAGCTTTCAGGGCACTTTCGGATGCCACACAGCTTTGAAGAAAGCCTGACCTAATGAGATTTTCATTATGGTTTGTGTGATACACAAAGCTGAGAGAAACTGTGGGAGCTGTGAGGCTCCAGAGTGGTTGCCAGGAATTGCTGGCACTGGAAGCACCTTCATCCTGTCTTAGTTTAAGCTCAGAAGATGTCCCATCTCTGTGAGAACCGGCTTTGTCCACTGCCTGGAGTATGTTTCGACCTTATGATATCTTTCCCTGCCAAAATCTGCAGGCAGTGCTTATTATCACTAGGGAGAAAAAAAAGAAAGAAAAAAAAAAAAAAAAAAAAACAAAAAAAAAAAAAAAAAAAAAAAAACCACAACCCCAAACCAAACCAAAAAAACCCCCCAAAAAACAGTGCTATAAAATAGTTCCTAGACTGGACCTGGCTTTCACCCAGGCAGGAATGAGGAGGAAGGCAGGCAGAAGGAGTTCAGGTCTGTCAGCACCTGCCCAAGGAGATGTGACCACGCCAACATCCAGCCAAGGAGTGATTCAGCCAATATAATGACTGTGATGAGTTTTTTTGTTGAGTGAGTGCAACAGTGCAGAACAGAAGCCAAGCTGAGTGGAGCCTTGCCATGCCCCTGGCAAGAACAGGCAAGGCAGAGTCCATGTGAAGGAAGGAAAAGCCAACTTAATTTTGCCTTTCAAGTGGTAGCGAGCCCATGTTTGAGAGGTTTCTACAGGGATATGGGTGGCCATTTTCTTGCCAGGGCCACAGTTCTCGGCTTTTTCAGCTGTAACCAAGATAAAAGTGGTGAAGCATTGCAAATGAAGGCTTTTCCTGTGAAATTTTAAATTCATTTCTGCAAACATGGGAGCTCTTCAACAGTACAGCTGTGGTAAATCATCTTTATGCTAGCAAGAACCAGAACATGAAGGTGAATCTTTCACCACCACACTGGAGAATCTAAATAGTTACAAAAAATAACTACTTATTTTGGACTGCATTTTATTCCATTGGAGGGTCGGGATTTTTTTAATGTGAGCGAGTGTGTGTGTGTGTATACACGCATATATACGTACGTGTATGCATATATATATGCATTTGTATTTATGTATATAAATATATATATATAAATATAAAGAGAAGAGACATTGTAATCTGTTCAATTGAAAATAATGTTATTATGTTATTTGCTTAGCTAAATGTTACCCACTTGTACCTCTGTGCATAGAAATACTGTAATATACAACTTCTGTGATGATGCTAGATCTTGATAATTTAAAAAAAAATTGCTAGGGCACTTTATTATCCCAAAGTATATTGTGGGATGACAAGGATGTCTTTTGGAATATTTTTAAAGGCAAACAATTTATTGAATAAATATATATGTGCTTTCTGTGCACACAGTTTCACAGTGTGAAAAAGGCAGCTGTAACCTCAAAGCACAAGGTGTAAATTTTCTGTGTTCATCAGTGAAACCTTGGAAAGCATGGGATTATTTTCAGGATACAAATATATTTATTTCTTAAGCTACCTATTGTGGCGTCTCTCTCCCTCTCTCTCGGAGCCCCAGCTCCGTTTTTGCTTCAGCTAGCTTGAGAGACAAACCACAGTTGGAAGGATTTTTCCCAGGGCCTTAAAGATCCCAGAGCGGCTGGGAGATCTCTCCTTTAGAGAGCAGGTGTCCATCGATGGCATAAGGAAAAAGTCTGCACTTAATCTGGGGGATTCTGGGCTTTATTCAGCCTTTCTCCTGTGGTCCTGCCCCCACTGGGTCCAGACCACAGTCCCAGTCCCTGTCCCCAAACCAAGAGGAGTTTTCCACGTGCTTCTCCTGGCTTTTATCCAGGGGGAAGGGGCTAGAGGCGAGGGCAAACCACTACCCAATCAGGGATAAGGTGGGAGAGGAACAGAGTTGGATTACATTCCAGTGTGGGAGAATGGGCAGGGAAATGGAGCAGAGACAAACTTTGGGATGATACATTTTCTAGGGGAACAGGGGGCACAGCAGAAACAATTACAAAACCCAATATAAAAATGAAATGCAATATAAACCCAAAAAATGCACAACAACAAGCTATATTTTTTCAGGGTTTTTTGGGGAGGTTTTTTGGGGGGGGGGGGTTTTGGGTTTTTTTTGTTTTTTTTAAATATTCCCAGAAGATGGTTTGAAAAACAAAGAACAAAACAATGGGTCAAAACCAGGAAGGCTCAGGAATGTTACTGTAGATATATGTATTACTAATAGAAATACAAATGCATGTACATTAAATGCACACTTTTTTTTTTTTTTTTACTCTTGGAGGAATGGTAATGCCTATTTATAAACTTCATAGCCTCAGTCAAACCAGCACTCAGAATAAATTAGCAGTTTTAAAACAGAGCACAGAATTTAGACCATGCCTTTTTGTTCACAGAGTATTCTAATGAACACAGGTTAATGTGAACTCCTGTGTCACTTTCAATATGGATGAACCCAGACTTCTGAAGATGGAAAGATATCTTTAAGACAGACTCACTTTTTGTCCCTAGGTCTGTGCAGAACACAAACTTCTAAACAAAAATTTTCCAAGTTCCAAACCTGTCATGGGCCTCTTCATGCAGCTGGTTTTTTTCTTTCTTCCCCTCTTTCAAGCACTACTGCCCTTAGGCTTAGCTGGCACGTGAAATTTCTCCATCACTCCAGAGTAAAACCAGTTTATCATGATCCAGATTAAATCACACACAGTGGTCCCTTGCAGCTGTAGGAACTTTGCCAATGCTGCTCCTTGTAGGAGTTTAAAGATGTCCATCCACTGAGCTGTAACTTTTGGCTGTTTTTTGCATGAACTCTTTCTTTTTTTTTTTTTTTTTAAACACAGCCAAAAAAAGTTATCTAGAAGGCTTAGAAAGCCCAAAAAGATTACTGAGGATTGTTGAGAATATTTGTATTGTTTTTCACCTAAAATGAAACCTCCCTGCGGTGAATGGATCTAGAGTAGGTTTGGAGCCCCCATAATTTCAATCAGGGGTCTTGGTGGCAGCCTGGTTTAGGGGATATCAAGTGTTTTGTCAAGTACTTTATCTGGCCTCTCATGAAGGTTTTTCAGCCCTCAGCATACCTCATATAAACATCTGGAGATTTTTCAGGCATTGTTATCGCAGACTTTTTTGGGGGGAACATCAGTCTTCAGCACAGGCCTGCCCTATATATTATGTCTCTTTTGGAGGCATTTCTTTCTCTTGGGAGCTGGAATTTGATAATTCAGAACTGTGTTTTCTTCTTAAACAGTGTTTTCTTCTTAAGCCTGTCACTGACACAGCATGTAATTTCAAGTCAAGTGCTTAGCATTTCATTTTGGCAGGCTGCAAGCCAACCTTTTTAGCCCAGTGTTTGGGGGTGGGTTGTTTTAGGGTCTCACAAGGATGATCAGGTCTTGAATATCATTACACCACCGATGATATTTATGGCATGTTTGTGTGGTTTTTAAGCTGTGGGTTACCAAATCCTGAGCAACAATAAGAGCTGTGTCATTTTCAGACCTGCAGCCAAGGTGTTCTGCAGTGTTTCTATTCTGTTATTTGTGGGTGAGGTTCCCCCAGGATTCCACACCGCCTGGTTCTATGTGCCTACATCCATTCTGCAAAAAATTCACTTGGATCAACTTTCTCTGACACCAGTTCAAGCCCAGCAAGTGGATTAAGCCTGTCAACATGCCGTAGAGCATGTTTTAATTTTTCACTTTTTCCTGGATTTTCTCCCTTTTAGAAGGTTTACAGTATGCCACAGCTGCAATAGCCTGGAAGCAGAAGAGTTTCAGAGGAAGACCTGACTTGATGCTGAAAATGCCATGCTGTTCATCAAGGCTCAAACCTTGACACTCAAAGCACTGTTGCTTTTATTCTAGATGGCTCTTCCATTCCCCAGCTTCCCCTAGCATAAAACCTTTGTTTATTCACATCTTTAATGGTTTTTTTTCACTTGCTTTGAACCCATTATCCACTGTCATTGATGATATACCTTGGGACATATATTTTGCTTGAGAAGCAAAAAGATAAAGTAATTCAAGTCTGCTCTCAGGAATACAAGCATGGAGAGAATTTAAATGTGTTGACAAAAAGTCTTCTTGCAGTTGAGAGGAATTGTATCTTACTTTATGCTCGTACCTACTCCATCCACTAGGTTCTCTTTGGAGGTTATGAGAGAATGTAAATACAGGAAAAATTATTTTGAAGTTTACAACCAATACTAATGCCTTTTTTCTTTGTTGACACAACATATGTACTTATTAGCAGTTATTGTAAAAGATGCTGGGTTTTCTGGGAATCTGTTGTGCACAAAATACAGAAAAGAGAAAAGTAAGAGGGAAGAAAGAGAAAGAAAAGAACAATAAGAAAAAACAAAGTTTTTTGCTGCAGATGAGAAAGGAGGGAAGGAGGGAAGGAGGGAGGGAGGGAGGGAGGGAGGGAGGGAGGGA